>JAGVSL010000113.1:3000000-3482027 GCA_022494535.1 Himalopsyche phryganea | reverse complement strand
TTATCAGGCTTTATTCACTGTGATGAATATCTTTTAAATTTTTAAGAATATTCAAATTTGATCGTTACCCACTCCATGTCAACAAGTATTTTCGTGACAGTATAGAATCATAACAAACAGTTTTCGGTTAATCTTAAACAACGGATAATTTATTTCTGGTACTGGGTTAAACATAAATCCATGACGTAACGTGAATAATTTGTGGCAAATTGTTTACTATGATGGCCTTGTTCTGTCAGAAATACCGGTTCGTGTCAATCAACGAAGTCGATTTACTCGCAGATGGACAGATAACGCTAATAGCTATCTACTTATGTCCTATGCTATTGGACGTTACATGACATTTTACACCATCTGATTGTTTTGTATAGAAAATCAATATATCACTGGATGTCAGATAATACATATTACAAAATGATTTCAATCTTAATACAAACGACAACATGCTTAAGTTGTGATAATTATTGTGTTATTTATATCGATTTTCGTATCGTATGTCAATCAATAAATTTATCAAATTGAACATAATACTATATGAGTCTCATATAGACATTTTCGTCTTGGTCTTATTTGTACATACTGTAAATCAGTGCAGAGTTTGACATATTAAAAAGGATTTGGCATAATTCAAGTCTTCCGTTTAACGACGACCAACTCTTCGGTAGACTTCAAGTTCACTATATTTGCCATTCGGAACTCATTCATGATACGCTCATGACTAAATTTGATAAGCTTTTCAATGCATGCGTTCGTCTCCAACTGAACTGGGTGGGTTTCATTGTCAAATTATCAAAAAACATCACATTTCACTCATCATTCTTTGTTTCTAAATCGTTAATAACAAGTAGTACCTATTTTACTCCTTATATTTGTTGTCTAATGCAATTTTTCTACTAAATTTAGTGAATCTTTCTCGAGTCCAAATGTCTATTGAAAGAATCAGTTTATCATGTCCTAACGAACAGTTACAACCATAAAATTTAATTAAATATTGACTACTATTCACTAGATGGATTGCACATATATAAGAAACACAACCAAATACTTGTTTTTTGACCACAAACAAGTATTCGTTTGGTATATGTTGTCTAAAGAATGTGAAAAAACAAAGAAAAGTCGATGGGGTAGGTAGAGACAATACTTTAGGATTTAATGAGTGGCGAAGCGCATCAACGACTCTATAGAAAATAATGGCTGTAATGTATATATATATTTCAAAAAGATATGTGTAAGGAATACCATCAATTTGCGTAAGATTATCCATCGGTCTAAAATTGGCCCACTACATGGAAAAAAGTACTGTTATAATATGATAATATTAATGCCATATGAATATTTTTTAGTTAAGCAAAGGTATTGAGTAACCCCTGGTGGTAAAAATATGAATTAATGTGCAACATAATTCGTTTTATTGTAGAATTTGTACGCTGTCATCTTGGAATGATAAAACACAATTTAAAAACTTTTCTTGAAATAAATTGGGTCAGCCATATTTTCGATTTGTATTACTGATCTGTAAACCAAATGCTATATATTTTTCCCATCTCAATTACGTACAGAATATATGAAAGCATAAAGAAAAGTGGCCAAGACTTTAAATGACCGAATTTATAGTAATTACAGTGATTATTTGTATCGTGGACCACAGTTACTCGATTTGGATGAAAATTTTGGCACACCTTGTTTTATTTCTATTTACATATCAATTATAACATAAATCTATTTATATTGATTAAATTTCATCTTACGAAATTCATTTCTATGTAGAATAATACCACACATAAATGCAATGGCGAACCATAAAAATACAAAAACCCTCAGAACTGCCTCAAAGTTACCCAGATTGACAGTACTTAAATATTCAATTTCTTCATTTATCTTCATTTCAAGTTTCTGCAATGATACTTGATTATTACAGAAGTAGATGTTGATTAATTTAGATAATTGCGTGTTTAAAATACGTCGCAGAGCTGTAATGTTTGCCACGAAAAATAATTTTTTTATTCTGAACAATAATAATACTCTTTGCTGCATTTTTTATTATATTGCGTTTTATAATAATTATTTCTAAGAACGCAATGTATTTTAGTATATGACTCTCATAAGCTAAATCTGACGTGTTTTGATAAAAATACATCGATACAGTTTTTTAATTGTTTCGACATCACAATAGCTATAATGTACTGTTGGAAAGCGTAACTTTTTTACATTATTATTACATTTTATATTAACTGAATTTTTAATTGAAAAGTGACCTTTGACTGCTAGTGCATAACAATATGACAGATACTTTGACCTTCTGTGTAATGTCATTGAATACCAACGCTGGTCAATATTCCGTGAACTTGAATTGAAACAGAGCCGTCATATATTATAACACCAGTGATATATAATGTCGAAGTATCTATGTATAATAGATCTGCTGTACTTCATTCTCGTTTCCACTATCGAGCTTGAAAAGTATTTAAAAATAATTAACACTAACATTAGATATAATAAACGAAATATATTGGGTAGAGAAACAAATTCATTAGAATATATCGATCATATTTAGAATATCATTTATGTTTCTAATTGTTCAAGTCAGTCACCCGACATCTTTCTTCAAATGTTTGGGTATGGACAGTAAATGGCTATTACAATAGAACCCCGATCTATCGTTCTCGTATTTGTTGTTTTCCCGCATGTATCGTTCATTATTCAAACACCCATAAGAACAATGTTAAATAATCCCGCTTTCATAGTCTCCCGATCTATCGTTTTTCTCGATTTAAATATTATGGTCCCGTTACAAATATTACCCCGATTGAACGCTTTTGTCTAACATTTGTCATCCGCTCAGAAGTACGCAAAACACCATTAAGTTGGTATTGCTGTTTCGTCACAAAATTTAAATCTTGTGAAAAATTAATACGATGAAGGTCATAATGGTTCCGTTGACGACTCACCTACAGACTGCTCAGTCATCTCGCCGAGTCGATCAATGCCTCGCATATCGCATCGCGAATTATTCTGACTTGCACCTAAATTCACCTATATGAAGAAAATTAGGACACTGACTGAAAGACTGAAAACGCTTTCCCGTATTCATCGTTCTGCCGCATTTATCGCTTTTTTCAGAGCGCTCTGAAAATCGAAGAATTGGGGTTCCACTGTAGATATTTAATCGCTCTTTCTACGTTCAAGGATTGGAAAAGGGTGGATGGAAAATGATGAATACATCACAGGTATTCAAATGCCTTTGCATACAAACTCATTTAATAGATTGAAAAATCAATGTATGAACATGTATTTCCGAGTATTCGACCATTGACCACGTACGAAGGCCAATTTGAAAGGCGATTTAGTTTAAAAAAGAAGAGTATACTGTTATTGATTTATTTGACAAATTCTAAAAACTACGATTTTTTCGATTTAGGAATTGACACTTTTTATAATATTAAAAGCTTAACTGTTTGTATAGATAAATTAGAAGTATTTTCAGTATATTTATATTTATACTCTTTTTTTTAGTAAATTAAAAATGTAGAGAATAGAAAAGAGAACAAGAAATATTATTAACATTCAAATTCATGCAAGAAAAAAACATCTACAATACAATATTCAGAGTTCGTTGCTGAAAATGTCCACCTGTATAGGCAATGTATTGATCAGCCGAACGGCCCTTACAACTGGTGACTCATATGAAAGAACGCGAAGAACAAGTTTTAAGAAAAGAATTGTTTGGTTAAAAGAAGTACATGTGTGTTCTAATAATGCATTTATTATTTTTGCTCTCGTCTTTGTAGAAATACTCTCGGAGAAACAACTCCAAGAGCAGGGCCAAAGTGGGTCACAAGGAAAATAAATTTCATTGCATCGCACGCGAGTGAACGAATAGTCGACCGTGACCCACTTACCCCGACTTACCCTTAAAGCGAGAAGCGAAGGCTCTTTTGGCATTGGTCATGAAACATCAAAACAAACAATTTTGTGAAGAAAATTAATCGTAATACCATGTTTTATTATTCGTTTCCCTTATGGTGGCAGTTCCCAATAGTTTGTTACTGCAATCGAGGTTATACTGAAGGAAGGTATTAAGTCATTAAGGTATTAAGTCAAGTTTTGAGATAATCCCATTTAAAGCATTATTTTTTTCAAGGTATGTACACCAAGTACAATTGAATGTTTTTTTTTTAAAGTTTTTTTGTACATTATAAAGAATAGTCTTTTTGACGTCAATGAGTTATAGTCATATGATGTTTTCTGCCATAATAAAAAAACGATATGACTTAATACTGTTTTTTTCAAAGCTATGATTTCATGCGTTCTGTCAGTACGTAGAGTAGTGTTCCCAACCGGTGTGCCGCGAGACGATCCCAGGTGTGCAGCGACGTATTGCGCCCAAAGTAAGAAAAAATCGAGTATTTTTTTATCAGAAAAAAAATAAAGTCATTCGGTTAAGTCTCAGTATAAATTGTTCTCGATGAAACAAATATTTATTACTATTGAAATGTCAAATTTGAGTTAATGAGATTTTGTACACTTCCATGTATTTTGTCACTAACGACCCGGGTTTCGCCTTTCGGCGTTTTCAGGCATTCGAGCGCACGAATGAACTCGACTGACATCGTCAATTCATGACACATAATACAAAATCACAAAATACATGGAAGTGTACAAAATCTCAATAACTCAAATTTGATATTGAAGTTTCATCAAGCACCCTCAGTCAAATTAATGAAATGATTGTATTAGTGTGTTAACTACAATGATGGGGAATAAAATGAGAGTTTTCTCGTGTGTAAAACAAAAATCCTACCGTAGAAATTAAACATTGCTGCATATATTGGGAATCATATATGGATATAAATTTCCATGTGAAATTAATAATGAACGAATGTATCAAGCTAATACACAATATCAAATCAAGGGTACAGAATGCGCAATGTTTTTGAAAAAATATCAATCATTACTATACTATCCTTTTACATTACATTACTTTACTATATTTTAAATTCACCAAATAAAAACAAATTGTAAATTTTGTTTATGAAATTAACATATTCTGGCTTGTGGTGTGCCGCGAAATATTAATGAATACTTAGGTGTGCAGTGACTGAGAAAAGGTTGCAGAGCACTGACGTAAAGCATGACATTAGATACATTTTGGCATTTAAAACAGCAAACCATCAAAAACTGACTCAATGCGTTCTGTCAGTAAACCTCGATATGTTAGGAAAACATTTTATATTTCAAATAAACGTTTCAGTTATCTACATTAAATTTGAAATTTCACAAATTCGGCCATTTTATAAATAATTATTTGGAAGTATTTTTTTATAAGAGTATACATTAAAGATATATTTGATTCCGTGCCTCAAATCTATGAATTTTGATTCAGAAGAGTAATCTATGACAACATTTTATAGAATATTTAAATTTTGTAACACTTTATTGCACTAAATATTGAACCTATACAAAAAAAAAATTTCCCGTGACTCACATCGTAAACATTTAAAACTAGTAACCGTACCCGACATAGATGACGGTATTGAATTGAAATACTGAGTGTCTAAAGTACCTAGTACGTTGAAGCTGTGTGTGCAATGCACAACATTTTATTTTATATACCGCGAATGCTTAGGTCATGAGAGAATTTCATATTTCCATTGATATATGATAATCTACAGAGTGGTCTGGGCTATTATATAAGCTTACAATTAAATGCACTTTTTTTTAGATCATATTCACTTTCATAAAAACAGTTTTCACTTATAACAAATACATTCTACAAAAAACTAATTCTTTCACTAAAAATAAAGTGATCCACATAATAAAATATATTGTAACATTGAAGAAATATATTACACTTACGAAAAAATATTTTCAAATAGATAAAATAGTTTTCACTCTATATCACTCTATACTCACACTTTGACATCAATAATTGCACGAAGTTGTAATGAAATGCGACTTATTCTTTAATATTTGCCTATATTGTCTTTGCTCTACGCATTAGAGTACATTGCACAAACCAAACCAGACCAACCCTAACATAACCTACTACAACTTAACTCACTTTGTTAAAAGAATCCGTGACTAAGTGGAAACTACTAAAATCAATGTTTGAGTGTACTAAGTGAATACTATCTAACACAAAGTGCAATTATTTATAACCCTATTATATATAAGATACGTATTATTAATAGTGTGGAAGACTTCATATATTATTACAATAAATTGTTTTCTTTTCGAGATGAGAAATTTTCATATAATACGCTTCATTTTTCATGTTACCGGTGACATGTTGCATGTAATGTATTTTATAAAACAACATATTTTACTAGACAATCATTTTTTTTAACGATATTCACTGTAATATAATTGAAACAAATATCACTTCTCTAAAAAGTTGCGAATTAATTCTCACGTCATTTTGGATTTTAAATCTCAAATTATTGTCATTAAAAGTTGGCAGAAAATAAAATAATTTGAAATTGGAATAAAGATTTCATTTCCGTGGCATGAATAATATTTATTGGCACGTTCCAAGATGTTTGTTCAGAACGGAAATGCTCGCGCCAGAGTCAAGTGCAAGGTCTCTCTTCTCGTCACATGTTTAATAACGCTTCAATCAATTAATATAAAGGTACTCTATGAAACGTCGCTTCACTAATAATAACGACTCCTACAAGGTTGAACGGTTTACAATATATGTCGGCGATTCTCAATTCTTTTGCTTTAAAAAATGCAATTTTACTATCATTTGGCATTAAATCAATTTTATTTCTTCTTTGATGACATGCAAATGTTATTCATTTAAATATCGTAAGTGAACATCGATGGTGTTTTGGCCAATTGATGTAACTCTTAAATTGAAATAGTTCAGGAGAGTGTAAAAACTGTTTTTATTGAAAACATTATATGGTGAGTTGCGTCATGAATCTTTTTGTTTGCAGATACGGGATTATACGTAGGATTTTCGATATAAGTGGCTTACATCAAGTGGCCGTGTCAGAATTTTTAAGCCTAAAACCAACGTAAAATGATCTTTTCCTTCAAAAAATTTGTCAATTTATTTTTCTAATTTACATCATTTGGCCGAGACCTGCTCTGTCATCTTTAAAATAAGATCCAATCATTAGCTCATTTTCGTATTTTTTGAGGGTTACAACAATCGGCCAAAACACCGTCGACATGATTATTACAATAATTGATACGCAAGCTTAAAACATCCACTTATTCGAACGAATAGTAATATTCATAAAAATGGATTTAATAGAGTCCTCTTGTAGTTACTTCTCTAAATATTCGCCTCGACGATATTTTTTTATGTTTTCTGCAAATTTCACAACCGTGTTTATATAAAGTGAAATATAACAACAGTTTTAATGACCCCTCCCCCCAACCCGCAATGCACGTATATTCACCGTAGAATTACGCAGCTGTCTGGAACGTATAATAATCATCTACCAACGCTTTTCTGTGACAATAAATATGTACATTGTTTTTGCAAGATACATCTGAAGAAAATTTCTCTATGCTTGTTTTCCGATACTGTATCAAAGTGTATAAGAAGAAAAGATGTAAATAAAAGAAGAGCTTCTTTTAGTCGAAAAAAAAAGTTCAAAATTAAAGATAATGACGAATAAATTTAAACTTCAGCCAAAGCTTGATAACTATGTGGCTTGACATTTAAAATTTATATTTTGCCTCAAAATTAAAAATAATTCATTTTAAAATCCAGCATTATTATTTTTGTCCTGGTATAAAACATAATTATTACTGATGTGAATATTGATGTGTACAAGTTTTTTTATATATCATATTGCCAGTTTCAAAGAATATTCGTTAGAATTTGTTAAATTTCTTATATATATATAAAATATTTTATTACCACATTTCTATCCTTGTCGCAAAGGTTTGAGAATTTGTGATTTGCTAAGTTAGTGTCAAACGTATGACGTCATCTTATTCAAGAATGTCACGACTAAATGCACACTTTAATAATTAATCTTGTATGAATATTTTTATGCCACTACCCGAAACGATTTTAAAACAATTAAAAAATTAAGTGCCCACACATCACGGATTCACAACAGTTGCCGATTTACGGCATATGACTCTGTCAGTTGGTTTTAAATTATATAGCCGTATCTATAAAAAACTACAAATCTATATTGATTTAACTGAGCAAGCCATTATTGATAGTCCATAGAGCTCAGCGTTGTACCGTGGGTAATCAGTTGTATCGAGTTTTAGCGATTGACTTCATCGATATTACTTTTCAGAGACTGTATTAAACCGATATAAAATTGAAATTGTTAACTTTGTTATTTCATTAGCTTTATCATTAACGTGACGCGTTTCGCCTCCCTAAGAAGCATCCTTAGACCAACCATATCGTAAGGTTAACCATTTCAAATGTAAACAATGAACAATGCATTAAGCCGGTCATTTATATACGATCAGGAATGGATAGGTTAGGGCAGTGGTGCACAACCTATTTGCAAGAAGGGCCAAATTATCCATTTACTAATTTTTCACGGGCCGCGGAAGGTAAAAGTGTTGGAAAATAATATATTACACTACACGAGATATGCATTTTATTATTTTTAATTTGATAGTTACAAAATTTTACTACTTATTCTTTTGGGCCGCAACGAATGCCATTTTGGACCGCGGATGTGCATCACTGGGTTAGGGTGTAAATACCAAACACATCTCAGATGACAAAATGATCAATCGCACACGTATATACGCTGCTATTCATATTTATTATATGCTGTACATATAATTTAAATAAATTCATTAAAACTGTTAGATACCAGTGTTATTTATTATTTTCCTCTATTTTTCATAATAATTTTTAATTTATTCGATACGTACCAGCGTATAAATAATATTGTTATATATTATGTATATAATAATATTATTGTTCAAAAATTTTATTTTGACGATGGGTATCACTACCTGTTTTTCTGTTGGTATTAATGTGTTGCTACATTGTGACGTTGGCACCGTCCAACATGGCCACTCGAATATGGGTCTAGGGCGGGAAACGCTGCAGTCAAGTTCAAGGTCGTAGCGTTCGTGTTCTAATTTCGAATCAGATAAAGACCGTCGAGCGTTTATATTCAGAATATATTTAGTAACGTTTCAATCGTCATAATTAAAAATCTACACAACTACATATATTTAGTGCAGCGATCACATGAATAATGAACTCGGCCAATCTGATTAATATTATTAATGTACTGTTCTCATATTAAATTCAACATTGTTTATTATAAATTAATTCTTGGACGATTAGAAAGAAACCCAAAATAAGGCATTTTAATTGCCTGTTTTATAGGTAGTTACACACCACACATTAAATATCGCAGTTAACTTTATACATTTTCAATAAGATTTCAAAATAAAAAAATAAAATGAGCTATTATTTGCATTGTTGCAAAAAAAGTTCTGTTTTCAAGATGTAACCAGAAATAAGTCTGATAATCATAAATAAAATTATATATATATAATTTTTAATGCTATATAAAAAATATCTGATATTACAGCTCACAAACTCTCGATTGATCTTCTCCTCGGAGAAAAGCATCACAAACACCCTGTCAAAGATCTTAAATTAAAATTGAAAAAATCTTGATATTGACCGGGGTATGAATCCAGACCCACCTGATCTCTAGAGTAAAGCTTTCAACACTAGACCACAGAGGCCGATTTAGAACAAGCGAAAAAAACTATATCATTTTAATCGGAAACAAGTAATAAGGATGTTTGTAGCATTTTGATAATTTCGCGAACACATGTTACCTACATATTTTTTTAAAGTTAATTAAAAATATAATGCTTTGATTTTAGTAATATATTGTAAAACAATTATTATTTTTGTATTCACTATTAACATTTGCGAATAATTTAAATTTTTAACATTAAAATTTGAACGATTTATAGTTTTCCGAAAAAGGTTATCGTAAATATCACGACATATATATATATTATATATTTATCTAAAATCTAGCTGCTACGGACAATTACAATTTAACATATTCAAGAGTTAGTTTGTTCGAGTAAAAAGTGTTTTGGCATAATTATCGTTATTGCCTAAAATACAGATACTATAACTGTCCATTGTCAGAGCTCTGACAATACACAATAATTTATTTTGTTATGGGCCATTTAATAATAAATAGATGACTCTGTTGGTGATAGTGTGACACATTATAATAAGTATATGTGTTGCCAGACAAAGAAATTATTACACGGGTATAATATTATAATTTTATGTGATATTTCCATATAACATTCATACCTTAGAAGTGTCGCTGGAAAATGTGAAAGAGTGTGGAAAGGTCAGAATACATTACGAATACTTTTTTGAATTTGGTACGTGCCCACCTGGTGTGCATTTATTGAATTATTCTGTGTTACATTTTATTTAGTTTCGTTTTTACAAACACAGACGAATACAAGTGTAGAAAACACTTGGAGGTCACCTGTGTAACGCATATACACACATATGCCAAGTCTGGGAAAATATTGTGAGCATCGAGTAATACGTTCGTACGCATGGATGAAAAACCATGTTTATCAAAATTTATTCACCCTTTTTGAATCGTTGAACTGTTGAATTTTCTTCGCTACGCTCTGACATTAAAAAGTTATTCGTGAGTAATCTTAAACGGTTTAAATATATCTGGGAATACTAAATAATTATTCTTAATACTATAATAAAGTATCTTTTTGGACGGGATAGAGGACCCTAACATTTAGATATTGCAGTATTTTGGTGCAAGATAATGTTGAAAGTTGGTAATTGAATGTTAAAACTATCACAGTGGACCTTACCTCATGTAACACCAACAAACTATAGTCCAATAATAATGTTAAAAATTTAAAATATCACAATCTAGAAATGTCAACCAGAATGAAATGTGCAAATTTCACCTCGCTACTGTTCACCGTCTGGGAGAAGTTATTGTGAAAGGCAGACAGATAGATGTATTTATTTTATGTTATATATTAGAGGTACAGAAAAATATGGAGCAAAATTTACAGCGATTCAAAGGTGATAATTAAGTTAAATCAAGTAGCCTCAGTGGGATTTTTTAAAGTCATATATAAGAGCCTTATTTAGACTCCACTTAATTGACTATACTGCTTCAATTTTCCAATCGTGCAGCCGAGTTGTCAATGTAATTGGGTTTCGCTTTAAGTGGTTGCTTTCACATTTTTTTGTTATTAATAGCATGGATGTTTTTAATATGGTTATACCTCCACTCTCTCTCTATATCAGACCCAAAAAGCGTTAATACTAGTCTTATGCTAACTCCTTTCAGCAACCTTCTTTCATTACCCTTCCCGAAAAGAGATTTTGAACAACCCCAACATTATGGTCAATCGAAGAAATTACGGTAAAAGAAAGAACTGCATAATACCACACAAAAAGCTATTATCAATATGTATCTATTATTATATATTATAAAAAAGGTCACGCTGTTATCCAATTTGCACACTTATGGTCACTACTTGGAGGTATTATTATAATATCATATTCAAGATAAAATAATCATTTTGTTTGAAAACAGCTTAGCCATTTTGTCGCAAAATACACAATCTTCTTAAATGCAACATTATTAAATAAGTTCAAAACAATTTAAATACACTAATAATAACTATATCTGATTTTATTTTTGCACTGGAACATGTTCCTGGGAATATAGTGCAAAAATAAAGCCGTATAAACAATGATTCTTTTACCATCGAAAAATTATAGATACATTCCATAACTTGAAGTAGCATACTTTCAAATTCTAAAAAATAAATTATTTTAATGAATATTTATGCATAATGAAATTGAAAAGAAAAATATGTTAATTCATTGTCACTGTCTGACAATACATATATTATTTGTTAATAACTTTTGTTACACTTTTCTATAATCGAGTTATAGCAAAATAATCGGTGTATAGGTATTGAAATAAATGTTAAATTTTCTTATACCGCGCTATTTCGAAATCGTGTGAAAACAGAATTATTATCAAAAATAAAATCCCTCGAAATTATTTAAAACAGTTGCCGCTCCCTGTCTTAGCGCAGGATGAGATAGGTCATATTGGCTGACGACAGTTACACGGCCAAGGTCGCAATTCGTTTCGCATACACAAAGACTTAAGTGACATTAAAACTAAATACCCTCAAAAGCACAATAATTATTCATTTTATATTTACAAGACTTCTAGCTAAGTAATTGCAAACTATATGCCAAAATGGAAAATTGACGTGGTAAGACTGAGTATTTGAATCGGTATATATAGAGTATTAAAATATGAGTAAAATCAAAGAAAAGTAAACTTAAGAATTGCTTAGTAGAAATTTTTTTTATTTTTTTTGAATTTGAGGAGCTCATTTTATAATGAAACATTGTTTCTTTAATGAAGTACAGGTTGTCCTCGACTTACGACCGAGATACGTTCCTGAAATTTGGTCGTAAGTCGAATTCCATAAAAAATATTAAAATTAAATATTGTTGAGCTCTGGTCAGTTTTAATGGCGTTACTTTCATTTGTGGAAATAGAGCAGGAGCAACCTTGTTTGGCAAAATTTTACACTGTAGCTGCCAAAGGACGATCACAATATTATCGAAAATTGGCCTGCCAATCCTCTTTTTTTAATAAATAGTAGATAATAATAAAATTAGTAGGAGTAAGGTTATGCTTGCAAGAATTGCGTTAAAATTCCTTGACTACAATATTGTTTTACTTATAGTATAAATAAATTCAAAAACCACCCTATATTGTTTGATATGTGATGATCTCTTCCTTGCTCAAGCACATGTAAAATGAAGAGTGTGAGCGTGATAGAAATAAACCCACCACCCGTAGATGATACATAATGATATAAATATTTTTATAAATACATATCCAAATTTAAAAAAGCTGTGACTGAGCTTTCTTCTCGCATGCATCAACCGTTGGCAATGGTGCTTCGTGCTGCAATAACTTAAAAAAAAATTGTTCGTAAGTGCGAATCGTCGTAAGTCGAGGACTCCCTGTATTCACAATATATCAGCGTTAAAAGGTCTCAATATGCATCACTAACAGTATTCTAACCTATTTGACATGATAATTACTAGTCACTTATAAGGTGTTAACTGTCAATTCTTGGTGGAAAGGTATTGTATTTTAAAAATTAAACACAATTTGTTTGCACTACTTCCACGTGTTTATAATGACGACTGGTTTGGCTATTCACGAGCATAATTACTAGCTTAAGAACATAATCAGCCAGATTTGAGACAAGATATTTATTTTCAGTATTTTCTCTTGATCTTTTCATATTTTTGCAGGATGGTGTTAATAATTGAACTTGTAATTAATAACAGTCTTATTCATGTAACTATACGAGTAAAATTCTCTTAAAAAAAACTATTCTCTGCAGCACAAGTAAGGAAATGTATTTATATTCCTTCCACCCGCTCACTGTTTGTCAGAATAATCGAGATCATGAATGAATGAAACGTCAAAGTCCTTGAACGATTTCCTATTATCAAAACACTTCAGCCTCTTAAAAAATTATACTATCCCAAATAAAAATAATCAAATCGATGAATTTAGCACAGCCGCGACCTTGAATCATTTAAAATATTACTGCATTTATAAATATTTGCGCGGCGTAAAGAATGAATTCGGAATACAGCCGCGAAAGATATTTTTCAACGGCGCTCGCATCTGAAAACATTTTGGAGGGGCGCTCGATCGTTTTTGACTCACGCAGGAAAACAGTGTACGTGGACAATTTAAATAAACCCATTTTATTCAAATTGTTAAATTACGAATCTATTTTATAAAATCCTTACAGTATGTACAATTCTTTTAAAAATCTCTCGCGTTCTCACTAGATGAAACCGGTTTTGATATTGTTTTCGACAATTTTTAAATAATATTATATCGATTCCATACGACTTAGTTTAAAGTTAATAAAATCAGTATTGAATTATTAAATGAAAGTCGTGAGGTGTATTACTTAGTATTCCATACTTCATCACTACTAGGGATTCCAACTCGAATATTCGATATTCGATATTCAATTCTTTCTTAACTATTCGAATAGTATTCGTAAAAATTTCAAATGAAATATTTTACAAAATCACATCACATGATACAGCCTGGTTTTTTGTTAAGTTTAAGTTTTATTAGGGTCCGTAACTGACAGCGGCCAGCGTTAATGGCAATGATTCGTGATGGTATTCCAACCGATTGCTGTCGTTGAAAGCCATCTGTTTCTAACCGCCGAAGGCCTATAGCGGAAATTAGAAAGTGTTTAGACGGGTCCATTTTTGACAAAAAGGGAAGAATCTACAGTGGCTGAATGTAAGTTTGATTTTTGGGGACAGTCGGCTGTCGGACCCCTTCGGCTAGAGAGCCGGCCGGATTCGCAAGTAATTATAAATTGTTTTTGTTTGTTTTGAAATTGGACTAATTTTAAATTGTTGTTGTGTCAATTGCATTATAACTTAAATGTAGACTCAATTTTATATGTTAGTATTGTTTTTGTGTATTATAAACCACTTCATCTTCGATTAAAATAAATAAGAGTTGAACTGGATTTGAAATGGTGTTTGCTTGAGATCCCAGACCTTCCAGGACGTTGATAACCAACCATTCACCTATCTTCGATTCGGGTCTTTTCACACAATAACTCCCGATTTCAAGAACAATGACGAATACCCCAGGTAGTGGACATTTTTGCTTTTAATCAAGTCGGGCGCTTTAAATATTGTATCATAAAACTTGACTTTGACGAATGACTCGGGGCTAAAAAACTATTTAAACTTGCAATAATTTCATTAATTGAAAAATACCGCTGCAGTAACGCCATTTACTATCTTTAGTACGATATAAAACACGTGCTACCCACTAATATCATCTCGGAAGCTGAGAAAACAACACTACCTATAAAAATCCTTCAATTTATGATTACTGAAGGATAGGGAAATGTGTGCAGCATTCTAGACTGAAGTGCATTCGGCAAAGTGTTGAAATTTGAATTTTGAAATCGGTTGGTTAACGTTCCTTCAATATTTTGTAAAATTTTCTTACAAAACAACAAAGCATTTAGAATTCGATGTAATAAGTAACAACAATAATATTATCCTCCATTATATTGCAAAATTATACCATCATATCTACGGTGTCTTTAAAATGAGATCCAATCATTAACTCATTTTCAAATTATACGAAGGTTACATCTATTGGCCAAAATACTTTTGATGGGTAGATACATTTAAATACAAATTGATATACAAAATTTAAAAATTTTGTGTTTAGATGCTTTTTTTACCGAGAATACTCCGAAAAACGGATAAAATAAGTACTGCGTAGCTATGTTTATTTTTGGATTACGGCTCTTTGATTGACAAGGATGGAGTCCAAACGATTCTACCCTTGAACTTCAGCAACTCCCCCGCAAAGTTTCCACTTACACGGTCTACACAAACAAAGAATGGAAAGAAATTGGAAGCAAAGTAGCTCTTTACAGCGTACATTGTACTCTAGGTAAGTGTATGAATGATATTGAAATTTCAAAAAGGTCAGCGCAATGATAAGCGAGTGGCGGGCGTCGAGACTACTTTCTTGTGTAAGTGATTTATTAATCTTTTTAAAATTAGATCAAAAATCTGTAATCGCTGGTTTTTAGAAGTATAGACTGCAGTATCGACGAATCATAATTAGGCTTCATATGTGGCGAAATTTTTAAATTTAATTAATGTATTCACTTCAATAGGTCAAGATTTGTCGGCCTCTGTGGTCTAGTGTTTGCCCTAGTGATCAGGTGAATCCTGGTTTAAGTACCAGCAAGGTCAATATCAAATTTAGATTTTTTCAATTTAAATTTGAGATCTTGGACTTCTAAAAATTCACATCGAGTTTATCTTGTATGATTTTCTAATTTTCAAAATATTTGGCGCATTGGCTGTCAGCTGTAGTGACAGATATTTTTTAACTTTTAAAATATCTAAAAAAATATATCTGAAAGATGTAACATTACTTATGCAAAATTTATATGCTCTTTTGTTATCCAAAATATTAAAAAAAGTATACATATATTTACAATTAATAAAATAAATAAAACGTGAATATAACATTAATAAAACTGTCCCTATTAAAAATGATCTAGCAACATTCGAGTGTACTTTAAAAATTTAAACAGTAATAAACAATGATATCGTCGTTGTTCTGGAAGAAGACACTAACTGAAAAATACTAGCTTTCAGTAATAATTGAACTTTGAAGTTTTTCAAATATTTGAAATGCTATACTTTTTTTCATTTTGTTTGTTATTTTTTCAATAATAATGTAATTTATAAAAATAAGTGTGTTCTTCCATAAGGTAGAGTTTGAAATAAGGAACATTTTCTTATAACTAACTCAATATGTAATTTTTAGATTTAGTGGTTTCTTCCAGAACAGCGACTATATATTATATTACAACATATTTATATGAGAATACTAATTTAATCGTTTGTTTATTACATATTCATCATCAACGTCGCTTTATACTAGTGCTCCGCAACCTTTTCTCATCTATGACACACTATGACAGCATTAATTTATATTTTGCAGCACACCACAAGCAAAAATATGTCAATTTTATATACAAAACTTACAATTCATTTATTTGTTTTTATTTAATGAGTTTGAAAACATATCTTTTAATAAAAGCAAATTAAATCGTATAACCATTTTATGATAGAATACTTAACAAACAGTAATACTTTTTAACAAATTATTTAAGGCTCTTGATTTAATAATGCGTATTATTTTTAAACATTCGTTCATTGTTTCACTGGAACGCCATCAATACTTCCCAAAAATATGCAGTAATGGGTAATTTCTACTCTAGGATTTTTTTGTTTTAATCACGAGACAAGCCTCATTTTCATCATTTCAGTTGCATTATAGGTGCACACACTGATACAATTATTTCATTAAATATAAAAATAAAATAATTTTTCTTTCAATGGGAACAATTTAAACGAAAATCTTAGCAACCGAATGGTTGTAATGTTCTTTCAAGATAAAAATACTCAATTTTTTCTCATTTTGGACGCAATATGCCCCGGCATACCCGGGATCGTCTCACAGCGCACCGGTGTGCCGCGACACTGGTTGCGGAGCACTGCTTTATACGCCATGCTATATTTCTGAAACGTTTAACTATTTACAATACTTCGTAAAGTGAGCGTATTTTACTTATTTTAACCTTTATTTCATTACAATCGCAATTTAATAGGTTTATAATAATCAATTTAAAAAATATAAATATAATGTAAGGCACTGAATCTTTATTAAAACGTAATATGACTTGTTAGTACCTATGTTATGTGATTTGAAATGAAACTCTAGCAAAGCTATTAAAACATCTTATAACTCTCCTCTGGGCTGGATTAGTGACGACACGGCTGACCTTTAAATTTAGGGGTCGAAGGTAAAGTTAACCCTCTATGAAAGAGGTTTTGTGATACAATTAAAATTATATGGACTTCAGTAAAAATTAAGAACAAATTTTATTTATTCTCTGAGTATGAACTGAAGTCAGTTTGTTTTTAAATACCTTCATTGTATTTTGTAAGATTACGATTAAAACACATTACTTCAAACGGCAAAGAAAATACCATGCTACGTATTATAAATATACATATGTAGCATCGATGTACAGCGGGTTTATCTCTATCTTTATCACACAACCTAACTTGTGTATTAGCAAGCAGAATACAAGTAAAACAATATTGTAATCAGAAAGGAATTTCAACGCAATTCTTGCAGGCATACCCTTATTTCATCCATTTGCATTTTAAAGCATATTTTAATTTTTAACGCAATTCTTGCAGCCTTGCATTCTTATTCCAACCACTTATTTTACAAGGCAAATAACAGTACTGTCTTCACAAGGTTTTATTGATCAAAACAGAGGATCGGCTGCGATAATAATGTGCTAAAATGTATCTGTACCATTTTTGGTTGCGGCTGCTTTATTTCCAAAAATGAAAATGGTCCCGCTGAAACTGACTTCAGGTCTGACCTGAATCGATTGTATGAAATTCGACTTACAAGCAATGTTCAGAATTTTTAAACCTTAAATCAATGTAAAATAATGTTACTCTTACAAAAAGTGGGCAATTTATTTTTCTGATTTACATCATTTGGCCGAGACCTGCTCTGTCGTCTTTAAAATAAGATTCAATCTAACTCATTATCGTATCAATTGGTCAAAATACCATCGATATATATTATATAAATAATAAGAAACATTTAACATACCTAGTATAAAAGAAATTTTCAAAATAAATTTTACAAGTATATTCGCGTTGGCTTATGGACGGGTTGACCGAGAGGCAATCTTTATTTTCACGGTCATTTCCCGTCTACAGGGTTTCTACGGGAGGGGGTTGCTAGTTGAGCAAAGTTAAGCAGACGGAAAATATTTCCCTACTTGTTGCTTATGCGGGATTATTTACTCAACAATATTGGATAAAGGAAAGCGTTCAATCAAACTCTTAAAGTTAAACAAAGTAAATAATTCACAGAATTTTCATTATGATATTTACAGTGGTTTCACTGTGTGAGCGATTTTGTATATCAACTAGTATAACCGTACCCATCATAGATGTCGATTTGAAATTGAAATACTGAATGTTACAAAGCGAACCGCGACGTTTAGGTCATAAGAAAATTTCATACCTATATGTGATATGTAATAACCATAGCAGGCTTTTTTTGTAAGTTTTTGTAAGTTTGCACGTCTTGTATTGAGCGGTTTTGGATTTCAGTTTCAAATGCCGCGCCCGCCCCACCGTTGCGCGGTGTCTCTGACAGTGATCTCTGGACAATTGCATATAAGATTTTATGTAATCGAATATTTATGTAATTAAACTTTGCTACCATGAGATCACATTTTTTATCGTTTACATTAAAAAACGTGATGTTCTTTTTTATAAACCACTGTATTTAATGTCATGTACACATACTTTATATAATATTTTGAAAACAATGAAATAAAAAGAACTTGTTTATAATAAGTTTATGACTACATATTTCTCATGTATATTATTTCTATTTTTAATTATTTATTGGCAATGTTATTTTTATTTATTAAAATACATAGGATTACAGCTGACGCCAATGTGCCATGCATATACACATACTAATAATAACTACAATAATGATAATAAAAATATTTTTCAAATTAGATGTTATTTAACATACAAGAAAACAATATTTAGAAAACAAAATCCAGAGTTACTAAAAATGTCTACCTCTCTAGGCAATGCATTGATCAACCGAACAGTTCTTGCAACTGGTGACTCAAATGATCGACGCGAATAACAAGTTTAACGAATAAAAATTGTTTGGTTATGTTGTCGGCCACGTAGATAAAAATTGGGAGCATGTAAGTTGATAGTTTTGAGAACTTCAGGATTATAAACTCTCCCCCGCAGAAGAAGAGAAAAATGCATTAGTATCGAAAACGATGTGCTTCAAGAGAGTGAAACGATAGCATTCTTAAGAGAAATTTGGTTGGACAATTATGTTTTATTGAAAATGTTTGCAATATTTCTAATATTTTTGTAAGTCGTTTACTGTTTTGGTTTGATTATAATATAATATGGCAAGATGTCCCTTGAGATTGTGTTGCAAATTGAATAGTTACTAATCATTTCTCGTTACTCTATTTGTGCAGTAACAGTTTCAAGGAAATGTGTGGGAGTATTATATAATTAAAACGAAAGACATACACTGGGAGATTTTTTATGATAGTAATCTACACAATTTAAATCAAAAAACATTATTTTTCCAAAAGTACTACCTAACTCCATTTTTTTTCTTGAAAGATTTGTTGTTAGTGTTATCAAAACCGGACCGCCTTACACGAAGCAATGTTGATCTTGCTGTTATGTTTTTTGTGTAAAATATTATATGAATTACTATTGGTTTTTAAATTCTGTTTTTCCTTCTCTTGGTGCCGTCTTTTATCTTCGGTTCGCTACCAAAATCCAGTACTACTCTCTATCCTAGATATTACCAATTACACAGGTGGTGTAGCCACGATAATCTATTTATGTCTACGCCTCTATTACCCTCCATTTAACTTTCACGATGTATTCTCTTCTTATTTTTCTTTTCATCGTGTGTACTACCACTGTTAAGTCTGTGGGTTTTTAATAGAGAGATTCAACAGTAACGAGAAATTGTAATAATCAGTAGCAGTTTTTAAACCTCTCCGCTTATATGATAAGTATAGGATTGGAAAAAAGCTAAGCATTACCTAAACACTCTCTTTCCATATCTCGTTTTTAGTGTGGGACAGACTGGGTTGGGTGGTAGATGATGAAAACCTTTACATACTAATCCATAAATTGACTAAGAAATCTATATATGTATTCCTAATACATCAAAAATATATTATCTTGAAATAGAGCTTTTTTCGATGGTGTAAACTTTTAATTGGGGCGGCATTTTCGAAAATGAATAAAGAAATTCGACGGCAAAAAATAAACATTTTTCTATATACATAATCAATACAAGTTGTATTTCATTCATCATGTTTTCTTCCGCCTAATTTCTGATTCGCTGACAAAATATTCTTTTCTAGGGGCGGCATTTTTGAAAATGAGTAGAAAATTACGTTATGATTTGTGATTCGCTGAAAAAAATTATTTCCTTTCTGAAAGATCTAAGGATAATCATGAAGCCTGAATGTCGCAAATATTGAAATATTTTTAATTTATTTCCTCGCAATTGTGCTACTTTCTGTGAAAAAAGTTTTTCGAAAATGAAATTATTAAAAAAATAATTTAGTATCAATAGTGAGCAATTTGCGATTTACAAAATACTTTCAATAGCACGCCAACTGGCGGATAAAATAGATTTTGATAAAATTTATTTAAAGTTTTAAATGACAGGATTGTAAAATTATAGTACATATTTTTCAATAAATGATATTTACTCTTCATAAAAATTTTAAATGGTTTTTTTTTGTGAAAAGGTGGAGGGAAGTGGCACAAACCCTAGCTACGCCTGGGTGTAACACAATACAAAGGAGTCCGTGACCACTTCTTATTTAAAATGCTACGCGCAGCACCAATCGGCTGCGGTAATAGACAAATTATTTCATCATTATTGTTATCTTAAACATTCACAATGTACCAGATCCGCTGAAAAATGCCACGTTTAATAGGCTTGAATTGTGGTACATTCGAGTGTGTATCATGCTTCCTTGTTAATCAGATCACAGTTTGAGTCTGTGTCAAAATAGTACGTGGGAAAATTACAGTGAATCCAGCAGAGGCACAGTTCGTGGAACTTGATATAACGGAATTATTTCATTTGAATTGTTGACTGTTGGCCGAACGAATTGAATTAGTCAGGCAGATGTCCAACATTGATGTGTCTGTTATATACAGTTATTGAATAATAAATGGGGAAATGGAAATTGGACTTTGGATTCGTTTAGTTGGGTGTTCTTATAATGTGATGCTCTGCGATATATGGGTTTACACTAAGGCTTCGGAAATCGCGGGATCCTGAGCATATATCAATACCGGCATTTCGGGATCCGCTATAAAAAATTTTTGATTTCGAAGTTTGTTATAGTATTACCGATATTACTTGGCCGCCGCCGACTTTGGAATTAGAATTGTCAGTCTGAAATAAATTTCTCCAATTGCCATTTTATGCAAAATAAATATCTTGTCTACTTTAAATAACCGTCGCTAAAATATCAGTTTTGGAATTTATGGTATTCCGTGATAAGGGCCAAGATCTCCTGTAATTCTCTCGTGAACTTAAAATTTCTTTTCATTATAGCAGCGGTTTCCAACGTTTATGCAACAACGCCTCCCTTAAAAAAATCTTATTCCGTGCCTCTCCACCATTTTTTTAATCGATATTATAATACAGATACGTTTTAAATAATAAAAACTTTATTAAGAAAAAACCTGATAAATATAATTAACAGAATATTACCAGGATTTTGTGGTGTAGCTAGGGGTTTTGACTTCCCCCCCACACTTTTTTCCTCCAAAAATGATTTAATATTTACAATTGTGTTGTATTAAGGGTATCTTTAAAATTACTTACTATTTATTTTCAATCAAAAACCATCACGACACAGAATATTATTAATATTTAAAATTTTAATGTAATAAGATAATTTCTTGAAAAACATCTACTATATTTTTACAATTTGTCATTTACAAATGTTATATTTAATACTTATATTGTAAAGTCCCGCAGGCTTGTTCGTGAAATATGTCAAAAAAGCCTAGTCTTTAAAATAATTTTTACATTTATTATTTTTATAAAAATGCAAAATTATTGATGTACAATGCATAAACATATTGTACATTAAGATTGTAAATTAATTTAGAACAAGATATTAAGCAGATTTTATTAACCCAACATTAACTATTCGAAAAAAAATATAACAAAATTATTTTTTTTTTGCTTTGCTCTCAGCAACATTATCAAAATCTATTTTATCTGCCAGTTGGTGTTCTATTGAAAGAACAATATCTCGAATTGTTCACTGCCGATGGTAAATATTTTTTTTTTATTAATTTGAACTACAAAGTGGTAATTCAGCATCTTGAGACTGTTCACAACATTTTTTTCTTTCTGTCTCGACATTGAGGCTTTATGATTATCCTAATTTTATGTATATTCGTTATTACCTATTGAATTTTCTATTCAAAAATGCTGCCTCCAAGAGTATATTTTGTCAATGGGTAAAATAAACATTCATTCAGTGGATTTTTACTGTTATGTTACGATATGAATTTCTATTTATTTGTAGATATTATGGTATGAAAATTATTTTTTAATTGCAAAGTTTTGGCGCCTCCCCGGTTGGAAACCACTGCATTATAGGATCGTTTTCTGTAGAAAAATGTTGCGACCGTGTTATATAAAACGTGTTGTACAAAAATATGGCACAATTTATCAACCGTGTTATACGAGGCCCAAGTGTAATACTTTTCATCTAATGATAATTTGATTATAAAAACAAATCCATTTATATATATTTTTCTGCAAATTCAAACAAAGATGATACGATTACTAAACAAATTAAGTAGAAACACAAAAGTCACCTTGGCAAATTATTTGAAAACAATTTTGTTTGCCCAACAAAACCGTAAGTAAATCGTTCAATGTCAAATAAATGATATAGACAAGTTTTAGGCAAGTGAGCACTCTGTCCTTGGTGCGCAACCTTGCCGACTAATAAATTATTTAATTTCTTTACTTAATAATTTTTGCTTGTGTTCGGTAAAAAAGTAATATATTTTAATTAGACAGCAGCGTGTGTGATATTGTTTATATTGTAAACGGCGCTCACGTAGATACAACTGTTTGAAATGACAAGTAATAATTTCGTAAAAAAAATAGCACAGGTGCTCTTAATCGGTGAGGAATTTGAGAGATCGAGGGGTGGGGAATTGCTGGCGTAAATTAAAGATTTTCATTATTACATATTATTTGGAATGCAACTTTTGAGTAAGAGTTAGACTATCTTGTCGGCGTCCGTGGCGCAGTTGGTAGCGTTTTTTGCTTCGGTTACGGATGTCTCTGGTTCAATTCCCGGTGCGTGATTCTTTCAATCGATTTATGAATTTCTGTTCGTAGTTTGAGTGTTTGTGATGTCCAAAACTACCTCCTCACGGAGGGTAGCGAGCGTGATAAGCTAACCACTAGTCCTGTCCTAGCGCTATCCTTCTATCCCTACTCTCTTCGAAAAAAGGAGAGGTTGAACAACTGAGTAACAAGCAGTTCTCATAGAAAATTTTTTTTGAGATACCTCCATTAGTTGACCACATGCTCCACGTTGGGAGCGGACATGGTAAAAAATCTTGGTAAGATATATTTTGAACATCGGTGAAAAGAGGGAATGGAGCAAAAAAAGTTATAAGAGCCTCTGTAATAAAAGCGTAAATAGTTAGTAACTATTTATAAAAGCGGTTACTTTATTGGTTATTTATATACGGTATTCAATTTAAATACTAACCCTGTATACTACTTACTGACGATAGATTTTTTGTGTTAATAATTTATGTCAATAAGTAATGTTTCTATTCTCTAGAATGAGGTTTGGCTTCCTCATCGATCTACTTCTGTCTTGAGCAGCTTTTCTCCAATTTTCAATATCGGAGGAATTTAGATAACTTGACGCTATCCATCATCTTGTATGATGCCGACCCGGTATTCATTGGTCTTCGTTGACAGAATATTTTATTCTTCAAGTTTTTTTTAACATGTCGGCTCTCAATGAGCAGCATATTGACACATGATGGAGGTATCTCCACAGAATTTTTTCAACGATACCTGCTTGTTATTAAGTTTATCAAACTGTCTTTATCAAAGAGAGTAGAGATAGAATAGCAGTCATATTAAAAAGCTGATCGTGACTCATACCTTCGAACAAAACTCCTTAAATCAATTTATGAAACCGTACTGGGAAGCCAAACATAAGTTGAGTTTATTAGTTTTTCACCCAGATTGATTCGCAATGATTTTAATATCTAATTTAATAATTGTTATACCGGAGATCCCCATGAAATACCAACAGGTAAATACACCTGTCATAGCTCTAAAAACAATAATTAAAATCTGATTATTTATTTTCAAGCACGTTTTAAAGTCACGACTCACGCACACACTGCTGTCATTGGCTATGAGAATCTTCAGAAAATTATCCGCGTTATTCATAGAATAAATTTATTTCTTGGTAATAAAATATAAATCGGTATTTCCTATTGTTTCTCACCTACTATTGGTATTGGAAATTACCGATATAGTTTTCGTACGAATCGTATAATCGAATCACCCTTGGAGATTAGTATTTGAAACTGCATTTAACATTTCAGTGACATAGATGCTATATGAATTTTCCCCTCGAGACCATTACATTCGGATCTGTTGGTTGAAATTTTGTGAAACGTTCTTAGTTTCTTTGATAAGCGTCTACAGACTGCATAATCTATCTATCTATATATATATATATAAATGAAGATTTGTTTGTTTGTTTGTCCATTCTATGAATTCCTTTACCGTCCATCCGATTTCTATCAAAGTTTGGTGAGTTGTTGTGCACACACCCGTGAAGGTTTCTGTAGAAAGAAATCCTAAATCTAAAAACAATAATCGAAAAAACTATTAATAGTATACGTCATAGATGACGGTGTTGAAATTGAAATACTGAATGTCTAACGGAAATGTGTTTGCATTGCATAACATTTTATTTTATAATAGTGAGTACCCGGCATGCGTTGCAATGCCACTCAAAGAAATGAAGGGTTTGTGTTTTAATTCAGTTTATTGAAATGATTTTGTATAAGAAATCTGCACTGGCCGAAATTTCATAAAATTACTCCGTCCAAGCCTGGCCCGGCATTTAATAAACAGAATTAAAACACAAACCCTTTCTTTCTTTGAGTGGCATTGCAATGCATGCCGGGTACTCATTAGTATAAAATAAAATGTTATGCATTGCAAACACAGTGTTCGGGTCATGAGTCAACCATAACGCAATAATATACTTAACTTAAATAATATCGTTGGAAATGTCGAAACAATAACATATATTTTTTGAAAAGTAGAAATGACTTATTATATTTTAAAAAGTCGGGCTTTTTTCAGGCTGAGAAAAATAAATCTGGGCTTCGGGTCGGGTTTGGGTAACAAGTGTGATATTGAGACTCGGGGTCGGGCCGGGCCGAGCCTGAAGATCGGCCCTTGCCTCTAATTCAAAAGCATTTCAATAAACAGAATTAAAACACAAACCCTTATCTTCTTTGAGTGGCATTGCAACGCATGCCGGGTACTCACTGGTATATAATATATATCGTAAAAATGTATCTGTAACCTAGTTATCGATTCCTCATAATATTTATTGAACTTACAATAAATAATTGTAAGAGGAGATTCGAGGAAGTAGACACTAGTAACAAAAATAATTGTATATGTAATTTAAGACATCGACTGAGGGTGCTTGATGGAATTTCAATATCATATTTGGATTATTGAGATTTTGTACACTTCCATGTATTTTGTCACTAACGACCCGGGTTTCGCCTTTCGGTATCTTCAGGCATTCGAGCACACGAATGGACTTGAACTGAGAGACAGTAAACAGTGTCTAACGTTTATATAGAAGATACAAATGCGACAAATATTATTTACGAGGTAAGATATTATACGTCTGAGAGCCACACTGATACCTGAGTTAAAATTTCGGGAATCTCCCTAATCCTTATTTTGTAAACACCATATTAACAGAGTGGCGAATTGCCGCTTTTCAACTTCTTTTAGAAATACCAGTGATTTTACAATTATAATAGTATTGTGGGTTTTGACGGGATGTAATTCGGCGAATGGGTAAATATACACAATCATTCCACATTTAGTGACATCTGTTAGGTGTTTCAACGTATCGGATATAATAGCGGAGAATTAGGAAGGTTCAGCTGCTCATTCAAGATTGGCAAGGAATTTAACTGGGCTCTATTAATTTCCAAAATTTCTTGATAAAATAATTTATGATCCCCCATGTTTTAATGCAACAGTTTAACCCCATCATCCGCATTAAACGTATGGTTCTCCATTAGCAAGTGATTTGCGAATGTCGAAGTTTCTTTTTTTAATCTAAAGGCAGCTAAATGTTCCGATACCCTTATATCTAATGTACGTGTGGTTTTACCCACATAGAAATGTTGGCAATCATTGCATTGTAATTTATAAATACCAGATTTGTTCTTAAAGTTTACTCTATCTTTATTGTTAATAAGTAATTTGCCTAGAGAGTTTTTGCAATAGAACGCCGGTCTAACACTATCAGCGAGTTGTTTTTTAATTTTAAAGCTTGTGCAACATAAATAACTAATTCTATGCCAGATTCTAGGCTGGTCTATGTCTTTAGACAAGTTCCCGAAATATAGCATCTTTTCTGCTAATTTACGTTGTTTTTTTGATACAAGACTATCTATAAGAGACGCCTCATAGCCATTATTAATGGCAATTTGTTTAATAATGTTTAGTTCGTTTTCAAAATTAAATTTATTTAGAGGTATAGTGACTAATCTGTGAACCTGAGAATGGAAAGCAGCCAATTTATATGAGAAAGGATGTTCTGAGTTAAAATCGATGGCCGAATCTGAAAACGTCTGTTTTCGATAAATTTTAAATTCATGAATGGAGTTTTTAATATCAATATTAAGGTCAAGGAAATTTATATTCTTGCCCCCTACTTCTAAAGTGAATTGAATTTTATCATCTAGTGAGTTAAGAAAATTATGAAGGTTAGAAACTTGTCTCTCAGTTCCATTGAATAGAAAGAAGGATGTCATCTACGTAACGGAACCAATAAACTACGTTTCTAACTTCTGTTTTATTGCTAAAAATAAGGTTTTCTAAATGGTTCATGTAAAATTCTGCTAATAGTGGTGACAAACAACTTCCCATTGCAAGGCCTTCGGTTTGTTCATAGAATCTATTATCAAATTGAAAATAGTTCTGGTCAACGCAAACGTCTAATATATTAAGTAATTCCGTAGTAATGACGGGATTAATATTAATTAACTCTACGCGTATTAATACGCGTAGAGTTAATTATTATTGAACTGAGTTCGAGTCCATCCGTGTGCTCGAATGCCTGAAGATGCCGAAAGGCGAAACCCGGGTCGTTAGTGACAAAATACATGGAAGTGTACAAAATCTCAATAATCCAAATTTAATTGTATATGTGTCGAGGCAATGCCAAGGATGGCGTTTCTCAATTGTATTTAGCCGCGGAACCTCTAAAATACTTTGAGTATATTGTCGTCATTTAAAAATGCTCCCCAACTTATCCTGTGTGCATCTTTTGTATCTATTGATACAGCTAATATTTTCTCTGGTTTCTATGAGCTTGAAAACGTTTGTATTTAAGTAAATCTAATATAGTGCCTTCGTCAAAACAATGTCTAGTTAACTACAGATTTAATATAAACACAATAACAATATTTTCAACTTGTTTACACAACTGTGCATTAAAGTAAAAACAACTTCTTCACGGAACCACGGAACTTAAAAATCCATTTGGGAAACGTTTGCCTACTGTTTAATGAAGGGAGTCATTTGTCGTATGTTTTAAATTATCCTAAATCCTTATTGCTCATGTGACTGTAATTGATTTTTAATAAAACAATATGAAAAATGATAATAATAATACAACTAGGGGTGCTTTATGGTGCTATATATATATTATATTCAAATATATTTCACCGTTGAATTCCGATTATTCAGCTTCCCAGAAGCAATTTGTAATTTTCTTTACAAGAGAGTGGTTTGTAACTGACAAAGTTATCGGCAAAGTGAAAAAAGCTCGACCCTTCAAGTCACGTCTCTACTAAAAGCTTCCAAAAGTGGAAGCTTATGCCAAGTAATCCGAACTAACACAAAGGCCAAATCACAGGAGACCACGCAATTCTCATTCCTTAATAGCCTCGTGGTAAACTCGCGATCGGCGTTTTAGAGTCTTCTAGACATGATGTTTGAGTCACCTATAAAAAGAACACACAGTCTAGCACTATGAGAGCTTGTTGATAATTGGTACACACATTAATGCAAACAGAATTACGACAATTATCATCTGCGCCTCCTATGAATAAAAATTGCTCTTTGTCGATAATACTTCTATAAAAGCAGTCAAAATCAAGCAACTGTCTATGACTTATTTCTTAAAATAATGCAGAAAGATTCTTTCTATTATGTTCGTGATATCTCTACTATATTACATGTTTCACGAAAAAACGCATTTGGGTATCATTGGATGATGGGCAAAGCACTACAATTATTTATATGTATTTTACAAAACATCACAGCTGACGCCAGTGCATGTCATACATGGACCAATCAAAAATACAGAATTGAGAAAAACAGCAAAGAAAAAAATGTATTTACTATAAAAATAAGCATTTGAGGTGATCTATCTAATTGAGTGTTTGTTTTTATTAAATATCAGAATAGTATCAACACACATTTTTTGAGACACGACAGACCAGAGTTTTCTCAGAAAGCAAGTCTAAAATTGGTACTTTTCAGGAGAGCCAAAACATGATTTGCATTTGTATAAAATTTGATGAGTAGTTATTTTAGAATATTTAACTCGTTTTTCAATTAACTCCCTTTTCCTTTCGCACGCAGATTTGAGTCACGCATTGTTCGGGACAGTTTTATGTGACTCGTGCAAAGTGAAAAACTAATTGATTGGAGCGAAATTATCTCCATACAACTGTCTATGTATATATTTTTTAAAATTAAAATACTTTTATAGAAATTTGGTTAGCCAATTTTCTAGTTTTGAATAATGTAGTTTTCCGTTACTCAAAGTGAATATTATGTAATAAAAATACTTACAAATATATCCAACAATTAGTTTTGTATACACTTGACAAGACAACTAATGTGAAATTGCTTCGTAATATTGTTGTGGTCAACCCTGCAAGCAGTTTGTACTTTTGCTCTTACGATATGCAACACATGTGTTTCATGTAGGGATGCCAGATTTCCCGATTTGAGGGGGACTCAAACGAGTTCAACAGTCAATTCACGAGTCCCGCTTGCCTCTGAAAATCCAGATTTAATAATAATTAAACAAATTATTGTAAAGAGCCGTTGAAGGAGACTAATGAAAATTCAAACAATTTTTTAAATACAACTGCAATAATATAAGAAAAAAAATATCAAGCAAAGCTGGCAAACATATTTTATAAATTTTTCCTTGTATTCGTAATTATTCAAATGTCTCGTCGCCTTAAGTAGAAAAGTGAGTATCTATATTTCAGCAAAATGTTCAGGAGAGTTTAAAAACTGAATAAATTCAGTTTTAACCAGTGTTATTCTATGAATTTTACATATTTCATGAGTAATGTCAAATCACAATTCATATAACATATGTGAAATTAAAAAATAACATTGGTTTAAATTGAGTTTATTCCATTGTTTAACTCTCCTTCTTAAAAAATAATATTTTTCCGACACGAAGAAACGCAGTTTGTTAGTTTAAACCAGTGCTCCTCAACCGGTGTGCCGCGAGACGATCCCAAGTGTGCCGCGGTGCAGTGCGTCCAAAATGATACAAAATTGAGTATTTTTATAGAAAAAAAGTAAAGCCTGTTGCTAAAATAAGCTGTAATTCGATTGCTAAGATCACCGTTTAAATTATTCTAATTGAAAGAAATACTGTATTAAATTTGGATTATTGAGATTTTGTACTCTTCCATATATTTTGTCACTAACGACCCGGGTTTCGCCTTTCGGCATCTGCATTCGAGCGCACAAATGGACTCGTCAGACCCGTCAGTTCGAGTCCATTCGTGCGCTCGAATGCCTGAAGATGCCGAAAGGCGAAACCCGAGTCGTTAATGATAAAATACATGGAAGTGTACAAAATCTCAGTAATCCAAATTTGATATTGAAATTCCATCAAGCACCCTCAGTCGATGTCTTAAAAAATACTGTATTATTATTTACTGCAATAATTGTATAAGTGTTTGCACCGATAGTGAAACTGCAATGATAAGTAATAAAATGAGGTTCGTCTGGTGTTTAAAATAAAAAAATCTTACTGAAGAAATTACACATTGCTGCAATATATTGGGAAGCATTAATGGAGAAAAAATTCCGAGTAAATTATTACAAACAATAAATGAATGTATCAAAATAATACAAATTATCAAATCAAGAGCCTTATGTCCGCAAATCTTTTTTATAATTTGCATATTTTTTGTGTGTTAAGTGTTTCATCTCTTTGAAAAGGTAAAATGATATAATTTCCCTTATTAAACAATATATTAGCTACTATTTAAAATTCATCAAATAAAAAGAATTTAATAAGTATATAAGTAAAAATATTGGCTTCTGGTGTGTCGCGAAATATTAAGGAGTGTTTAGGTGTGCCATGGGTGAGAAAAGGTTGCGGAGCACTGGTTTAAACGACGATGTGAAATAAATAAATATAATTTAATTTTGATATTCCATTTTTTTTAATTTTTCCCTTTCCCCCTTTTTTGAGTTACTGTCCCGATGTGTGATTTTTGAAATCTGTCAGCCCTGATCTAATTCGTGACAGTATCAGTCTAGAGTTATAGTTGTTGAATTGGAGTTGATCGTTCCGTGTAATATAGCTTTAACTAAGTTGGCACCTTCACACCCACCCGCACCCACTGTGCTACTATCGCTACTTCGGATTTCAAAGGGTCCATTTCTCAAAGAGGTCTTTTGTAAAAACTCCAAAAGGCTTCAAATGAAAAATATATTACTTTATCGGCATTGCTTATAGAAGCATGTATTTAAGGATCACTCTACTCCACACTTTCGTTTTTATTGCTTCCGCTTTACCACCCTGTACATTGGAGAAGTATTTAAACTAGTGCCTATAATACATGTAAATATATAGCATGAAGTAAACGATTTTTGCAAGGGACATATACGATTTTTAGCACATATTAGTGATATAATCGAAAAACTAGTTTTACACAAACCACTTTTAACGCTATCATCTCCGGCCAAAATCAGGTAAAACAACCCCTGTGCCCGGCTCATTTTTGAAGAAACATCACTTTTCTTAAGCGATTACTAAAAGTGTTATGACTAAGGAAATAGTAGATGAAATCAGATGAAACTTTTTGGAATTGCTTTAAATACTTAATTTATGTATAGTAAAATTGCTAACATTTCCCCTTGTGAAGAGCCACACGACAATGCTTACACATGTACTGAGTCTTACTCCTTTTCTTGTGCTTAACACACACCTTGCATATTCTACAGGTATTATTATTTTTTCTGTTGACGGTGTCGTTATCATTATGTGCTTAGATATATCCTCCGACAAACTGTTTTGTAGATCTTGCAAAACTCTAGCTCAGAGTGGTCTCGGTGATATCGTCTTCAGAAGGAGGAATATTAAAGAACTAAAATTCGATCGAGATTTGAGTCAATAAAATCAAAACCTGTTTTGGCGATAATACAAATAAAATGACTATTTCGGAAAGTTTTAAGTCTTGACTATAATTAAAACCAGGATTCCGTTGTAATACCTATCGCTTGATGACTCAAATATGACTGTTTTTGATAGGCTGGTATATCACGTGAAAACACGGTTCCGGAACTCAAGCGATGGTTGATGTATCACGTGAAAACACGGCTCCGGGACTCAAGGTGTTAACTGTCAATTCTTGGTGGAATGGTATTAAATCTTAAAAAATAAAACACAATTTATTTGTATTAATTCCACATTTTTATAATGATGAGGACCATCACAAGCATTATCATCTAATAAAAATACAAACAAAATAGAGCTATGTATAAAGTTGAATGTTAAAAATTAAAATGTATATAAAACAGTTGGTTCGTGAACTAAGACAGGAATTTACTGATCACTAAAAAAATTATAAATAAATAAAATAGTGTACAATTAAAATGTTAAGGACCTCTTACAAATCAATAAATACTAATCTGAAATCAAAAATATAGCTTCATTGAACCTTTTATTTTAAACATTCAATTTTATATATAAATAGCGCTGTTGTTCGTGATGAGTGAAACCGCTCCTGATCATTATAAACATGTGGAAATAGTAGAAACAAATTGTGTTTTATTTTTTACACAAACGTCAATTGAAAGTTTACATACCTATATGTGACAAGATAACGGTCAATGTTAAGTAAGTATATTTGATTTGTTTATTATGGAAATTAGTTACTCATCAAAGTGTTTAAAACTACTCATTCCGAAAGTTTGTCTTATGTGACTATCTATTTTTTTACCCGAAAAAGTGTATGGACATTCAATGCCAATTGACAATTCCCGGTCGAAAGGGGGCGAATTATTGGTTATTTACAACCAGAATAAGCTGTAGGATCTCAATACAAACGCCACTTTGGTCCGGTTTATCTCTTTTATTAATATGCAGTGATTATAAAAATACGAAATAGAAAAATTGGGAGTTTACATTTAAATTACTTTAATAATCTTAGACCAAATATTAATGTCATTAAAAGCACAGATAACAAAAACAACCAATTAAACAAACAAATGAACAATTTACCTTCAACTTTAAACACAATTATCAATTATAACATTTACACAACTAAATGAATTTACGTACTTTAAAAACAAATTTTAAATAATGAAGCGCGTTTTTTTTAACGAATTTAATAGCGGCAATAGAAGTTGGACAATATTCAAAATAACGATTACGCATGGGCGTACTATTTACTTTAAGATGCAGTATTTATGTATGTATAGCAAAGATATTTATGTAGAAAACAATCCAAATTACATTATTAATTCGTTATTTGTTATCTGTGCTTTTAATGACATTCATATGTGGTCTAAGATTATATTAGTAACATTTAAAACATATAAATGTTTTCTAAGAGACGGATACTAAATAAAATACAATTATTTTGTTACGTCTAATTATTTATTATAAGGAAACGTCTCGCAGGTAAAAGGTTGTTTGTTTTAAGTTGTTGGTGGTCAATGCAAGAAAACTAATGTTTCATTTGTTGCCGCATTATGATAACGGCAAAATTGTCACAATAAAACTACTTTCAAATTTCGCTTTTGTAATCAGTGAAAAAATATATATTACAAGAAATGCTTTTATATGAATGGATATTATGGGGCTGTGAAGCGAATAAATAATGAATGGAAAGGACTTGATGAAATGGAATATTTTTTCGATAAGCTCATATCTTATTTTTCCCAAATGTGGAGTTTTTTTGCTATGGCGACTTGGCATGTTTTACATTAAAACCTGTTGGCTGTTTCTATCGTATTTTATAGCAATATGTTACGCACGCACACCCACACACTAGAAAAGGTTCTTGGCATTGGGATAGATTCGACTGTTATATAATTCAGTTGTGAAATTTTTTTATGATAAAATTAATGAACACAGAAATAAAAAGAAATATTTGGCATCACAGATAATAATAGTCAATGTGTGAAATATTTTTTAGCCTATATAAACACGACGACATTTTTTAAAAGTCACTCGAGATCAACTCGAGAAGAAAATACGCACGTCCAAGGTATCAAATGTTAAATTGAAAAATTCTAAATTTGATATTGATCTTGCCGGCACTTGAACGCATCTGATTGCTAGGGTATAGTTCGTAACACTAGACCACAGAGACCAACGTGATGATAAATTTTCAAAAAATTGTATTTTTTATAATAAATTGATGAGTATTTTCAGTACTATTTTGAGGTAGAAATGTGCGTGAAATGAAGCAAAGACGAAAACAAAATCCGATATAGTTACCTTCTTGGTTGTTATGACGTGACACAGTAGAGGAATACCGAATCAATTTGGACGGTGGCCTGTTATTAATTGGTCGATATTCACCCATGTGCCGACCGTCGTCAGGCCACGCTGACGCAACTCATCTCCTGGCGACACGAGAGACGGTTGGAGGTCAATGTCAAGGTCGCCCCGGCAGACAGTCGCGAGGCGCAGGAATGTCTTGAGGTCGGAGGGAGACGGTTTTATCGGCGGGCCGAGGGGTGGGGGACGCGTGCCTTCATTGAAAAAAAACCCCGGCCACCGAATTGAATAGGGAAGATTGATTTGGTGCAATATCAAGTTTCTATTTAATAAACAACTAACTATACATACGTATATCACTACCATATTAAATTCTCGGTCTTTTGTTTCCCATTGTTCTTATATACATAATACAGAATTCTGACGAGATATAGGTATTTTTAGAAAATATTTATAAAAGATATATATATATATACTTTCAACAAAAAGTAGGGTCATTTCGCCAGTGGTCGGCCAGTTAAGGGACAGGCGAACTTTCAAAAGGGATTTTGAGTCAATGAATAATAAATACATACTCTTTTCGCTGTTATTCCATTAAACAGTGTTCGGCCATCTCTATGAAACTTCATGAATATCGACTAGTCCTAGTCTAATACTTCTAAATCAATAATCACTTCTAAAAAGAGAGGTTTAACGCAGTTACTGAGTAATAAGCAGTTATTGTAGAGAAACATGTGTTAAGATACCTCCATTAGGAGTCCGTATGTTCCGCATTGGGAGGGGGCATGGTAAAAAATACACATACCTTTAATCCTAAATATTAAATTTAAAAAACCAACATTTTACAATAATTTGGCTAGAACCCGGAACCGTTTGAACGTTAGACGACGCTGGTGTCGTGGTTTTTAGCTGTAAGCTACATGTTTGTATAATATTGAACAAATTAGTGCTTATTATCAGGACTGCAAAATGAAAACACAATATGTTCATATTTTTTCAACAATAATGTAAAATATCAATAACGCATTTTTTAAAGATATCGATAAACCGTTTACAGTTGCTTTTATTGAGTAGATACGTGGTTAGGTAAGTTGGGTATAATGTATAATGAAATATAATCTGTAATAATGCTCAGAGTGCATCACGTCGCGTTGGCAGGTCTGCATGCCAGACAAGTCGGCGTGACGTCACAGCGTTTCGAAATTTATTCACCGCTTCGCCGACTCCCCAACCATGACCTGTCCAACGCACGAAAGTCGAGCACACTCGTACTGCACTGCCGATACGGCAGCAAACTAACGAATTTATAATGGCCTTATAATTTTTGATATCCGACAGAGTACTTTAACCTTTGTTCGGATATTGATTTGTTTTATATCTGTCTGTACCCGCATACACACTGACGTGTAAGACAAGATTTGAAAAGTGTATTCAAGAAGATTTTCTTATATATATGTTAAATTGACTAACTTGTACTAATGCAAATATAATAAATAAATGACTTTATGAATGATTTTATGAATAAAGAATAAAAACTGAGTTGATGATGTGTGCAGTGATGTGGGCCCAAATTACAAATACTATTTTAGGTAAGGCTGCCCAATTTATTGACATCTAAACCGAGGTATTAAATTTAAATTGACTCCCCCCCTCCCGATATACCATCCGAAATAGTATTTGACGATTTGCTCGCTGGACTATTTTTTCCCTTTTTTATTTTACATAGATTGACAACACACATTTAATTTAATATTATAATTAGGGCTTCCAATCCCGGAATCCCAGGATTGTCTAAATATCAATCCCGGGGTTTGTGATTCACTATGACTGTCAAAAAGAAGTATTTCATTAAAAATAATTGATATTTGAAATTAAATACTTCCTGATTAACTACAACGTGTAACTCTGTTTGTTTATAAACATAATTTTTATAATACCTATATATTTTATAAAAAATCAATTTCAACTATTATCTATAAATAAATATTCTCAACAAGTAAAGAAAAAACAGTCCAAAATAAAATCATGTATTCATTCAAATCGAAGTAATAATGAACATCCTAAGTATTCAATTTAAATCATGAAATTATGCTTAATGACCAATCCCGGAATAATAAAAAGAATGTCCAACTTTCCTTTCCTTATGATCATCCGAGGGACTTGAATTTTTTTCTCCTAAACTTATAGAAACAGCCTGTCAATGGTGATACCAATCGGAAGTAATTTAAAAGGTACCTATTCTTAATATTGCCGGTAAAACTAAAAAATATGTATGTATTTCAAGTCCAAAATGCTTTTGCAGTTATTTATTGAAGATTTAGATTGCTGCGTTTATTTTTTCTTGTTTTGTAACGGTGAATTGTCTAAAATGACAGTCGTAAATATTCTCATCTAGAAATAAATAAAATAAACTGCTTTGGAATACAAAACAAATTGAAAATAAATCCTCTGTGAACTCAACCGAAAGCGATAATTTATTTATGGACCATAAATTTTATCTCGTCCTTAAAGGGTTAGGATTCAGTGAATATATATAATTTATGAACCAATGATAACTATTTATAATTTCATAAGTACTTTTTACTAAAAATTACCTGAAAAAATAGTAATATATCCCTTATAACAAGATGAATGGCACGCTAACTTTTAATTAGAGATTCTGTAATAAAAAGGATTTCAATATATCATTCTTTATGATTTTATGATAATTCATATCCAATTTTTTTTCTATAAATATCAGTTTTTTTGATATCGTGTAATGCATTGTTTTATTTTTCCCAAAAAAAGTTAAGTCGACAATTATTTTGGGTAGTGTATTTATGTGAAAAACGTTCATAGAAAAATATACAAATTGGGCGAAAGGTAAAAGGCGTTAAGTCTAAAATTGCTACTTTTCAGGAGAACCAAAACAAGATTTGCATGAAATTTGATGAAAAATGTCATGTTTAAACGTGAATTTTACTAATTCATCCGCATTGATTCAACACATACTTTTTCTCGTATATATGCGTAGGTATTGTAGTTATTTTAGACAATTTAACTCGTTTTTCAATAACCTCGACTTTCGCACACAGAAACTATTCAAATAACAAATCTTACGCATACACAAATATTCATCATTGATTTCTCAAAAAATACATATATTCATCATAACGTTTTTAACCCAGAGAGGTGTTAATAAAAAAACATGTTTTATTTTTCAACATAACGTGCTTTGCTTATTTAAAAAAAAAACCGGTGGTTTTATTATATATAATACTAATTTATTAGATTAGAGAATGTAACAAATGTTATACACACAAAATAATGGGATTCAGGTTATAATGATAAAAAAGTAATTAGATATATCTATTAGTACATATAATTTATATTGGACATTGGAATTACTGAAAAACATATTAATTATCAAACATCTTTATCTGAATTATTATACTATGTAAAAATTTATTAATGAGTTTATTTACCCTGTGTCATGTATGTAGTTGAGAACATTGTATCTAATGTTACATTCCTTGCCTTGTACTTGTCAATAAATAATTGTATTCTTATTTCATTTGTTTTGTATCGGTTAAAATGCTTCATAGTATAGCAAACCCGGTTTTAGTAGTTATTTCAAAGATTGATTGTGTATTAAACATGCATTGTACTATCAATACATTTAAAGCAGCTATATTATCCAATACGTCATTTTTAACAAGACAAATGAATGTCTTTCATGAAAAGATTTGAAATTGGAACATTTTTGGAATAGACAACCTATCACAAAAACGAAGAGCAAATTGAATTCGAACGAAATAAAATATTTTTGAAATGGAACGAAGAGATTTCATACATAATGGAATTATAAAAATCAATACATTCGACGAAATAAATTTAATCATTTGTCTAAACATTTTCTCCGAATTTAGACGTAAAGTTAATCCAATGGGAATATCAAAGGAAGCACTCAAGCACTTTACCACACAGCCATATCGACCGTTGTACAAAATACCACTATAATGGTAGGAAAAACTTTATGTTTTGGAAAGCTGTTTTTCACAGCCACAGAATTTTAACTTTATTTATTATCGTCTGAGCACTAATATAAGCTAACTATGTACCGAAAATAATTCAAAGGTCGAAAGGTTGTTGGGTTTTATTTATGAAGGGCGTGAGTCAAAAAAATGTTATTTCAAGTTCATCTGTTTTTAGGAAAAGAAATATTTAAATATTCACCGAAAACTGCAATCTGTCAAAATGAGCAGTGATATTATTCTGACAATATTTTTGTATGAAACAAACAAACTATTTTCGTTAGGGTTCATTGGACAACAAAGAGGCAACATATATTATTAAATTATTTCTGTGTCGATTCAGTTGGAAGTGGTTTTTCTAAAAATATTTATAAATACCATGTTTGCGTTTAGTGCAATTCATACTAACCCATAATGCAAAATTTTAATTTGTGGAATTGGTTGTTATTTGTTATACAATTCTCTACTCACTCAAGTTACAACTAGGGCATCCAATTCCGGACCCATTTTACGATCCCGGTGTTCCGCGATTTACAATTCGTTATCTTACTTTGAAAAGGTTCTAACAATCATTTTGGCCTAAAATGACCTTTTGATTGGAAAATGTTGTATTATCCACATTGTACCATATACGTTGATTTCAGAGTCATATATTATTCAATGAGGGAGTTAACAGTATTTCGGAGTTCTATTCACACATTTTTTTTCATAAATTTGTTTTATACGGTTCTATGAATCGATATAACTGCTTATTATCATATCACAGAAAAAACATACAAATCACATTCTTTTTGGAAAAGGTTTTCACGTCATGTCGAACATTCTTCGCGCGATGGTTGGTGTGTGTTTTACCCTTTACTTCTATTGTTCTATCGACGTGGTCATTGATGAAAATTAGCTGATTTCGTTCAAACATTCGAAGTATACAAGTATATTATTATTCTGTTGTATTATAATATTATTGTTAGCTTATATGTTTCAGCAAATCATGATAATATATAGTATTAATAAATATTTCAAAAATCAGAACATTTTTTTGATAAAATTGAAATATTCGATAAAACCTTTTCAAACAAACTATTGTTATCAGTTCTAATTAAAGCTTTAGATACTCATTATTTTCTAATATAAAGGCTTTAGTTAAAATAAATTATATGAAAAACAAGTGATATATTTATATATGCTAACTGACTAGTTAAAAATACATTTTTCCTTCAAAATACAAAATATTATGAGTCAAAACTTCAAACGCTCGTATCCCGGGATCCCGGAATCAGTCATCAAATAAAAATAATAAATGTTACATAAAAAGACTTATTTAAACTCCATTGTACTTATAACGCAAAAAAAAAATATTAAAAATCTTATAAAAACGGATCAACAAATACGATATATTTTTTTCATTGTGCTCAAATGAAATAATCGTTGAAAATAAATGTAATGATAGTGCGCCCTTTTGGCATTGCAACTTTGAAATAACCTTGGCACGTTGAAGATGTGAAAACCGTATTATTTCCTCGGTTAAGAAGTTGTCAGACTTTGTCTTGATGAAAACTGTCTTTTTAAATTGAGATAAAAATATATTTCGCCCACCTGTACCTGACAACTAATATGAGTTGGGTGTATGTAATGCCGGCGCTGGTCACGAGGGGACGTCGGTGGATTTGGTGTTCGTGGTGGCGTCGTGGTGGTGACACGCGCTTGACTACGTGAGCCTTGTCACCACCAAATAATAATAATAATAAGCTCCGCGTAACACACGACAATACTTTATTTTACTATTATTACTAACCAGCCTCGAACCGAAGTGGTAACAAACCAAAAACGATAATAGAAATTTTCTTTTGGGGAAAATTACATCATGAGTATACACGAATGTTCATAATCGACGGTTTTTTTTGGCCAATTGATGTAGTCCTCAAAAAAATCGAGTTAGTGATTGGATCTCATTTTAAAGTCGACAGAGCAGGTCTCGGCCAAATGATGTAAATAAGAAAAATAAATTAACCACTTTTTGAAAGGGAAACATCATTTTACATTGGTTTTAAGATTAAAAACTCTGATCAGGCCACTTGATGTAAACTACTATTATATCGACACTCTCTACGTATAATCTCGTATCTGCAAACATTAGAATTTACAAGAGTGTATTTCAAAGATTCATAACGCAACTCACCGTATAATGTTTTCGCCGAAAACAGTTTTTACTCTCTCCTGAACAATTTCAATTTTGAGAATTACATCAATTGGCCAAAACGCAAATTATAGTTCTTGTCGAATTAAAAGAAATTAATAATATGTTTCGGCAGTATAATATGATAAACATTTAATTTATTAAATAACTTCCCCATTTAATGTGAAACATATTTAACAAGCACACGGCTTATCTACATTTCTGCAAAATGATTAGAACACCATACAAACTGAATATATTCATATATGTTTATATATCATGTTAAATGAATAATGATTTAATATTATTCATATAACATATTTAAAATTCATAGAATAACATTGGTTATAACTGAATTTATTCATTTTTGACGGTCTCCTAAACATTTTGCTAAAATGTAGATAAGCAATTAGCTAGTTAAGACAACGATATGGTCTCCTGATGAACTATCGATTGAGGTTAGAAATGACTAGAAGTTCACCAACCTAATTTTCAATTTATTTTCGACCCTAAGTTGTAAATTTTCTATCGCCGAGCGGAATAAGTCCGGATCATATTTAAATAATGTAATACGTACTATCAAATTAATATCGAATTACTTTAACAAATATCTTCTGAAAAAACATTGAAAGGTAGCACTATTGAAAGATTAATTAAAGATCAATTAAAGTAAAGTTTCGGTCGACGTAGAGTAAAGGTTGGCGTGGGCCGGGTTCAGGCGGGTAAAGAAAATTGGGAATCGGGATTGGATCAGGCCCGGTAAGGAATTTAATTTTCATAAAAATATGTCGGACTATGTTCGGGTCATGAGCCAGTCATAATTAAATACTATTCATAACATAAATAATTTATTTAAAGTGTGTTACTAATATCGTTGGAAATATGGAAGTATACATGAATTTCTATCACATCTCTAACTCTTGTTTGGTTCAATAAAGGTCACCGAATTGATGAAATAGCGTTGGGCCGGACATGTCACACGGCGAACGGGCAACCGCTGGACAAATGCAGTCATTCAGTGGTACCCGACGGACACTAAGCGGCCCAAAACCCGATGGATTGACGAACTTGTCAGGTTTGGTGGAAGTATGTGACAGCGTAAAGTTAGGAACCGAGAAGAGTGGAGGGAGCTGAGGGAGGCCTTCATTCAGCAGTTGATCAACCCCGGCTGAAAATGATGAAATGAATTTCTGTATTGAAAAAAATCGGGCTGAAAAAAAGAAATCTGAGCTTCGGTTCGGGTTCGGGTAACAAGTGTGATATTGAGACTCGGGGTCGGGCTTGGCCACGCCTGAAGATTTTGCCTCGGACCGGGTACTTTTATAAAATGTTGGCCTGTGCAGACCCCCAAGGTAGAGACAGTTCAGTAGTGTCATTAAATAACGAGGCCAACGGTTCGACTTTTCGATTGTAACTTTATTTTTAATAGTAACGTTATAGACAGCACTTTCTCAAAAGCCTTAAATGTTAGTAAATTTTAACTATTATATAGTTGGCAAATGAAAGCATCTAACATATTTTATTAGAAAATTGGGTTGTTAAATAGATTTATCATTGGATTTAAAGTACATGTAAAACTAAGAATCGATGATAAATAATTTTGATGTAAAAAGTTTTGAATCTCTGAAAAGCTGTAACAACACGGCATCCATTCCATTTAAATGTGTTATTTAGGGGCAGGCGGCAGGAGGAATAAGGAGAAGAGGATAGGACGAATAGAGATCACGTGAAGGATACGTCTGGATAGTGGAGCGGGAGACAGGGGTGATGGGAATCAGGGTATCCATTTCTTCTTCAAATCATACTAAACTACATAAATTTAAGCTTCATTAAAGTGATCTGACATTACGTCGCTTACGGCTTATTTAATGCAAACATAAAAGAAAATTATAATATTTTCCATAGATCCAACGTAACTTAGTGGAAATTCTTTTTTTTATGTTTATATAATTAATATTTTTATTCTCCTGGTTGTGTCACTAAGTATGCCAAGTGTTTCAACTCTTTGAAAAGTATCTTCAGATTAAAAATTAGTATTATTAAATCATGTGGAACATATCGTCGTTGTTCTGGAAGAAAACAAAAAATCGAAAAAAATATGTATTGAGTTAGTTATACGAAAATGTTCCTTATTTCAAACTCTACCGTACGACAACTTACTTATTTTTATAAATTTTACTTTTACTTAAAAAAAGTTTCGTACAAACAAACAAAATGAAAAACGTATGGTATTTCAAGCATTTGGCAAACTTCAAAGTCCAATTACTCAAAACTAATATTTTTCAGTTAGTGTTTTCTTCCAGAACAACGACGATGATAATGGAGTTTATTTCAAGAGAAATTGTTCTATGGAAATTGCTTGTTACTAGGTTATTCAGAATAATAGAGCTAGAGCAGAACTAGTTGTTAGATAATCCTTCTCGCTACGCCCCGCTTTGGGAGGGAATTTTAGACATGACAGATATCCTTGCCTTCGAACAGAAATCTGTATAACTGGGACTGGGACTCGAACCCGTGAGACCGCAGCCAACGACGTTGATGACTCGACCACGGGTCTTATAATGAATAAAATATTTTTTAAAACAATGTAAAGCAACATTTTATTCAGAATTAAATGGAATTTTTAGTCGTTTCAGTTAGGAAGTTATCGATAGTGCCATCACCACCAGTTACGTCTACTAAGACGCTAATTTCGCAGCTAACTTCCATAACAAAATAGCAATCAACAATGAAAAACGAATTTTCTCTACCATTCAACCAATTGACTTGCTCCATCACTAAATTTGAATTGATGTGTATCCCTTTACTGAGAATCCGCTTTGCTACCAAACGCTAATTGGTTAAAAAAAAGATATTTTAAGAACTATTTGATAATTCTTCTTCTTCTTCTTTAGTCGTATGAGGTGAGGTTCAGGACCAGCGTTTATCTCAACAATTCCGTTTTCCTTGACATTCCTTCGCCACTCGCTCCTTCACACCGCTGCTCTGACGGCCATCGATAAGTCGAGACGCGTGGCATTCTTCACTTGGTCGTTCCAGCGAGTTGGGGCGCTTCCGCACCAACCTTTTGCCTTCGGAATTTCCTGTGACGACGAGCCTCTCAAGATTGTCGTTGGGCTTGCGGGTGATGTGACCAAAGAAGCCGAAATTCGATCCTGGATTTATAGCTCGTTAGAATAGATGCGTTTGTGCGTATTATTATTTTTTCGGGAAGTCAATATTTCACGAAAGTAAAGTATGGTGACCCTTATTCAAGGGGTTGATTTCCCATCTAAGGCAACGAAACTATGGAAAGGTTTATTCAGTGTAGGTACTAAAAAAGCCTTTTATTAATCTCCTAACAAAATGTTTTTTTTTTCAAAGTCACTCAGTCGATCGTAAAGCAACAAAAAAAAAAAGATACGACTAGACTGGCGCGTTAATAAAAAAACGGTGAAATTTCCCGATTTATTTTCCGAGCGTTCATAATGGGCTTTCGGTGTTCAAGGAATATTTTTTATAATGATTACCAAAATGTTAACAGAGTCATAATTGACAACCTTTTGTGAATTATGTTCTTTATATAATTTTTTGACGATAATATTCCTACATAATAATATCAACCAGTTACTCAAATTTCGTCGGCCTTGAGTGCAAAGCCTGTAACTTAAAATAATTCCATAAAACTACATCATGGTTTTTGTATTTGTGTGTAATAAAAAATCCTCTCAGTGTACTTGCTTCATTTTTATTTATCCCAATTAATACCAATTTTGTCATCTGTCTATTGCAGATTGGTAAGCCATAGATGTTAACATCAGGAATTGAAAAAAGTTGTAAGAGATTGTGGGTCAATGTCGGAGTAGGAGTTGAGTTTTTTTAACCACTCCACTCGACTGCAAACACAATCATAATCAAACACACATAAAAATGATGCTATCATGTTTTTATGATGTGGTTAAATAACTAATTAAATTGCTTAATAAGCTTTTCGTCAACAGCGTAAAACTTTGCTTTACACACCATGCCACCCTTTGATAGAGGTGACCCTTTATTTATTACTGAGCCTAAAATTGTTCGACTATTAATTTTGAAGGTCACGAAAGTTTAACATTCTATATATAAATACGAAAACTCACATTTTATAAAAAAAATAACGTTTTTTTGTAGTCCTTTGTCTACTTATTCTGAGAATTATTTCAATAGAATTCTATGACAATTTTACTGTTATAGCTATGTTGTTCGGTCAATTTCAGATGGTTTTAATTATTGAATTGTTGCTTTTTTTATTTATTAAAATGTTTTAAATTTTAATTAAGCTGTAAATGGTTGATTAGTAGTAGAGGTCTGCGTGGACCGGGTTCGGACGGAAGTCTGAACCAATGCTTTGTTTATGTAAGCATCACCTATAGTAAGTTTAAATAGTCCATAAATGAATACTTTATGATATTATTCAGTATCTGCCTTTCGGTTTAGATAGTCGACTGTTTCGTGTGTCGAACAATTCATTACAAAAAAATACATACAACAGATTAGTTAAAAGTTATTTTGAACGATATAAAGAAAAAGTTAAAAAATGGTGACTGGTGATGTGTGAAAATCATTTCATGAAAATAATAGATTTTTCTAGATGTAAAAAAGTTGGGTAGGTACGTTAAGTGTGTTAAATTTCAATTAATTTTATGCTACTGTATTTTTTTAAATCGGTTTTTTTTCGGGCTGAAATATATAAATTTAATCTTCGGGCTTGGGCCGGATAATTTCATCAAATTTCGGCACGCGCAGACCTCTAATGAGTAGTCTTCGTAAGTTACTGTCTCCACTTTGATCTTTTTATTGACAGCATTGTTAAGGTATAATGTAACATATATTTTTAAAGTTTTCAAGCTATCATAACTTTATAGCAGAATTATGAATGTAGATTTTTTAACTGAACAAGTTTTTTATTTCTAACGCGATAATATGTATGCAATATAGTGCTATTTTTAGTTAATATGCAAGTTTATTCAAAGATGATTATTCTCAACAATTGAAAACTTATTAAAAATTAATTCGATCTCTATGAGAAAGGAGCCTCTGAATCGACTGCTCTACATTCATAACTGGTCTCGAATAAGGTTATTGCCAAGAGGTATGACTATCAGATCTGATTGCAGTTTGATTGGCGTGGGTTTCTTCCTTTTGTGTCATTCATGTTGTCGATTGTTGCAAACTCTCAGCACTTGCTCCCAGTGACACATGCACAAAAGATTGATGTGTAAGCAGTGGCGGCCGGTGACAAGAATATTAGGGAGTGCAAGAAAATACTCATCTATTTATGCAAGAAATCCATTCTCCGATTCTTGGATTTTGAAAGCACTTCAATACCACAAACATTTAAGTCTGATATTGACGATACCAAGTGTTTCTCTACACCAACGTCGCAAGAGCATTTAGTCTGTCTTGAGTCATGGTATTTCTCAAAATGATTTAATCCTTTTGATGTTTAGAAACAACGCTCACTTTCCACTGGAATCTGTAATAACTCACTTACGAACTATTTTTTTTTGTACAATTTCTACATTCAATTTCTGATTAAACACTTTATTATTAACCGTACACTAGGACGACCTGCTGCTTTAATTTCCAGCGACGATTTTCTTTAATGTATGAGACGGAATATGCACTATTCTTTACTGAAGCACGTAAATATTAGAATTACGTTATTAGAAAGTAAATACATTTGATGGTATGCGTTTCTTTGTGGACAGGCCAATATACTACAGGTCCTTTCGACGTACTTACTAAACATATGACAGGTCTCTGCTTGTTTGAATACTTTCGGGAACGGTCGTCATAATTCGGCGAGAGGTGCAATGCTCCTGAATAACTAAAAACTTCGTATTTAAATCGAATATGCGACACAGGCGACGTCACAAAAAACTAAAGTTTAGTACTAAATCCCTTCTACTCTGGGAGAGCTATACATAAATTGAACCTCCTCGCCGCATGCAGCGTACATAAACAATAATTATTATTATTAGCATTTTGGTGCGGAATACGTTCGCTTAAGCATTGTTGTGAATAATCGCTTCGTGCAATATTTCCTTGAGGGGAACACGCGGGAAAATTTAAAATTAGTTTGTACAATATCGCCTATTACTTGAATAAATATGTTCATGGCAGTGCACTGCACCCTTTGCTCCTTTATAAGAGCCGTCCCTGTGTGTAAGCACACGGTGATTGACAATATGTCTTTTACTTTGATCTCATAAACGATGGATTTATTTTTTCATTTGGTAGTTTATAGACTGTTGAAAAACTCGGGTAACTCACCTCACAATTACGCAATTTAGTGTTACCTTTACGATATACTTTCAGTCTGCAACCTACGCATTAGGTACAGAACAAGCTCTTTAAGTGGTGGATGAAATACCTCTATCTACCCTACTATCCAGCTTTATTTACTGTATTATGAACTAAGTCATATGTATGAGAAAATATAAGTTATTTAACAGTGAAAACAGTATTATTTTCTATGGATTCGGCGGTAACTTTGTGGAAGTTCATTTTTAATATAAAATTAAATAAGTCGTTAGTCTGAAGATGCTTCTTAAAGAGGCGAAACGCGTCACGTTAGTGATAAACCAAGTGGAATAACTAAGTTATCAATTTTAATTTAATTTTATATTGAAAAGAGTTTTAATTGAATCATTTTTTGAGACAGTTTGCTGAAAATTAAGTTTTCTCGAAAGCTATATAACAAATTGGCAATGTCAGGGGTTCAGTTTTACAAGTCATTAGACAGAGAAATTCTCGGAAAATAATAATATATATTCCAAAGGAGAATCATGTTATTTGTACGGGGACCATTCTTTATGTGAACGCACTTTTGAGAAATTTACTTTCTTAAAATAAAAAAATAAATGATTTGAAAACATTATATTGAAAAAGAAATAAATTTGTCGTCTCCTTGGCGCAGTTGGTAGCGTCGTTGGCTACGGTTACGTCTCGGGTTCAATTCCCGGGCGGTTTTCATAAATTGATATTTCAATCGATTTATGGATTTTTGTTCGTAGTCTGAGTGTTTGTGATGTCTAAAAAACTCCCTCTCATATATTCCATCCTCACGGGAGGTAGCGAGATTGATTAGCTAACCACTAGTCCTGTCCTAACACTATCCTTCTATCTTTACTCTATTCGAAAATAAAAAAAGAGAGGTGGAGCTACTGTATTCATAGAAAACTTCTCTTGAAATACCTTCGTTAGGAGGCTATATGCTCCACGTACATGGAAAAAATAAAATTGGAAAAATTCTTGCTAGTTTTGTAAATGGTACATTGAACACTGAAAAATGCTATTAAAATTGCGTTGTTTGAAAGAAAACCGCTTTGAAATGAGCGTCAGTTCTATGGTCACATCTGTAGAACCAACCTCAGACTAAATGTATCGTAAAAAATAAATTGTTGCGTACTGATTGATGTTAAATCCTTTTTGTTATTAAAAACATTACATTTACTTGAAAATCAAGAGGCGTTAGTGATGACTGAGCATTGAGAAAGAAGGAAAGAATCCACCAGCACTGTTTTAGTAAGAATTGTATTTAAATAAATATATTGGAGAGATATTTTAAAGAGTAGGTTGTAGATTAGCATTACAATTGAGAAAAAAACAGAATAGAATTAAAGTGAAACTTTTTTAGTAATTAATACTTTTTCACTCATTGTCAAAAATCTGAACCTGCAATTCCCCATTAAAGTAAATGGATTAAATATCTAGTATTGAAACACTACGTGTTTTTTAATAATCAATCAGTGACGGTTAGGTATAAAAACATGTAATAACAAAAATTATATATTTTAAAATACACCAATATTCATATTAAACGACACTAAATGGATGGGGTCAACATAATACTTACACCATGGGGTTAACTAGACAGCAATCTTACTTAGCATTGTTTTTTTAAATATATTGGATGAAAACAAGGTATTCCTCAAGGATGGTCACCCTATTTGAGACAAACATGGTGTATGTAAATTTTTGTCTAGATGTTGTGAGAGACAAATTATTCTAAATTTAAAGTTGAGCATAGACCTTCTTCAAATTTAAAATATTTTAAAAGGGGAATAGTCAATGATAAAAGGTTGAAGAGTCGAGGTGACATACAATTCTATTCTAGTTATATAAGAGTAATGTATATAAGTAAGTATATACAAATCTTTAAATATAAAGCGATGTATGGTTGTAATTAATATTCAATGGGTATTTTTATAAAAGTGAAAATGAATATTGATTTTATATCAAGCTCTCAAATATTTTCAATTATATATAAACAGATACGCTGTAATCGATTTTAAGCAAGTGATCTATTAAATTGTATATTATTTTTCTATGGAGCCGTATTAATGGATTTATAGGTTTTATAGTCATAAGAAATTGAACTTAGACTACATTTAATTTTTTTTTATTTTTTATTTACTGATAATCGGTTGCAAAAAAATGTGTATCAAAAATCTGTGCTCTATTTCATTTTTTGGACAGTAACTTATTCGATAAATGTTCAGCATACATGTGGTCAGTTAATAAAATAAACGGTCAGTAATTTATATAAAATGGTCAGATAGATATTCATACAAAACGGTCGCTTTTTTAATTAAAACTAATCTAACCTAACCTAACGTAATTATTAACTGACTGCTTATTATTTTTCACTAACCATTTATCGAATTAGTTGCTGACCAAATAGTGGTGTATATAATATTTACATATATTTTTTTTATCATGTACGCTCTCAGTGGGGAGCATATGACCTCCTAGTGGATGTATCTCAACAGAAGTTTTTCTAATAGGCCTGTTTCTTACTCAGCCTCTCTTTTTCGAAGAGAGTATAAATATAAGGATAGGGTTATGACAACACATTGCAGGACTAGTATTAAGCTAATCGCTCTCACTGCGCTCCATTTTCAGGATCGGATGGGTGGAAGGAAAAATTCTAGACATCACAAACCTTCATTAATACAAACAGAAATCCATAAATCGATTGAAAAATCAATTTATGAAATTGTCCGCACCAGGACTTGAACCCAAGACATCCGTAACCGTAGCCGTTAACAACGTTAACCACTGCACCATGGATCCGACAAAGGTATATTTTAGTTGCCTAATAATAAAAGCATTTCAACAAAAGATAGCTCATCGATATTTTGGCAATAGAAGTACTATTTAAGTAATATCTTCAATAGCGACCTTGCATTATGCCTGAAGTGTAAAGTGTTCAACCAATGTGTGCTACCAGTGTTACCAACGTATGCTTGCGAAACATGGACTCTCAATACAAGACAGATCCAAAAATTGAAAGTGGCGCAACTTGACATGGAAAGGTGCATATTAGGCATAACGCGTTAGGACCGCAGAAGAAACCAATGAATAAGTAAGCAAACAAGAGTGAAAGATGTGATAGAGGCCACCAAATTTATGAAATGGCGGTGGGCCGGAAATGTCACACGGCGAACGGACAACCGCTGGACGAATGCAGTCATTCAGTGGTACCCGAGGGACACTAAGCGACCACAGGAGCGCCCCAAAACCAGCTGGATTGACGAACTTGTCAGGTTCGGTGGAAGTACGTGGCAGCGTAAAGCGAGGAACCGAGAAGTGTGGAGGGAGCTGGGGGAGACCTTCATTCAGCAGTAGATCAACCCTAGCTGAAAATTATGAAAATTACTTTCAAAAAAACAATTTAATATTATTTATAGATAAAAGTTAAAAATATGAGCAATTCTAGTAATTCTTACCAGTTCTTATTTTGACTGAAATTACATATTAAACGTATAATATTGATAACTCCACCGATGTCAGAGCAGAGAGAGAGAGGCAGAGCGCACGTTCGTATTTCTAATAAGGGTGAACGATGGATCAATTCGGGGTTCCTAAAAAAACTGTTCAATGTTGTTAAAGCATATTGACGTCATTGATATGTCAACTTCAGGTGACATTGTTTTCACAACGTAAACTGCCCCAGACTGTTAAAATTAATTACCTGTAATCCATGTGCAAGTAAAGATACGACTTCAGACATTTTTATTTTGTCTAATTATATCGAGAGTAGGTACAACGACAGGAAGCATTAAGTCACTGTTGCTGTCTCTTCCTTCAAAAAATAATATAGCATCAAATTTCGTACGAATTCTTCACTCGGTTCAAATTGATTCATTTCAAATTGGGTTATGGAATTTGAATTTTATGGACTAAAATTCAATCCTAGTAAGTTTGGGTACAAGGTTAACACAATATACGACTCTAAGGTAACGCGGCCGGAGAGCAGCTGACCGTTGAAAATGGATGACGCAATAAACGACATTAATTTCGGGTACCCCTATTATTATATCGATATCTCGGTTGCAAAGTGTAACAACTTAAAAAGCATAGTTCTGAGATAATAAGGAAACAAGATTTTGGGCTGGCTTGATCTAATCTAACTGAATATCTAATTTTCGTAGATTTTAGAGAAATTCTAGAATAACCAAAGAAATATATGAGTATTTGTAATAAAAAGATAGTTTTATTCATTTCTAGGAGTTTCATAGTTGTTACAGTTTGGATCTAAAGTAATAATAACCACAGATTACCATTTGTTACTTGAATTGGTAAATATCGGTATCCTAATAATTTCCTAATGCTTAACACAATACTGAAAATTTTTTACTTGTTATTTAAAACTTTGGAGCTGCGGTATCGGTAATGTGTATTATCAAGAATGTAATTATTGTTACGTGATCAAACTTTGTATAAGCTAAAAGTATTCAACAAGAGCTGGCAAACAAATCGTTGAATGTCTAGAGCAGTGGTGGCGAACCTTTTTGAGCCTTCGCGTACCACATGCCACGGAAATAAAAATTGTATCAAATAGTTGTGTAACATCAAATTTTTAATGTAAACAAAGCATTAATAAATCGAAAAATTTAATTAAGGCCTTGTTAATGGCAAAATAAAAGAAATATATAAAAAAGAGACAAAATTTTTAAAAATGTAGAACCCTCAAAACTTCATTATTAGTGAGATTTTTGTTGTTGGATTCTAGATGCCAAATGTTTTATATCGGGTTCATAGTTGGTAGCTTTTAATAGAATACAAGAAGTACTACTTTCGTTTGTTAGTCTACTTCATATGTCTGATTTAATAAAGTTCATTGAAGAAAAAAATGATTTACAGGAATAAATTCGATGAAAAAATTGTTAAAATGCCCATTGCTATTTTTTTAAGGCAAGAAAATTTTTTGTCAATTCTCGTCGTTTGCGAATCAATTGGAGAACGAAGAAAGTACACATGGCTATGTCGTCATTGTTTTTGAATATTATATATATCTATTTCTAATTTTTTTATGAATTTTTTGTAAAATAACTTTTATTTATTTCTCTTAATAATAAAACATTCCCGTGCCATGCAAAATTATCTCGCGTGCCATAGGTTCGCCATCCCTGGTCTAGAGTGAAAAACTGGCTTTCACCTTGAGTTCAAATAGATTTTCAAAGATCTCTTGTTAAAGTGGAAGTAAAGGGCGAAAGGGTTTTTCATGAGTGGCTATTTATTGTACGATATTAAACTAAAGCCTTCTGATAAACGCGATACATAGCAATGTATTAGCGCTTATATTATTATCTTTATATGTATAAAAAAAAACTATATTTTAGTTGTTTTAAAGCCATGTGATATATAGACACTTAATCTTTCCATCTTAATAGTAACCGTACCCGTCATAGATGACGGTATTCAAATTGAAATACTGAATGTCTAAAGTAGCTACTCCGACCACTAACCGGACTTTTGTGCTAAATATTATGTATTGAAAAAAGTGATCAAAGAAAAGATAAAATACACCTAGTTCATTAAATACAACTTTTAATTATAATTAAATTATAAAAGCTTATAAAACAATAAAAAAATGGTATTAATGCAATATATAGACTTAAAGCTTTTAGCATTTGTGAGTAGGACTTTGACTCCGGAGCTGATGATGATGAGGATGTCTCTCAGGTACATTCAAACAAGCTGGGGGTTTTTTAGTCCAATTCACTTTATTTCAGTTAGTAGTTACAATTTAAAATATAAAAAATAAAAAAAAAAACACAGTTTAAAAGACACAATGTGAATTTAAAAAAAATCAAGAGTGCTATGGGCTAATATTTATAGTCGCCACGGAGCGACGGCCTCTATAGGTTAACGTATGCGCCAGGCACGCGTACGTTCTTCCCCCTTCGTTGTCGGCGGTCCACTGACTAAAAAAATTCTACCCGCTCTCTCCCAAGGGCTTGGAATGTGGCCTAGAAAGATTCTCGCTGCTTTCTAAAAAATCATCCAACGTTGCCAAAAACTGATTCGCTTGACACATTACATTACATACAAGAGATGACCCGAAGAAAGTTCTGAGCACAATTTACACTGAATAATAATGAGTCGTGTCACATTAAGCTTTTCTAATGTGATGGATGTTCCGGCTTATTTGAAATAAGAATATTTATATTTGTCTGCAATGATGTAACTGCATGGATTTCAAGCCATGATCGATACCGTGTTTTAATTGCTGTGACAGATGAAAGGACCTTTTTATTGTGCAGTTCATATTTTTTTTCTGGGTTGATTCGCTGTAGATTAGACAATCCAAATAATGTCAGATTTAAGACATAGGGTGCTTGTAAAATTACTGGTAATTCTAACACTAGTTGGACAGCTGCAATTCACCACTCTGTTAATGCGTTTGTTTTCCCAACAAGGATTTAGGCGATTCTTGGAATTTTTAACTCAGGTATCAGTATGGTTCGTAGACTTATAATATTTTATCTTGTAAATAATATTTTGTCGTGTTGTATATAAACGATAAATACTGTTTACTGTCTGTCAATTCGAGTTCATTCGTGTGCTCGAATGCCTGAACATGCCGAAAGGTGAAACCCGGGTCGTTAGTGACAAAATACGTGAAAATGTACAAAATCTCAATAATTAAAATTTGAATGTCAGATTTCTCTGCGTACGGCCGAAATTTTATCGAGGACCACCACTTTGGCTTCCGCTGATATATAAGATGTTGGAATAAGTGATATGACATAATATTGTCTTTTCTAAACAGTATAATTCATGTGTCACTAGAATAGTAATGGTGTAACTCCAAAATTACGAAAAATGAGTTTATACCGCAAACACGTTCAAAAGATATTAATCTATTAGTTTAATAATGGTGCACCTCCATATATACTCCTAATTTCTTTGAAAAACTGTTTTTTGTTTTTATATTCCTTTATTATACGATATTTTTCAGAATAATAGTGAAGAATCTTTAATATCAGATTAGGAGTAAAGTATCCGGATAGACTTCACTGCTACACTAACGTTTAAATTCTTCAGTAGATTGACAAACAGTTATTGATGGTTGTTATTTGATCCTAAGTACATTTTACAATACCTTGATTTCCTCAAAACTTCAAAACTGGAGTCACACCATTACTGTTCTACGTGACACATATAGCAAAGCTAAAATATGCTTAAACATAGTTCTGACGTTGGCGTTTTGCCGAAAAAGCTATCAACTAACTAATAAAATTTTCTAGAACTGAATACTTTCATATTGTATCTTAATACAACAAGTCTTTAGTAATCCGCATAATATATTAGTTTAAAAACTGATATCAAATATAATGGAACAGTTAGTAGGTACACAAAGTGCCAAATATTACCTTCTGTTGAAATTTCGTTACTAAATTTAATATTATAGGTACCATGTTCTGTGTAAACACAGGCTAATAGTGGAAATATAGTCCACAGTATGGTGGTTTATTAATACAAGGTTTCACTCACAATAGTGAATTGAGTAAGTTTAGGCAAATTAGTTTTTGATTCTCCATACTTGAACCGAGAAACATTTCAGAGCATGTGGCGCTAATTTGTTCTGTAATTTCTTGAAGATGATCGCTCGATCCAATAAATATACCGTCAACACATTGTTTAAATCTATATTATACTAGGGTGACTGCTATAAAATGAAGTAGACAAATATATCTAGTCTTTCTATATCTATGTAACTGGAGCTTTAATTATCCACTACTAGATGACAATACTGAGAAAACTTCATTCGTATGTGATGTTAGGTCAAAATCGTGAAAAAATGTGTTTGTGTTAGCAGACCTTTTAAGAAACAGTGATATTTTAGTGACATTTACTTTATAAAAGTTTCGTGTATTTCGTAACAAAACTTCTCAGTAAAGCGTGAGAGACTACAAACCGTCAATATTCATTGAGATTTAATTTGCGGCACAACAACTAGCCTAAAAAGCAAGTGTGTCCAATTACTATGTTTTTCCATATTTTTCAGTCTAATACAAATATCTAAAAAAACCCTTTATTTTTATTGCTGTTGTGTTCATTTCATTGAAGCTAATTAAATTTCTCATCCCTACACATCTTACATGTTTCCTACATAATTATTTTTTTTGACTTATACACTATTAAAGGAAAGTACTTTCTTATGTGTCCAATTACTATAGCAGCCACCCTAATTTATTTTAATGATTTCTAAATATTTATTCATTTATTGTAAGCTCATTATTATTTTTTTTTTTTTATTTTACATATTTTACAAAATATCTGGCATTACACCTGATAGCCAATGCGCCAAATATTTTGAAAATTAGAAAAATATACGAGAATTTTTAGAAGTCATTCATGTACAAGATCACAAATTTAAATTGAAATTTTTTTTATTTGATGTTGACCTTGCTGGGAATTGAACAAGGACCCACCTGATCGCTAGGGCAAACACTTACCAATAGACCACAGAGGCCAACGTTGTACTAAGGCAATTGATTTTTAATGTAGCTTTATTTTTGATTTCAGATTTGAGCGGACATGGAAAAAAAATATCTTTTTCAAGCTACAATAAAACAATCTGAAATATTATCGTTCACCTGTCAGAACTTGAAGTATGTTATGCCATTGAATGTGCGGGTGCGTTAGGTATTTTATGGAAATGTTTGCCCAAATTTTGAGTGATTAAAATTGTCGTTTTCGAAATTAATTCGTCTTCGCATCCACCGAAGCGTTATAAATTTTAAATATATGTTCGCTAAGACATACTATGGATTATATCAATATGCAAAATTAATCAGATATTGTAAATTGTTATCAATGTAATCTTGATAGCGACATTTGGTTTAATTCCTTGCGTGATTACTTCCTTGTTGATTTGTTAAATAATATATTATATACATGTTAATCCAAGAGATTGGAGTAGATATATACTATGTAAGAGGTGATTATAATATGTGTGACAACAATGCTATTCGGTGTAGCTAAGTAATAATGGCTTAGTGCAGTGCTCTGTAACCTTTTCTTATCCACCCATTCGAATTTCACATCACACCACAAGCAAAAATATATAAATTTCTTAGTCGAGTGTATAAAAGCAATACAATATAGTCCAATTGTTTTATAATAACACTGTTATTTAGCCAAATCGAGGTAAACTGTCAATTTTCAATAAAAGTCTCATTGATACAAAAGTTTGCGAATTTAATGCTCTTAATTTGTTGTGTTATTTTAAACATTCGATCATTTTTGTAATAATTTCTCTAGCAAGATTGTCTCCATCAAGACTTCCCGATATATACAGCAATTTGTAATTTAGACCACAAGATGTTTTTGTTTATAAAAGAGACAAACTCCCTTTAATTCCCAATCAATGCCGTTCCACAATTCATACAAAAACTAATACAACTATTTCATTAGAAGTCAAAACAATAAAATATTTAATATAAAATTAAAATTGTTTACTTAGTTATTCCACTTGGTTTATCACTAACGTGATGCGTTTCGCCCCTTTAAGAAGCATCTTCAGACTAACAATATCGCATGGTTATTCATCTCTAAGGTAAACAATGATTCTAATTCTTACATTAAATATAAATGGTGGTTAAGATGAAAAAACACTATGACGTATCTGTTTGTCTTCTAAAAACAACAAATGTTCTTCTCTATGTGTGAAAAATATACACCTTCAACAAAAACCGTATAAACCTGTATACATATATATAAATAAATTTTTAATTTGATGAAATTTAATTTGAAAAATTTGATTGAATGAAAAAAACAAATTGCTCAGTTAATGGACTTTTAATGTAGCTATATTAGTTTTTATTGATTTGTAAGAGGTCCTTAAAATTTTAATTGTAGACTATTTTATTTGGTTTATTTATAATTTGTTTGATAATCAGTAATTTCTTGTCTTACTTCATGAATCAATTGTTTTATATACCTTAATTTTTAACACTCAATTTTATATAAATAGGTCTTTTATGTTTGTATTTTCATCAGTTGATAATGCTTGTGATGAGCGAAACCGGTCCTGATCATTATGTGGATGTAGTACAAAAGAATTGTGTTTTATTTTTTAAATAAAATGTCTTCCCACTAATAATTGACAGTTAACACCTTAAAAGTGATAAAAATGAATGTTTGTTTGTTTGTTTGTTTGTTTGTATCTTATGCGTTCCTATACCATTCATCCGATTTCGATTGGTGAGTTGTTGTGCGCACACCCGTGAAGGTTTCTGAAAAAAAATCTAAAAAAATATTCAAATACGTATTAACAGCGACATCTCGGAAACTCTTCTGATGACCAGACGGAAATAAAAAATATTGTGTGTCCAAAAGTTCTTCACTAAACAGATTAAAACACAAACACTTTCTATAAGTGGCATTATGGCAATATACAACTGGATAAGAAGGAACTTAGCGAAGGGAGGTGGGTCCGTTGGCGACGGAAATACATATTATTTTGGCAGTAAAGACAAGAAGGTAGTATTTTTAAGTAATTACTTATTATTTTGCGAATTATTTAATGCAAATTTAGATCTTAATTTTGTAATAAATTAATAATACTGATTCATCCGAAACCCTCCCATCACCCTTGAACGAATTCTGAATACTTGCACGTGAATAAAATAAACGGACACACCTGGGATATGTTTTTCAATGTTTTTAGACCATCAAGAATATGAACTGACAAAGTTGAAATATAACAATGTTATTGATTGAGTTGGCATATCGTCTTTGTTCTGGAAGAAGACACTAACTGAAAAATACTAGTTTTGAGTAATTGGGCTTGTACTTGAAATGCTATACGTTTTTCATTTAGTTTTTGTACAAAATTGTTTTTAAGTAAAACTTTAATTTGTAAAAATAAGTTTGTAAAAGTACTGGGCGGCACACTACAAGTCAATATATGTAAATTTCATGAACAAAACTTACAATTTATGTATAAATTTGTTTATATTTGAAATAGTGGCTTATGTATTTTTTAATAAAAGTCAATAAAAAAACCCTTTCACCGTTTCAAAGTGATGGAAGAATTAACATAAAAAAATCTTTGAAAATTTATATGTAAAAAAAAGCATAAATGTAAACATTGGAACTAAGCTTTACTATTAAAAATTAGCTGAACTTAACTGAGTGTTTGAAAGAATTTTCTGTTGTTTTTTGCAGCCAAATGCAAAATAATCTTTCTGTTTTTAATAATTTCTGTTGGTAAAATAAACAATCATACCAAAACTTTGCCTCGGGACAGCTAGCATATTTCTGTCTGAAACAATCGGGATTGGTATTTTTTCAAAAAAAATATGCATTTAAGGATATTGATTTGATAATGTCTATTTTATTATATAAAATACTAGATTTTTTCTCATTTTGGACGCACTGTGTGTCGCGGGACACTGGTTGCGGAGCACTGCGATAAAGTTTGAAATAATAATAATTTTGGTATAACTAACTCAATTTGTGATTTTCTCGATTAATTGTTTTCTTCTAGAACAGCGACGATATACTTGATATAACTCCGTTATAATAGGATAAAATATAAAAATGTTCAGTTTTATACAATTTTATTAGTTAGCTATTTCTTCTTTACTTTGATATTGTATCTTATGATAACGATGCTATTCTTAAAATATTAAATATGTCTATATTTTTAATATAAATTTTGTGGGCAACAATATTAAAAAATATACGTATTTAAAAAAAAAGAGAGAAAATATATGTCCGTTGGACGAACACACGACTGGCCACACAATAAAAAGGAATATTAAATTAGAGCACTCAGTATAAACCCGATAAAAATTCTTCCACAGAAATCACAATTTGCATTAAAAAATGCTCTGTGATGTAAATTTCTATCCGACCTGTATAATTATTTTACGGAATATTTGGCGTGTGATTTTATTTTTTCAATTCTCATTCGTATTTTAGATGATTTTTTAAATTGGAATTAAGCTTATCTTTTTTGGTAAATGATTTAATTTTCAAGGGTTTTTGTGTACTTATTTTTTTTAATGAGTAAAGACATAATCAAAAGATTAACTAAATTCTAATTTTTAGTTGGGTAACTCTTGAAAATAATGTATTCTCTACATACCTATAACATAATATGTTGTTTATTTCAGATAAGATTTTATTGTACCTACTGAACCAACATTTGATAATGGAATCATATTTAATAAACTTTTCAAAGAAATGAAAATCGCTCAAATGAAAAATAAGTTTTGTAAATTTCCTGTAAAACTATTTTATATTTTCATCTAATCCTTAGAGTTATATTGTTATAATTGTATCTAGTTACGTTTTATTCACATTCGTAAACATTATTTAAAAGGTAATATATATATCATATTTAATATATTATGACAAACCTAGGAATGAATTCTAACTACAATTGCCGGTATTTTTTAATCGTAAAATATATGGAAAAGACCTGGATCGAACAGAGGCGAATGGCTAGTTATCGAACGTCCTGGAAGGGCTGGGATCTCAGACAAACACGCAGTGTGAAAAAAAGATGCAGTGGTTTACCATACACAAAAATACTACTTCTAACACATAAAATTGATTCTACATTTACATTTACTTAATAACTGAATTTACTTTAAGTTATAATGCAAATGACACGACAAACGATTTTAAATTAAGTCCAATTCAAAACAAAACAAACAATTCACATTGTCACCTGTGCCGGCCACGAGGCCGGCAACTCGCCTGGCTCGACAGATCGTAATCGACTGTGCACACATACAATTAAAAATATATATAAATACTCCCTGCATCGTTGGAGCTACCCCTTTCGTCAAAAATGGACTCATCCAGCGGACGTGCCCGCCGGCTATTGAACGAGTGCCCTTGGCAACAAGATTCGGGCCGATTCTCCGAATTATTGTCGTTACCGCTGGGCGATTTCAGTAATGATTTCAGACCCTAATGAAACTTAAACTTAACAAAAAAACCAGGGTGTGTCAAATATTAATATCCTTTATTGCATAGGCATCTACACAATTAGGTATTCAGCTGAGCGGCAGTGCAAATTGAGAAATAATGATAGTTGCATACCGAAAATTGCACATGGTCGACAGGTTGCTGAATCTATGATCCGGTAATGTGTATCTGAGTATGACCCGACATCATTCCTGGGTATTGCCGATGATTTTGTGCGTATATGTGAAGTGAGCTAAAACAACAATGGACGACATTCGGTGCTTATTTGACAACTGTCATTTTTTCTCATATGAAACTCTGATTCGTGACAGGATTTCATGTTTTCCCGCTATTTGAGTACAATTTCTACAGTCCTGCTTCATTTAAAGTACATGAAATACAGGTTTTTACGTTTTTATTTACCGCAATTCGCTTCTAGAATATTCAAAATTACGCTTATAAGTTTTTCACTTCATACTTGGACACGATTTACGTGTAATTCTTGGCAACACGTGACAGCATACGACAGTAGCGTTGGGCCATTCAACCATTTTGCGGCAATAATACCGTGTGTTACTGTGTTATACACGATCACACATGTTCGGTGTGTTCACACATCACATTGCCGTAAAAATTCCTCGTTTACGAGTGACTCAAGAGATTTATGTAGTCAATTTTAAGGGGTTAACTGTCAATTCTTGGTGGAAAGATATTATATTTAAAAAAAAATAAAACACAATTAATTTGTATTACTTTCATATATTTATAATGATCAGGACCGGTTTCTCTCAACACGAGCATCAGTTGATAATGCTCGTGATGAGCGAAACCGGTCCTGATCATTATAAGTATGTAGAAGTAGTACAAATTAATTTTGTTTTATTTATTTGCGATAAAATTGACTCACAATCAAGTACGTTGAAACTTATAACTATAACTGGTATAGTATTCATACTTTAGCTGGTAAATACCACCAGTTTAAATAGACATTATTTTACGTGGAAAATCGGTGAGGAATGTTTTGTTTTGGTACTAACAATTTTAAGTTTATCAAGATCTAAAAATTCTAGAAACAAAAAAAGAAACATTTAAATATTTTGTCCAAAGATTAAATATTTTTCATTGAAGGTGAAAATATCACTACTGATTCATCTCGATAGAGGGCGAAAGAGCTTTTCGATAAATATTTCGATATCTTTAGGGACGGGGAACTTTCTTTGTGAGTGCTTTATTAAAGTTTTATAACTAAATTCGCGATAACAAAAATGTAATAAAAAAGAGATAAAGCTTTTACGTAACTCGAGAGGCTTTATAACCGTAGTTCTCAAAGTGTCGGGCTTAAAAAGACTCCACATTTTAAAAATGTTTCGGCGAATATCGTTATTGGAAGATACGGATATTTTATCGGGTGAAAATTTTGTAAATTATTTTCCCACGTTCCTAATTCCCTTTGAACTCGTCAAAAGAAAATTTTTCAAGCCACCGTAGCGCAGTTAAAGCGTGGTTTTGATCCTGAAGAAAATTTGGGGTTATTATTACATATCGACGGTGTTTTGACCAATTGATGTAACCCTCAAAATTGGAATTGTTCAGGAAAGAGAGTAAAAACCGTTTTTATCGAAAACATTATATGGTGAGTTGCGTTATGAATTTTTGAGATACACTCTTGTAAATTCGCATATTTACGGGTACGGGATTATACGTTGGGAGTGTCGATATGATAGTGGCTTGCATCAAGTGGCCGGGTCAGAATTTTTGATCCTAAAATCAATGCTAAATGCTTCCCTTCCAAAAAGTGATTTATTTATTTTTATAATTCACATCATTTGGCCAACACTCCATCGATATTTTATGTAAAAATTCGTCTGTAAAAAAAAACAGTAAATTAATTTATTTTATATTATGAAAAATATTGACTTTCTAGCCATTTCAAATATCCCATCTTTTACCCTTTCTGTCAGGTAATTCGTGTAGAATACGTTAACCTAAAAAATCACTTTCGTTTAGGAGAGATTCATTTTGTAATCTATTCTTTATGCTACATTGAAAATTAATTAACACAAACAAAAAGCCTACCTCGCTGATGTGTATTACAAAAAAATGTATGGTTTCATTTTACGTTAAATAAACTTGTGTTATTAATAACATTAATGTTAATTTAATCCTGTCAAATTTTGAGAATCATAGCGACAATCGAATTTGTAGACAAAAATGGCGAACGACCTTCACTTAACAAAAGGGATTTAAATGTTAAGCATCAATCTCACGATGCCGACAGTTTTTTCTTACTATTACTAAAAATGTAGTCGCTTGAAAATAAGCTAAACTTTAAATACAAAGCTGTTTTTTAAAAAAGGGTCATAATGTAGTTTAGTTTTATTCACCGCAAATATATTAATTTAATATCACCCAAGGAATTTTTACTTTTTAATATGTTGTTAATTTCAATAAATTATAAATTATTTCTATTGATAGACTTACATCAAAGATATTAATGTAATTAGAATAGTATATATTCTGCGTACAGACAAAACTAAATTTCGTGCAACGACACAAGCAGAACAGAATCATGATAGGGTGTTTGTTCCTAAAGTCAGCCGTCACCAGTAGTCGGCCTTTGAGCTTAAAACTTAAATAATAGTGGATATATTTAAAAAAAAACAGATTTTTTAATTCGTGTAGGCAGTCTTGCTACTTGCCAACGTATATCTGCACTATACCGATCTATATGATGCAATACGCAATTAAAAAAAGTACATTTTTACTTCGCAAGTTTCGACAAATTCATGTTGTATGGGAATCGCTAACAAAATATACTTTATATTGTCATGCTTTGCATCATTATGTTTTTATTGTTCTGTCTACTATCAGTAAATTATTTCGTGATATTCATGAAATTTCATAGTGATGGCCGAACACTCGGAAACGAAAGGCAGACCATTGGATTTTCGGGGCCGACCACTGGGACAATTGGCACTTTTTCTGTAAATTATTTTATGCTTGGTACAATATTAACTATTTTTTTTAAGTTGGTTACATTGCTTAATCCCTGTTTAATGGAATAACAGCGAAAAAATATGTATTTATGATTCATTGACTGAAAATCCCTTTTGAAAGTACACCTGTCGCTTAACTGGCTGAGCACTGGCGAAACGACTCTAGTCAGTGGAGTGCATAATAGATAATATAGTAAGTGTTCGGTTACTTTAATTTTAATTTAAAAACATGGTAGACAATATTATTCAATTGTAATGCGGAAATAAACGTATTTTCAAGCAAAAAATAAATCAGATGAGAGCTATTTTTTTCAACCGAGTCCCGTAAAATTTGGCGAATACAATGTACTCCTAACGGAGAATTTAAAAGTTAAATGTGTTAGACTAGAATATATTGCTAGTCACTCGTCTTTATTTTTAATAAGAGCTTAAAATAATATATAATGAAGATAAGGAAGGAATAGTAGTTTTGAGTTAAGTATGAGGAAATTATTAGAATACCGATATCTACCACTTCCAAAAATAAATGTGGTAATCTTCGATTATTTTAGGACAGTGGTTATTATTACTTAAGATTCAAACTGTTCCAAATACGAAAATCATGTGATGACATCGGGAAACAGACTATAGATTTTCATTAAAATCTAGAAAAATTATATACGCAGTAGAAAATTAAACTAGCCCAAAATCTTGTTTACTAATTATCTCAGAGATACGCTTTAGAACTGAGGTATCAATATAGTATTTTGTCAATTGCTGATTCATGCATTTATAAATATGTATATAACTCTGTGACTTTCCAATTCTTTTAAAAAAAATCTCTAACTTAGTTACATAGATATTTTACCTACTGATTCAAAGTTAAAACCTATTTTTATTTAATTTTTTAATCCTTTTGGATGAAAATCTATGTGCGAGTAATCAATATAGACGATACCGAATTCCGCATTATATTTATAGAGGTTAACGCCCTCGCAAAGCAGTCAGCGAATTTAAGTGATGACCGATGCAGAATTTGCGGAAACTAATCAATATACACGATGCCAATTCTGCATACGTAATTATAAAGGTGAACGCTCGGGAAAAGCAGTCATCAGTTAAAGTGATGAGTAATTTAGAAAACAATACAGCACGACGACGGATAGACAGTATTTGGGCAACCATAGAAAAGAATCGATATTCTGTCGTCGCGCCCCGAACTGAAAACACCTCCCGGATCCACATAATCGTCACTTTAAAAGACAATTATTTACCTCTTGAATTATAAAAAATTTCAAACATAATTCTTAAATCTACAAGTAAATGAATATCAAATTTTAATATGGACTATTCCTACTTTCTATAGTGAAGTTTTATTAATTTAACTCAACTCGCTAGGCTAGAGAGGATAACCGGACTAAACAGAACCGGAAAAAACAGAACAATTTGAAAAAAATATTTTTATAGCTAGTATCTATTATTTACTGATCATATAAGAAATAAATAATGCATTTAATGACTGCATAGGATTATTATAAAATTTCTGAAAATTCATTTTTTCCCATGTCCGCTCCTAATGTGGAGCACATGGTCTCGTAATGGAGGTATCTCAACAGAAATTTTTCTATGAGAAATGTTTGTTACTAAGTTGCTTAACCTCTCTTTATCGAAGAGAGTAGGGATAGAAGGATAAGGCTAGGACACGACTAGTAGCTAGCTAATTGCACTCGTTACGCTCCGTGGGGATGGGATGGGTGGTAGGGGAGGGAGTTTTAGACAACACAAACACTAAGACTACCAACAGAAATCCATATATCGATATCAATTTATGAAAACGCACAGGGAATTGAACCCGAGATATCCGTAGCTGTAGCCCACGACGCTACTAACTGCGCCACGGACGCCGACGCCGGACGTGGACGCTGGAAATTTATTTACAGGTTACTGAATTATTTAAATTAGTTCAATATTACAAATCGCCCACCCCCCAAAATTATTAACTAAATCAAAAAAAATATCGTAAGTTTAAAAAGATCTTGGATCAGCAATCGAGATTTTTTCAATTTAAATTTATGATTATAGACATGAGTGACTTCTCATCGAGTTTATCTCGTATGATTTTCCAATTTTCAAAATTTTTGACGAATTTTAAAAATCATGCTCTGTTTAGTCATGGAACCTCTAGAAAGATGATGCTTGTATGAGAGGTTTTGAAAGAAATATTGTATCGTTCACTTTGTATGTGATTGAAATTACATTTGATATGAATGAATAATAAATTGTGACATGAATGCTTTTGGCAGTGAAGAAGTGAGAGTTTTGGGCCGACAATTCAATTATATGAGGCGCTCAGGAGAATCAACGCAAACCCAATTTCATTTTTAATTGGTACATTTAGAATTATATATCGAGTCGACCTTCTGTGCTTCATTATTGTAAAATTTAATTGTAATATAAAACATCTGGAAGAATATACAATTATTTATAATAATAAAATATGCGATGAGACTGTTTTGATAATATTTTATTAATTTATATTCTGTAAAATTATAATTATGAACATTATGTGATTATTGTTTCATATAGTTTTATTAAAGAGCGCATCGATTGGGGCGCCATTTTATTTTTCCTAATTTAAATGATGAGCTACGTTTTTGTACATATGGCTGTTTCGATTTTTTTTTATTTCCCTTAGACGCTTAGATGAATAATGTATGTATTTATTTCATTACAATATGCATTTTATGAAATCCGTTTGTCATTCGTGCAGTAGCAGGCCTTGAGGCCGCAACCACCTTTTCTTCAAAATTTTTTGTAACCATTACGACCTAAAACATTAATTTTTTTGAAGAATAAATATAATTTATTGAAAAACATACTAAATTAATATTTTTACAATTCTGGCAAATTTTATGTTCGTTATTAATATTTTTTTTCCAAAAATCTTGATTTTATATTGACAATAGTGTTGAGTGAAGGCGATTTTGTGCGTACACGAATAAATCAGAGTTTTCCGAGATGTCACTGTTTGTAATTATTTGATTCTTTCTTTAGATCCTAGATTAAAAAAATTTTTCTTCAGAAACCTTTACGGGTGTGCGCACAACAATTCACCAAAGTTTCATAGCAATTGGGTGAATAGTATAGGAGGGCATACGGGAAAAACAAACAAACAAACATTCATTTATATATATATATATATAGATTGATAACTTATAGAGCAGATAAGTTAAACTGTATTCACAATTATCTCTCTTCCAGGTTTTTTCCCATTTTCATTTTATAAAAAATCTTTTATAATCTAAATTTTGATACCATAAATTTATAAACAAAGTTAAAGTTGTTCCTCATATTTAAGGTGATAAATTATTACTTTGGTAATAGAAACACTTTAAATATAAATGATAACACTCTAAAATAATAACACTTAGTCAAAATTCACACGTCTGTTGTTGTGCGTAAGTATTTGAAATAAGGAGCGTAGACGCTGCTAGCTACGCGCCGCGTAGTAACGACCCGGTAACCTCTACGCTTCTACAAATCACATCTACGCCTATAGGCCTTTTCTAAATGCGTACGATTTTACGTACTTGCTTTAATACAAAGGTTGAATAAATATTTGCGTACAATTTTGTAGCAAATTTCTCGCGTAGAGGCGAATCTTCCAGGAAGAACTAAATTTGTATAATACTACGAGAAGTATATTATTTTCAGTTATTAAAATTTCAATTAATAATATTATTTCAATGAACTGCTATAGTATGGAAAGCGTATGTAATGAATAAAGTGTAACAATCGCTTTGTGTCTCACATACTTTGAAAACATATCAGTATCAAAACGAATTGATGTTTTGATTGCTTTCTACCATACTTTGATGTGTAGACAATTTATTTTATGATTTTATAGAACGTGTTAGGAACTAAAATATTGAAAGAAACCCCCAGCACACACACAACTCAGCATATATAAAAAGTAAAATGAGTATCTTTAAGCGGTGCCAAATATTGATAAAATTTTGTTAAAAGAATATTAAACAATTAGCCTGCGATGCATATTTCTCGTACTGATCAGTAGTACACCTATGTACTTATGTATATATACCTGTGTATATATTAAAGTCGCAAAGCGTAGGTGCTCTGAATTAATATCACAAATAACTTTTAAGGTGTTGCCTGTCAATTCTTGGTGGGAACGCAATATATTTTTAAAATAAAATAATATCACCTATATAATTAAACAATTAACAAACACTTGAATACTGATTACAAAATTATTTTAATTTATCAAAAATTAAAATTTAACAGAATAACATCAAATTTGAGCACAACATTTTTATCGTAAGCTGACAAATATTGGCAAGATAATTGTAAATAGCGGAATTCGTCAGAGGTCATTTGAAATTAATTGAAAGACCACGAAAGTTTGAATAAATCGGTTAGAGTGTAAATTATATTTAAATATTGCTAATCAATATTCAAGAAAATTAAAATAATTAGGCAACAAATGTTGGAAACCACTTACAGCGAAATATTCTTAATTATGTATTTAATTTAAAATGATAATAAGTGACCAACTAATTTTTTTTAATGTGTAATCAAATATTAAAAGCCTCGTAAATTCAACTATTGAAAACATATTATTTTAAATATTCATAAGTTGTAGGAATCTGAAACTTCTTAAACGTATTTTACGCTTTGAAAGTAAATTCAATTAATTATGTAACTTCACGGAAGATTAAAATTAAAGCGAATGTAAAATGCTTTCGAGTAGAAACCACAATAATTAAAAGCTTATACAACTCAACAAGCCTCAATTCAGGCCTTAATTTTATAATGAAGCCCAAAAAAGCTTGAAAACATTATCACACTTTCACGCAAACCACCTCATTTCCATGGAAATTATTCAACACTGAGAGAAAGACCGTTTATAAAATCAGTTTTCAGCCCTCAAACGACGAAACAATCTAGTCAGTTTGGTGTTGATTTTTGCTTCCGTAGATTGTAGTTAATTCATCATTTTTCCAACACCATTTCTTCACTTGTTAGGTAGCAATGTACCCCCTGAAGGGAAATTCTCCCAACACAATATACCGGCGTGTAGCAATGCCTCCCCTACTCCCCGAAACTCCAATCCGCCATTTTATTCCCAAGGTCAAGGTCCCGTGAGAGCCTGTTCCGTACGCGTCAGGTTATTATTACGTTTTCTACCCGAAAAATGAAACCGATAAATTATATTATTTATATTGTACTCATATGATAATTATAGGCTTACAATTAAATGCACTTTTGCTTAGATCATATTCACTTTCATAAAACAGTTTTCACTTATAACAAATACATACCACAAAAAAAATCTTTCAATCAGAATAAAGTGATCCCACATAATAAAATATATACATTACAGAACTATATTAAACTTACGAAAAAATATTTTCACATGGACAAAATAGTTTTCACTCAATATAAATATTCAATATAGAAACTCTACCCTATATTAGGCGGTTAATATTGTGTTTGCTCCACGCATCAGAATGTATTACAGAAACCAAACCAGACCAACCGTGACATAACCTACTACAACTTAACTCAATTTGTTAAAAGAATCCGTGACTAAGTGGAAAATATTAAAATCAAAGTTTGAGTGTATAATACTATCTAATCCAAAGAGCAAACTTTCGAAATAAAAGTTCAAGTGTACCAAGTGAATACTATCTAACACAAAATGAAATTATTTATAGCCCATAATTATAGGACACCTTTTTATGTTTATTAACAGAACTTAATACTTAAAACGTTATAATAAGAGATTTACATGTAACACATCACATATTGAGGTTTTTAGAGTTTTGAGTAAATCACGAAAAACTGTTATGGACTGTACGATAGTTTTGAGTATAATTTAAGTTACTTTGTGTTTTCCAGTGAATAAGGAAAAGTAAAATATTCTGTCATTTTCTCGGAGAGCGTTGACCGTGTAAAACGAGAATCGAGATCGTGTAAAAAAACAAAATTTTTAATTTTGGAAAAATTTATAATTTCAAACAAGGGACGAAATATGAAGACATTTTAGACTTCCAACAGGAAGAATTGATGGAACACATACTTACATTAAAAACTTGTTTTATTGAAAAATCGCCAGGAGCGTATTTAGCGACCCAGTGACTCATTTATTGAATAGTAAAATTAACTCAAATAATCTACATATCCCAGTAGTGGACGGAAGTATTGCTTGCTTTAATTTTTTAATCAGTAGTCAATATATTTATTTTTCGTTTTATAATTATTGTATTTGAACTTTCAGTGATATAAAGTTATACATTATGCAGATTAGAATAATTCATGTCCAAATAGACAAGTGCAATCGAACACTAAAGATTCTAAATATGTATCTGTTTAGTGTCGTTGGTTAATATTTCGATGTTTATTAAAGTTTGATCACATTTTATAAAATAAAAACTTAATGGTTGACATAGCGTTTTTAAGATTTATTAGATTGAAATCCTAGTTTAAAAATGTAACTGGGAGGGAGATATACTGGAATTTCATTACATGACTTAGCAATAGAAAAAGAAAATTTTGTAGAGTCAAAAGAAATCGAACCCTTGCCAAAGCATGACAGTTAAGTATAAAAGTCGGTACTTGATTTCATGCAGCAAATTGCCTTATTTGAAAATGGATTTAGGAGAGCTGATAAAAATGAATTTAATATCAATAATGCTTATTGATAAACGATTTTCAGTTGGAGGACGGCAACATATTGTGAGAGAGAAGAGGCGGTAAGTTGAATGGAGGGCGAGCGCGCGTGCGACCTTAACCGCCGCCCCCGGTTCACGAGCACCTCCCTGCGCCCCATCCCGAGTACTGCTCACGCCTACGCCACCCTCGACTGCCTCCTCTACAGCGAAGCGACCTTGCTTATCAGATTGCGGTGTTAGTGAAGATAGGCGCTTCGAGGCAGATCTTGTCAACTTTTCAATTTCGTTCATTGATACTAATAACATTTTAATTTTATAAGCAAGTATGCAGTAAGATGAAAAATATACATTAACCAGTTTATTCAAATGAACTTTACAGGAAATATGTATTACCGTTTATTTTTTTATGACGGCTTTTAAAATATTTAATCATAAAAAATAACCTTTACTACAGTCTTTGCAAAGGTTTTAAAGATGTATACTTGAATTTATTGTGATGTTTGTTGGTAAAAAAGGCATTATAATTCTCTGACTGGATGAAATTGTTGTTAACTGCCGCTTGTATGCATAGTCCCCTCAAATGATTCCAAATCGAATATATGAGTATTTAATATTCTAATAATATTCGATGCTTTTTTAGCTATTCGATATTCGAATATTTGGACAACTATTCGTAATAATTTTGAATGTAATATTTTACTAAATCGACAAAAAATCACATCACAATTTCTCCAGGATTCAAGAACAATAATGAATACCCCAGGTAGTCTTTTTTTTTTGCCTTTATTGAACCCGATTTCAATATCTTATAATAATACTAGAGTTTCAGTAATTGATGAAATACCGTTGTAGTAATTTGACTCAGCTGCAAATTTTAAATATTTTAATACAATAGACCGGTATTGATGTGTATTTATATAATGTTATGTTATTAATTATTCAAATCGAATTTTTAATAGTGTATTCGAATATTTGATTAATTTCATTTTTAATATTCGATATTAGAAAAGTTGATAATGACGTATAGTTGGAATCCCTAGTGCATACTCTAGATATGAAGAGTGCCGAGGAATCTCATTAATTACCCTGATTTGTGAAACGCCTACTTGATTTAGTTGTGTAAAAATTAGCAATTAATAAACACCATAACACTCGACACAGCCTCTTAAAATACAAAAAATAATAATCGTAAATATAAATCTTAAATAACAATAAACTAATCGAATATTCGATTAGTTTCAGTTTTAATATTCGATATTCGAATAGTTCATAATGACGAATAATTAGAATCTCAAATTTGGATTATTGAGATTTTGTACACTTCCATGTATTTTGTCACTAACGACCCGGGTTTCGCCTTTCGGCATCTTCAGGCATTCGAGCACACGAATGGACAAAATACATGGAAGTGTACAACATCTCAATAATCCAAATTTGATATTGAAATTCCATCAAGCACCCTCAGTCGATGTCTTAAATTAATTAGAATCTCAATTAAACCTATCATCAATTTATCATTCTTTAAGGAAATGTAAAAAAACGATGAATGCTGAAAAGTCTTTAAACCAACGATACAATTTACGATAAATGAGAGAAAACGATTAATTCCGATAGATAGCAATTAACGACTTTATTAACGAATTAACGTTTACATATTTTTTCGCCGCATTAATTTCGTGGCTTTATGTTTTTCTGGAAGCTTTCAAACTTTATCATCTTAAAATTAAAATTTATTAAATGTTCTTTTATTATCAGATCAAGACATCGTAGTAATTACTTTCATTTATTTTGATTGTTTAATATATCTTCTGTGAAGTGTTTAATTGATAATTATAGAACTTAAGGTAGAGTTATCTCCGAAATTAATATTCAAAGCTATCAAGTGTATGAGCTGTATTATAATTGTTTATTGGCGACTTATTAAAGTTGTAAGCCTCCCAAATTTATCGTTAAATCCGATTTCCGAGAACTTTAAGAACCTCTTCCATTTCAAATTTAGTTGAATACATTTTCTATCTATATACAATTCACTTTATACATTCATTGGTTCCCATCGAACCGTTCAGTAAAGTTGAGATAAATATTTCTATATGGGTATTTTTTATATTATATTTACCTTCCGGGGCTTAAGATGAAATATATATGCGAATATTACGAATGCCCTACTGCGTTTGTAAAAATGATTTCTTTTCAAATGGATTACATTTTCTTCATAATATCATCGTTCTTATCTATTTATATTTAGAATATATACGAAATAAAAATTCGACAAATGAATTCATGTGTATAAAGAAGAAAAATAAGATATTTTTTTGTAGAATTACGTTGGAATACGAAAGAAAAAACGTTTTTTAGAAATCCGATTTTCCTAAATTATATTGTATCATTTTGTTGTTCTATTTCTCAGGCTTCATTCATGCTAAGGAGGAGAGCGATTCTGAAGCTTACGTGGCAATGACATCTGTTATTGACAAAAAATAGTAATTAAGGTTTTTACGAATATTTGAGTAATTAATGAAATTCAGAACGTTGAAAACATCTTAGTTGATTAATGTATTACTTAAGATACTACTTCTATTACCGTTTGCTATAATATATCCAAAATGCGCATTATTATTATCCAATAAAGCACTTAAATCAAAAAATAAAATATTTTTAAAAATTTATTGAAAAAATTAGCCTAATACTGTTGGAATGGTTGTGTAGAGACCATATCAAGTCTGAACTGAGTAGTTTTATAAAAACAGAAAAAAATGTTCAGTGCACGGTTTTTACCAACTTTTATTAATTGTGGCCACTTTTCGTGTAGCAATCATACCAACAATAATTATTTTTTTATTTAAAACTATAAGATATAATAAGAATATTAACATAAGTTATTAATGAAAATACGCAGCTAATTATATAAATGTCTACTTTTTGATATTTGAATTCGCACTTTTATACGATATTTATAAAAGCTAATAATATTCCATCTTTTCGAGGATAATGTAAACGGCTTCTAGTCAAGTTGTCAGATTGCACAATTGTTCAATAAATTACATTTCTATTTTCATGTAATTTTAATATTTTATCTACTCGCAGCTCCTCAAAAGTTGAACATTTTTTGCCCCCTAAAAAACCAAACTAATCTCGCTTGAACTTGTTGGTTAAGTTCATCTTGTGAAGTGCTATAATTTGATTATAAATTAAGCTGCTGAAATGTTACATTATAATAACTAATAAATTTATAATCGTTATTGAGTTAATGGAAATGTTCAGAACTAAACAGTATCAAAGTATTAAATTATAATGAATCTTCTATTATTTCAATTATAAAGAAGAAAAGGGTAGTCACAATGTTTGTAATTGTTATTGTAAAAACCGATAATCGTATTTCAATTGCCCCTTATGTAATAAATAAACATTGTAATAATGTCGAGGGTGTTTTGTCTAATTGATGTAACCCTAAGAAAATACGAAAATGAGTTAAAGATTAGAATTCATTAAAGACGACAGAGCAGGTCTCAGCCAAATGATGAAAATTAGAAAATTAAATTAACCACTTTTTGGAAGGAAAAAATCATTTTTCATTGGTTTTAGGTTTAAAAATTCTGACCCGGTCACTTGATATAAGCCACTATTATATCGACACTCCCTACGTATAATCCCGTATCTGCAAACATGATAATTTACAAGAGTGCGTTTAAAAGATTCATAACGCAATTCACCATGTAATGTTTTCGATAAAAACAGTTTTTACACACAATTTTACATCAATTGGCCACATCACTGTCGATATTATTTGTCACCTCACACACTTTGCTTTAACTAAATAATTATTTCATAGCATTTATATCATGAATATTTTTATGACGTACCGTATAATCTGATAGATAAAATTAGAAAAGCCTCCCATTAATAATTATAATACTGTCAATAACTTCGTCATTAAAATCGTTAGTTTCAGCATTACTATACTCCGACTTGTTCAGTATTTAATTTTATTTAGTCGACTATATTAAATTTATATTCTTGTGTTTATTCTTAGAATAGTAATTACAATACGAACGTGGGTAATTGAAAATTTTGATTGTGTAGTGACCTTTGAGGTCTTGGAAGGTATTTTTAGAAATACAAAGGGTTGCAGAAACTTCATCGAATAAAAATATATTTAAAACGATTTTTTGACATACACAACAGTTTTCATAGTTATTTACGTCCTTTTGTAACTAATGAAACAAAGCTATTGTTAGAGCGACGAATGCGATAAAAGAGGGTGTGGAAAAATGATAAAATAAGAAGTTCCGTACCTATTTTTGGTAGTTCTGAGTTTCAATTTTGTAAATTCGATACAGTAAAATGGTATAAAAAATATTTTATTATATTTATACAATTAAAATACATCACATAATGACTTTCATTGTACAGTGGAATATTGAAATATTGTATTTCAATGCATCTATATTATAATTGTTGAATATATGTATTCAAAACATGTTATATAATAGAAATAGATTTTATAAATCAAAACTACTTTCTAGCTTGTCAGCTCCATGTTTAACAATTCTATATATGGGCCGATAAATTTGTTAATTGTGGATTTTTGTGTCTGTTCCTTTCCACCCATCCCAGTCTCACGAGGGGTAGCGAGAGGGATTAGCTAACCACTTGTCCTGTCCTAGCCCTATCCTTCTATCCCTACTCTCTTTGAAAAAGGAGAGGTTGAGTATCTGAGTAACAAGCAGTTCTCGTAGAAAAATTCTGTTAAGATACCTCCATTAGGAGACCATATGCTCTACTTTGGGAGCGGACATGGATTAAAAAAAAATACTTCCAATGTAGGGCATATGGAATATAGATTCCTAATGTAGCATGTTAACAGAAATTATTGAAATAAAACAGGTTATAAGTTAGTCGCGCAATCACCGTCTTTGGAGTGAGGAAGAAAAGTAGTATAAGATTAGGAGAGGACAATTATTATTACTAATAATCGCTCATTAGTAATTAATAAAATAATACAAAAAATAAAATGCAATATACAAAAAGATCAAATAAGGGAAATGAACCTATTACAGAATTTATTTTTTACACAATTTGGTATTTTTATTTTACTTTAATGGAAGCAATAGTTTATTTGAAATAATTACCGATTCAGAATACGGAACATTACAAAAATAGTCACTCAAAAATAACTGTTAAATTAAACCTCGCGTATTGAATTAAGTTCACGTGTAGCGATTTGCTCTTCTTGAAAGCTCTCCTAACTCCATCCAACTTCAGTTCCAAGGTCAAGGACGAGAGCTTAAAAAGCTTTTCCAGCGATCATCCATCTCTGTCTTCCTCGCTCGTTCTGTCTCGTTCAGATGTTTATGCCCCTGAAATTCCGAAAGATCTTCCCAACGGATATACACTATACAACCCTCGAACACAGTTTTTGACGAGTATTTTTAATTTTAAAATTATTGAGCAATTAGATGTGTCTACTTTATTTATTCTGGATTAGAAAAGGCGATTAATACAGCTTAGTTATTTAAAAAAAAACAACTAAAATACGAAACTTTCAATCAAAGTCAGAATATGTATATTCTATAGACTTCAATTATATGTAACGTGTTCGATTCCATAAGGAAAACACTCAAAAACAGATAGTAAATTTAAATGTAATCTTCATCCTTCAGTAGTTATTGAAGTCAGACAGTATTCCAGTATATCGAGCTTCAAACTAAATCCTCATTTCCATTTGTGGAAGCGTGGGTTTTTTTTCGTACCTCTATTTTCCTGCTGAAACTATTATTTGGAGTCCGCGAAGCGGGCTCCTAGTTTCCTGGCTAAAGTCAGTGCTAAGGTGGGTACAGACTAAGTCGTTATATCTTTTCCCTCATGTAATCTGGCTTAGTACTGCTATCTAAAAAGATTAAACACTTAAGAAAAAACCCCATACGAGAATGATTATCTTTGAATCATTAACAAAAGTTCAATTCTTACCAAGAATTGCTCGTTATGTTGGCTTATTTTTGAAGAACTTACTAAGCTTATTTTTAGACATGCCCAGTCCCTAACTGAATATACGAGCCTGGCACGTTAAATTTAAGATTTATCTCTTAGGACGATTAAATGAAGGCCGGCTTGACTGACGGCCTCTTCCGCTTCCGCCTCCGCTAAAGAAGAATTTCCTGTAAGGAAGGATCTTGGAAGCGTGGGCGTCAGTTTTAGTTTTAAATATGAAATGCTGAATTTTTCAATTGTGTATATAGATTTTAAATCGGAACGTGGATGGTCACGATATTTTTCCGTGGTATATGAGTCCGTGTTACAGTGGTCAACGTCGTTGGCTTCGGTTACAGATGTCTCCGGTTAAAATCCCGATACGGACAGTCTCATAAATTCATTTATCAATCGATTTATGATGATTTGTTTGTAATGTCTAGAATTCTCTACCACCCATAAAATACTAAAAACAGAATGTAGCGAGAAATATTAGCAAACCACTTGTATTGTCCTAGCCGTATCCTTCCATCCGTACTCTCTTCAAACAAAAGAGTTTAAGCACATGACAGTGACATGCAATTTTTGTAGAAAAACTTCTGTCGAGATGCCTCCATTAAGAGTTCTTATTACGTACGACTGCTAGATTAAATTCCATCAAATACAGCTATCCACTTTTCGCTTACAACCTTGAAAAACATCATGCATATAAGTTTGTCTTATAAAAATAATTAATTAACATCTTGTATAGTATCAATCCTCTAAATATCAGCGTGGAGTGTATTCATATCAACCCCTGCGCAGCGGCATCCGTTTTAGACCAGCCATACTATGAGATATCACCGTCTCTGAAAAGTGCAAGGTTGTTTGGCAATGAAAATTTATCTGCGTGCAACAGATTCCTAGAATAAAAGAACTTAATTTTTGTTAGTTGTTAACAGGTTTCGTTTCTGTAGTTTGTATCTCAATTTTTATTGCAAAGTTGCAATTTTATTTTTAGATTATTATTATCTTGGCATAATCTATCCTCATTTTGTGATTTATGGTGTGCAATATATTTGGTGGTTGAAGACTGCGTTTATTGAATGTCGTAGTTTGACATATCCAATATGGTACTAGTCATACTTAGAAAGGAAGATGGCAGAAGTCGGCAGGTCAATATTGAGTCTAACTTGAAAATGTATATATTTTTTCTTTTTTCCATGTCCGCTCCCAACGTGGAATATATAATGGAGCCTAAAAATCCTCTTAATGGAGGTATCTCAACAAATTTTGTGTTTTGTTGTTTAACCGTTTGTTACTCAATTGTTCAAACTCTCTTTTTTCGAAGAGAGTAGAGATAGAAGGATAGTGGTAAGACAGCACTAGTGGTTAGCTAATTGTTCTCGCTACGCCTCATTTTTGAGGATTGGACGGGTCGGAGGGAGTTTTAGACATCAAAGACATTCATGACTACGAACAGAAATCCATAAATCGATTGAAAGACATCCGTAACTGTAGCTAATGACGCTACCAACTGCGCCACGGAACCGACAGTATTAGATATGTAAAAAAACGGAGCGTTGGAAGACAGTGAAATCGCTGAAAGAACGAGGTGTCACAGGAATTACTGGAGTACTAGAGGTCACCGATTACCGAAGGCAGGTGGATGACTAATAATCGAGGTACCCAAGGTTGACTCCGGACTGTCGCGTCATAAAAGAAGAAGAAAAATCATCCTCAGTCCGGAAAATTAAAGGATATGCAAATAAAATAAATGTGATTACGTAAAATCTTGAGAACAATAAACAGATACATATATTTAAACCAGATTTGGCTAAGCAAGTGATAATTTTCAACTGATGAATCAATAAGTTCAACATTAGACAATATATTTGTATCCCGAGGCTGTTTTATAGAACTGAGTTCAAATGGCAGTGACCTTTTTGAAACCAACCAACATTGTACAAATATTATACTTACATTTTATAGCTATTTTGCAAAATGGTACAGAAACCTACGTACCATTAATCATTGTAAAGAAACTGCGTACTTATGTCCAACTTACGTAGTATATTTACGTCTTTAAACTGGTGGAAATCTCGCTAACGTTTCCAAGGGATTCATTCACCTTTGACCTCTAGAGTGTCGGGCATTCACTCCGTTGGCGCGCAGATCGAAACAGTTTCATCTGACTTCCGCGACGCCCACACACCAACCAACCCAGCGCCCCATCGCCACCCGCCCGTTCCAACTCGCACCCAAACCCTGCTCCCAAACGCGTGATTTGTCGCCTGCGCACTTACCTATTTATCTCTTTACCATTATCGCATTACCGCCATCTTTTATATATTTACATTGTTCATTATTAAAGTTTATGTCAGAAATTTTACAAACGCCTTCCTAAAGTTTAATGTTTATGAGGCTGTATACATAACCGGAAAAGTCAGGATGATATTCTCATAATACAATTACAAAATTAAGCAGTTTATTTTACACAATGAAAACATTCTGTTGATAAAATTTTATTTTAAATAAAGCAGTTCAACTGAACTTAATAGTGGTTCTATAAAATATTAAAATTTGAAACACCAATTGTATAATATTTCACACTCTTAATATTTCATTGGTTCCTTGCACTATAAAATGTGTAAAATCAGTCCCAATAAGAATACGTGGACAAGGAATTTTTTCAATTTTTTTTGTTTAACAATAAAATATTATCCTTTCGATAAATAAATAGTAATTTGCCTAATTCAAATTTATTGAATGAGGAAACTGTTTTCGCGTCTTCCCTACTTTTATATCCGATTCATTAATCTATGCATAAATGTATAATATCAATAAATTTATTTTTATAATTTCACTTGTAAGAATTATTGCTGTTCTCTTTTAATTGTTCTTGTTTTTCAGATATCTTTTAGTAACCCCTGGCCGAAATTCATTCCCTATTAACACGTTAGCTGCGGGGGACGCGTTTTCCGCGTCGCAAAGTTTTTTGTATTACGACGGAGAACGCGTTCTTCGCGTCATTCGATATAGGCGACATTAATCGCTCATAACTAGTAATTCATGTTTGATTCATAATATTGTTGAAAGAATTTGATCAGTTTATTACGAAACACCTTTAAGAGAACACCCATACTTGTTTTCGCGTAATTGTCGGTTGGTCAGTTTTATGCTATTCTTTCCATGACCTTTGTCAATTTCTTGCGAATCAGCCCCGCTGCTGCGCGTGTTTTGGTAGTATTTCATAATAACATATTTAACATTTCATTATTTTTAAACGGTTCATTCAAACGGCTAATTTCTTCAAAACAAAAAATCCTAATTTGGTATTCTGGTTATTGAGTATTTACGAATTATTTAAACTCATTCGATTTTGCTCAGATAATGGATTTTTAGTGTGGCGTTTTTGATTTCGGATTAGTATTTATTGATTTGTAAGACATCACTAAGATTTTAATTGTAGACTATTTAATTTCTTTTATGTATTACTTGTTTGATTACCTGTAAATTATTTTCATAGTTCATAAGCCAACTGTTTTAGACACCTTGTTTTTGTTAACATCCAATTTTATATAAATAGCCTTTCCAAAAGCTCAAATATCAGAATTTAATAAATGAATAATTTAAATTATTTTATTTTCTTCTACGTCGCCGAGTTGACAATATTAACTGACTTTACTAGATTTTTAGAACCACCATAAATGTTGGCTACTCTTAAAAATATTAAAACTAAAATTAAAGATAATAATAACACTGTCACAAAGTCGGACAAAGGAAATACCACGGTTCTGTTAGCGCGAAAGGACTATGTTGATAAGATTAATAACTTTTTCGATAATAACGATATAGTTGACTTTACTAGACTGAAATTATTGATAGTCTGCGTTTTAAACTACTTCTCTCAATAATACTTACTATAAACAAAGCATAATGTTAATGTATCTTGGATATAAGTTCTGTATGTATGAGCAAGAGAATAGTAATTACATTCAAACGGAAACTATTTATGTATGTATATTGTATTTGTTGGAATCGAGTGTTTTTAGTAGAGTTGCTGATTATTGGAAGAAAAAATTTAGCTATTTGAAGCTAAATGTTTTTTCTTTATGTAGATATAAAATAAATTGTTTGGTAAAATTTCTACACAAGTTAATTTTAAGAAAACTTTAAAAGGCTTTTTGAAATTTGATTTATTTTAAATATAATTTTACCGTTTTTACTACAAATGATGATATTTTACGAGAGCGGTTTGTTGTTCAGTCGCTTACCCTTTTTTTGGAGAGAGGATGGATAAAGAGATGGCTAGGACATCCATGCCTTCGAACATAAATTTATAAATCGATTGAATTACCGCAACCGAACTGCAGAACGATGACTATTTGGCTACAGTTCTGGAAAAAATATAGGTGAACGTAATACGTACGTCGATATCAGGCTACTATGTGTTTCACTGCCTTAGTGGGAATATAGCTCGAAAATGTAAATAATGTATCATTTAAAATTCTTCAGCAAAATATATATGTTTTAACTTTTATGGTGTTAACTGTCAATTCTTGGTGGAAAGACATTATATTTTACAAAATAAAACACAATTCATTTGTACTACTTCCACATATTTATAATGATCAGGACCGGTTTCGCTCATCACGAGCATTATCAACTGATAAAAATATGAACATAACAGGCTTATTTATATAAAATTGAGTGTAAAAATTAAGGTATATAAAACTGATGGTTCATGAACTAAGACAAGAAAATACTGATTATACATAAATAGCAAACAAATTATACATAAATCATATAAAAGAGTCTACAATTAAGATGTCATGGACCTCTAACAAATCAATAAATACTAATCTGAAATCACAAATATAGCTACTTTAAAAGTCCATTAGCTGAGCAAAATTTTTTAATGACATTACTAATGCAATAAGCAATAATAAAGTCTGATCATTATAAATATGTGGAAGTAGTACAAATGAATGTCCGCTCCCAATGTGGAGCATATGGTCTTCTAATGTAGGTATCTTAACAGAGTTTTTCTACGAGAACTGCTTGTTACTCAGTTGCCCAACCTCTCTTTTTTTGTGCACAAATCATTTGTGTTTTATTTTTTTTTAAATATATATTTTATTATATTTTACATTGCTGTAACTGACACAAGTTTCGTCGCGTTTCCAAAGCACATATTTGAAAAAGTCTTTCAAGATAAAAAGAGTAAATTATAATGTTACAATATGGTCATGGAATCCCGGGTTCCCGGTCAATTAGGGATCCTCACAATCCCGTGATTGTTTATACATCAATACTGGGGTTTCGGGATTCACTGTACATGTTAAAAAATATCTTTCCTGACGAAATACGTTTGTATAATACCTACATAAATTATGAATTGTGGTCTCCCTCGTTTTCGTATTTCGTAACTGCCTTAGACAGAAACCATTTCCAGGCAAAGAAAAGAATATAAATTTATAATATAAACATATTCATTCCAACTAAAGCAATTATAGACACAAATTTAATTTACAATTTAGAAGATGCAATTACGTTTAACGATCAATCCCGGAATCCCGATTTAATAATTGTGAATCCCGAAATGCTAGTCCACAAAAAGGTCCGGGATTGGATGCCCCAGTAAAAATTAAGTGAATTTTAACCAGTGTCCCACCAATCTCTAGTATTTCTCGTGTATATTGATATTTACATTAATTATTATTGTAATTCAAATATTCGTTCATAATAAATACTATTCACGAACACGCTATGATTTTGTTAATTTATACTGAATAATATTTGTTTTATATTACTCATTAATAATTTATACAGAATTAAAATGAAATTTGAGATATTACTACGCGGAAATAATTGTATACATCCACGTGTAGTGCGAAATCGCAAATAAAAGGAAAGTTCGATTAAATAAAGCAGACGTTTCGCGGAAAGCGAGTAAGTGGAATATTTCACAATCCAACGCCTCTGTGCCCATCCCTCATCCCCCAGCTCTTCGTTGTACTATTCCCGAAGGTTGAAATCAGGGGTGGATTTCTTCACGTGCCGTAGGTATATGCGATATCGTATTGAATTATATTTTCACGATGAATCTTTATTTATAAACATTCACTTTTATACCAAGCGATATTGTTTTTTAAAATATGAAATTAGTTTATTATTTAGTAGTCGTCATGTAGCTTAGTGATGTATGCCTTTGAGCTTTCGTTCTATTCGGTTGCAGGGTCACGGATCAATTCACGAAATATTAAAATTTGTACGTTAATTAAAGAACTTTTTTTAGTACGTTCCCAAAACATGGACACCTGTTATTTCATTGTATCGCCCACACTATTCTTGATAACAACGCTAGAGTATAGCTAGCTGATGACTGGTCATTTTTTCACTTCATCTTTATCATTTTAGCCTTTCCAAATTAATGGAGAGGTTGACCGATTAGAATACAACCAGGTTTTTTGTATTTATAGAATTTTTATTAAGGTCTTCTAGATGCTCCATATTATACATGCGTCGTTCGCAAACAAACGAATCAACTGAACAAAAATACATCATGGCCGTTGCCATTTCATTTTACTCGTTGATTATCTTGGTGAGAGATGATTCGAGTCAAGTTCTGGGCATAGTTCGCGGCTATATTTTTCATATTTTATTAAATACAATTAAATCGTATAATAATTTGAAACAAAAACATACCATGCTTAAAATGGTGAACAACTTTTAATGATATTTCTGTTAACAATAAAGGGCTAAAAATTTTTTAAGTTTTAAAGTGAGCTTTTAATTTAAAGATTTTGTGTACTAAAACAGATTAGTCGGCGTCCGTGGCGCAGTTGGTAGCGTCGTGGGTTACGGCTACGGATGTGTCGGGTTCAATTCCCGGTGTGGACAGTTTTCATAAATTGATAGTTTAATCAATTCATGGATTTCTGTTCGTGTTCTGAGTGTTTGTGTTGTGTAAAACTTCCTCCTCTTAGCTAGCCACTAGTCCTATCCCAGCTCTATCCTTCTATCTCTACTCTCTTCGATAAATAGAGGTTGAGCAACTGAGTAACAAACAGTTCTCATAGAAAAATTCTGTTGAGATACCTCCATTAGGAGAGAATATGCTCCACGTTGGGAGCGGACATGAAAAAAAGAACAAAAAAATAGGTTAACGACCACGCTAAGTAAATCAATTCGTACCCCTGATTCCACGCAAATCAGTGCGAATTAAAATTTTGTCCGCTTTTCGCAAAACTCGAAACAATTTCGGAACCCCAGGTCAAATTTCGTTGAAATAAAAACTAATATAAATTCAACACTCTAATGAGCGAAATCATTTGAATTTATATTTATAATGACGTATAGAGAGTTTGTTTCAGGTGTTTTTTCTCAACGAATGTTGAAATTTATTAACCTTTTACGATATCCATGGTTTATTACATTTATTACATTATTATGGTTTAAACACTTAGGTACTTATAAAAATTTATTTATTTTACTGAATATAGGTATATACATTTACCACGCTTGGCATACTTACGATCTCTCAAGCCATAACTAGTCTGACAACAATAAAAAAAAAAAAATTACCGTGTTTCCGAGAAATTGAGTGGCATTATAATTATATTTTGTGATATTTGTGTAAGCTTCGAACTTTTCTTAAAATAAATGAAAAAAGTTCCGCTCGAAAAGGTTTCATGGCATCTCAAGAGATGGCAAAATGTTGACCCTTAGCGAAAAACTCAGAAGTGCGGGAATGTTCGTTAATGTGTTAATGTATACTGTTTATGTTTATTGATATTGTTTATCAATAATGTTGTGTTGGTCATAGAAGACACAGTCACACCATTTCTTGTAAATGATGTACGAAAGTATTATGCTTGTTCTGTACATTTTAGGTATAGAATATTTGTTATAAAATGTATACGATTTTGAAATGCATTGCATAACTCGCAGTAGATCCTTGTTGGTACAATCATACTCCGGCCAGTCGACAAATACCCAGCGTTGGTATGAGGGAGGTATGCGAAAGGGTACTTCCGCGCGTGCCCTGTTTCCGGGTTCCCCGGGAAATTCCGAACGCCGATCGTTGAAGGGGTGAACCCGACAGGGTGGGAAAGGGTGTATGGAATTTTCCAGCGGGAAAACATGAGCCGGGCTGGGAAAACTCGTGCGTTGGAACAGAATGCAGTGCGCATGACACGCGGGTAATTTTCATTGAGAAACACAGCCTAAATGTCTTGTGCGTAGGGTGGTTTTTGATTCAGATGAAATTCCACGAAGTCGTAGTTGTTTATTTTGCTCGAGCCGTAATTTCAAGGCAGCACTCGTAATGAGCGATTAAATTAAATTTATCACAAACATAGCGTTGTTAATGGTGATTACTACGTCAGATGTGTTGATAAATTTAATCATTTATGATAAAGAAACATTATATATTTTGTAACAGCATGTTAGAGGTAATTTATTTACTACATGTATATGAATTTATCTTTCTCATGAATAAAACATTTTTTTTTAGAAACTAAAAATATATAAAAAGAACTCTTTAATGCGCTAAGCTTCAGGGAGCCACTGCCAAAATAATCTCTAATTGAAGGGTTAAAACGTGTAGAAAAACAATACTAAAACGTTTGACATCTAAATATAATATATTTAAAAATAAATTAAAAAGTATAATCAAAAAATCTATCTTTGTCTATTACATTACAGTCAATAAAGTTTCGTTTAATAATGATGCAACAAAAAAGTTTTTACAGAACTAAGATATTTCGTTGTCTAATATCATGTTGTATTAATTTATCGAAAAACATACTTCGCATGCTACTCCTGAATTCAACAATTAAACAAGCCTTTGTGGAAAAATATAATGAAAAAAATATCCCTTCACATTAATTAGGGTATATGCATTATAACTTTGCACGATATTTACTATACTGATACGCTTTCTGTATAATACACAGAGCGTATCAGTGTATTAGTATCTATGGATCGTAGATACGTATTTGGATCCCGTGATCCTAAATCTTAGAACCGGAGTGCAAAATTTTACGGCGTATACTCTATTACATGAAGTTTTCTTGGCTGAAATGTGTTGAAATACGTTGATATATTGTGACTTTGAAACCATCTTTACCTTGGATTATTCACTCGAATCTATCACGCTTTTTTATCGATCAACGAAAGAGCATAAAATGATATTGCAGCACACTCTTCAAGAACAGAGATGGGGGATTCTTGGACGCTAAAACGATTTGGGACTTTAGTTCTAAATGGGTAGGTCTTTAATATGTTTGAAAAGCCAGCGACGACCTATAAAAACATACAACACTTAGCTGTGCGATGATCCCATAGTTGTTCAACTAACTCGGATTGATGAATTACGCTGATGGGAAAAAGGTATTTCAGTGTGAAGCTGTTGATGATAAATAGCTGACGTTTACTTATTTTATAGTTAATTTTGTAGCATCTCTAAATATAACTGAGTGGAAGCAGTTGTGAACGAAATCAGAACACAATTCGAGCTGTCACCTTCATGATTGATTGATTAGTTGTGAGTCAATAACTCAACCTCCATTTTAAGAAAGGATAAAGATATAAGAGAAGATTGCTTGTCAGATACGCTCCGGTCTCAGTTTTAAATGAGGGTTACATTTAAGCGTATGATTTTTTTTCTATCAACAAATCAATCTTTTTTATTTTTTCAAATAAAAAAATTAATATGTACATTAGTTGTCAACAACAAAGCATTTTCACTTTATACCAAAAAGCTTTATCCAGTAGTCCAAAATTCGCGTGACCCAATCGACCCAATCGTGTGACCCAGCCGCGAACTGTGTCCAGAACTAGACTGGAATCATCTCTCATAAGACAATCATCAAAAAACAAAAATAGGCTATGAAATGGCAACGGTGCGTAACAATTCGTAGAGTCATTCATTTTTAATTCAATATTAACAACAACCCTATTGTTTTTGAAATTATAAATTCGTATTGTGTATTTATTAAACTAACTGCAATAAAGATCACTTGGACTGAACTGGCGTGTTTTGATTGATGCTGAAAAATCAGAGTAATCATCATCATCAGCACGCCTAATATATTTCTAAGCTTAGTAATATGTACAATCTTTTCATCAGAGCGAAATATAAATACGATGATTTTTCGATATTTTCTTTTTAATTATTAGATGTTTTTGTCGTGGTTTTGTACATTTTTATTATCATAAATTGATCTGAAAGTTTAGCTTTACAAGCTACTAATATATGTAATATTTATAAACCATCAGTGATGCCTATCTGAACTCGTAAAGCAAAATTTAATATTGACAGCAGAATTGAAAAAAAAGTAAGCATCAAAGAAACGTACCAAATGGTGCAACAGAAGAAGATTGCCTATCGTAAATATAGTTTTCGAATCAGAAAAGTTAACCAAAATATAATTATTATGAAACATATATTGAATATATATAAAATAATACGTGAAGTTTTGTTTTAAATGCTCTGGAATGAATTGGGGTTACAAGTAGTGTTAGGTTATAGTGTATAATTTAGAAATTATTGTAATACTGTGAATTTTTATTTGTGTTTTTAGAAGTGTAAAAATTCGTAATTGTTTAACCAGAAGTAGGAATTCCTTGAATGACTGCGGTGCCATTAAATCTATTTCCGTTAAATTCATTCACGGAATTATTATTTACGTGGCCATTGTCTTAGTGTTTCCTTTGTTGAGTTTTCCGAGGAAAGGCAAATAGAATAAAACGTGAATATTATCTTATACAAATATACATCTCATACAATTGACAAGGTGACTCAGTTTTGGTGATATCTGACAAACCGGTGATACGGAATAATCAAAACGCTTGAATATGGATCTATTATGGACAGTCCATATGAAAATTACTACCAAGTTGAAATTGGAGCGAGTTTATAAGAAATTTCTACGATATTTTTATTTCAAAAATTTAAATATTTTCACTTTAGAGTTATTACCCAACCAAACTTCTTTTAGTTGGGTTGGGAATGCTATCTTTTCACTCTGTTTTCGATTCGAAACCATCTATCTCTTCTTCGGGGACGAGTTTATAATCCTGAAATTCTTAAAACTATTAACTACACGCTCTCAATTTTTATCTACGTGGATTTAACCATAACCAAGCAATTTTTACTCTTAAAAATTGTTCTTCGCGTCGGTCATTGAGTCACCAGTTGCAAGGGTCGTTCGACTGATCAATGCATTGCCTAGAGAGTTGGATATACTCAGCATAAAACTCTGGGTATTGTTTGCTAAACATTTTTTTCTAGTATCTTAATAATATCTTGTTCTCTTTCTATTTTATAATTTTAAAAATGTTTTTATTATCATTATTGTTGTTATTATTATTGTGTAAATGCATGGCGCATTGGTGTCAGCAGTAATGCCATGTATTTTAATTTTTTAAATTTACAAATAAATAAATACTCTAAATATGTTACACTGAATGTACGAAATTCCTTATTACATGGAATGGGATAAATTTTGCCTAATTCATGAGAAGTGCAAGCCCAATGCCTCATTCATGAATTAGGCAAATTATCTGCCGAGTGCGTGAATTCAGCAAGGAGTAGAATTATTAAACTGTCAACGTGACAGTAGACAAAGTAATTTTAATACGGATGTCAAATTTAGCTTGATTTATTAAGATTACTATTAGAATTGGAGACAGTCCCGGGCTTAGGTTGTGATAGTTTTAATAAATTTTCTACATGTGGTGTCATTTATATAAATCTCCAGTAATAATATCTAACCTAACCTAACGCACGATGCAAATCGCGAAAATACCTTTTAATAAAATTGTTACATTGTCATTTATTATAGTTCTAGATATTTTGGGCTTGGTAAATGGAAATGAACATCATTGTAGTTATTGATTGATATATTTTTATATAATCAATGTCATTTGGTTTGGTTGCAAAAAACACCACCGGAGCGCTACTATTTATTTTGACCAATGCATGAACTAGGCAGAAAAAATCATGCTGAATTCAAGCACTCGACATGTAATTTTGCCCATTTCATGTAATAAGCAATTTCACACATTCAGCGTGACACATAAACTATGCATTTTTTTTACTGTTAGATAGTTCGCTAAAATGAAATGTATTTCCAAAAAATTCATGTGTTTCCTTTTCAGTAAAAAGACATGATTCATTATTCTAACAAGCCTTAATGGTATCCATTATACGAGACATTCATTCGAAACTTGTTTCAGGCTGATAAAAATTTTAATCTTTATTTGGCAGCAACATAAGAAATGTTGGGCTATTATTATGTATGTTAAGAGCAGTGGCGTGCCGTCTATACATGCGGTAGATGCTCCGGATGCCTTACAATTCGGAAATGAAAAGGATTTTTTTCTCATCTTTGTAAAAATATAAAATTATAATGTTACGTAATTATCAAACAAAAGTGCTTCAAAGTTCCACGTTTCTACACCATTTATCTGTGTTCTATTGAGCCGTGAATACTCGATAAACGTACGGCCTCTGACGAAATTTGTTCGAAGTTTCGCATGCATGCGCTAAGAAGTTTAATTTACACGCGTATGCGCAGTAATGAAAAATCCGATTTGCGCTATGGATCGCGCATGACAATTAGTATGAGATGGATGGATTTTAGCATTTCACTGTTAGTATTGTGATTCGGATTGTCAGATAAATCGTGTTTAATTTGTCGCTACCCTCAACATGTAATGCCGCTGAATATTAGAGGCTGTAAAAGATTTTAAATTAATGTGTAAAACTCGTGAGAAGAATAAAATTGAATTTCAAAAACAAGACATATTTTGCATATTTTCTTCCCTCACAGCATGCCTTGCATCATAAGTCACCGCACACCACTGGTTAAGAGTATTCTTAATTTGTAGAAGGTTGTGGTGGGCATTCTAAAATCAGCAGATCAAAAAAAGCTGCTGATTATGTAACACACAATTATATACTATACATGGATTCAAAATAAATATACTGCATATTTTCATGCTGTAATGTAAAGATGCCTTGAAATTTTGAAAGCTTCCTAATAATCCTGATACTTAATTCATGTATGCGAATCTGCTTTCAAGAATATTCATAATGAAGTACCTTTTCAATTTTATGTCGATCGATTTGTTCAAGGATGCATCCCCTTTGGTGAATGATAATAACAGTGGCGCTAAATTTGGAGACAACCTTTAAACTTGGAATAACAAAGTCATATAATTCAATTTATATTTTTTAATTTTTTCAGTAATGCCAGAAATATCAGAAGATATTTGAAAAACAGGTTTTGAGACCCACAAAAAGTCACCCTCATGTCAGTTGGTCTATCTGTCCCGCTTTGGACCTACTTACATGAATTAATTACTGAAGAGATATTATTTGAGGCGTTATTTGAATAAAACATACATTTTTTAATTATAGGTCACTAATTATTTAATTTGTCGACTTCGTGTTGAGTTGGTTAACCCCCTCCGTACTCATGGTGTAACAATGCGTTCCTTCGACCTTTAAGCCTTTAAATTATCTGTGAAATAGGTAGTACAAAAAATTAAAAATTTGGCTCTTTGTAAATAAAATAGTTCTACATATAATTAAAAATACACTATAGTTTAAATCTTATTTGTATAATTAATCATAATTTGAAAACCTCGTCAATTTTACCATCGAAAAAGACAACATTATACTATAATATAGTATTAAATACAGTTTAGAACAATAAGTAAAGCATAGTAAGGATCCGTGATGCATGACCGTGCCGTACGCAACCGTTTTATTTTAAACGGCACTGAAACACGTCTCGAGCCTGTTCTGCTATGAAGAATTTTGATTCTTGCGTCTTTCGATAATTTCGCATACGTTGTTATGTATTTCAGGTTTTATACACAAAATATGACCTAAAATAATTACTTAATACTACATAAAACCATATTTCTCTTTTTGAATTTGTCATTTCGCTTTATAAATCCGTTTATATGATAAAACCCACACGGTAACGCAATATGACTACATGAGAACCGAAGGGATTTTTTTAGTATGAATACGGGAAGGCTAACGTCTTTGGCTATGGTTGCGGATGTCTCTAGTTCAAGTCCCGGTGCGGACAGTTTCATAAATTGATTTGTCAATCGATGTATGGATTTATGTTGTTCGTAGACATGAATGTTTAAGGTATCTAAAATTCCCTCGCACCCATCCGATTATAAAAACGGGGTGTAGTCAGAGCGATTATCTAGCCACTTGTCCTGTCCTAGCCCTATTCTTCTACCCTACTCTCTTCGAAAAAGAGACGTTTAGCAACTGATAGATACCTCCATTATGATGCCATATATGCTTCACACTGAGAGCGGACATGGTTGAAAAAACATTTGTTCAGTGACTAATTCTACAAATTAAAAGTAAACCAAATAAATAAAGGTTAGGTTTAACTAAAAAAACTGACCGTATTAATATACCGTATAATAAATATCTGACTGTTTATTTTATTAACTGACCACGTTATTTATTAGCGACCGAAAATTGAAATTGTTGCTAACCCAATAAATGCAGGCCTTAATTACATATTATACAATTATACACTGATATTTTTTGCTAGAACATCGACGAAATAGAGCAGGTACGTTGAAATATACAAATTAGTAAAAGCAAGGTCTGACTATGTAAATGTTTTTTATTCATACTTATCAAATATTGTAAAAACAATATTCCAGAATTGGACACTGACATTTATAAACGTTCATCCATGATTTTTTTTTCGCTTGAAAAAGTTCATGAAAGGTTTTTAAGTACGATAAGCCATCAATTTATCTATCGGGTATACATAAGTGGGGTTCGCCGTCAAAGGTCAAAGTGGGAAAAGCAGCGGTGACACAGTAAGTCAAACATTCAAGATATGGGGGGGCAAATAGGGGTTGGAATTTAAAAGCCAGTATATTTAGTCTGCTAGTATTTTCGGTGTCTCCATTTTTCTTTTTTAAATATCAAATCGCGTAATTGTCCAAGTTTTTTTTGGACATTATTATACATTTATAAAACTGAAGCGTTAAGCCCGTTTTACTTATACAACTTTTTAAAATTTATAACTTTTCATATGTATCGTAGTCATATTATATTATTAAACATTACTTGGTAGGTATATTTTTTGACTTAATAATGTACTAAGTCAGTGAACATAATCATGTGAAAAAACATAATCAAATCTGAAATATAAAACTAATACCTTTGTCGGGTATAATGTACGTTATAAACACTATCTATAATGCCCGATTATAAGGCGATCATCAATTTTATAAATGATGGAAAAATATTTATTACTATATTTGAATACATGTGTATATAAATATTTATAAAAGAACTATACATTACGTTGGTGATATTTTTGCCGATTGATGTAACCCTCAAAAATTACGAAAATGAGTTAATTGGATTGGGTCTCATTTTAAAGACGACAGTGCAGATCTCAAGTCTCGACCAAATTATACATTAGAAAAATAAATTGACCACTCTTTGGAAGGGGAACATCATTTTATTTTAGTTTTATCTTTTATCAAAATTCAGACCCGGCCACTTGATGTAAGCCATTATTATATCAACACTCCCTACGTCTAATCCCGTATCTGCAAACATGAGAATTTACAGAAGTGAATTTCAAAGATTCATAACGCAACTCACCATAGTATAATGTTTTTGATAAAAACAGTTTTTACTCTCTATTGAAAAATTTCAATTTTGAGGGTTACATCGATTGGCCAAAACATCGTCGGTGGGCATTTAAAATTTTGACCAAAAAACTAATTAATTTTGATATTCGTCACTCAAAAAAAAAATATTTTATAAAAAAGAAGTAAGTAACCAATGCCATCTGTTGAACGAAATCATTAAAATATATTGTGATGGAAGTAATATAGTTATTTCGCTCATCGTGAGGCAGTAAATTTACTGTTTATTTGTTTGTCACTCGAACATAAGGCGAAACTTTTTTTTTTTTTTTCTACCTCTATTTTCCTGCTGAAACTTGTGTCGCTTTTTTAATAAAAAAACCTCGCCTCATAGTCAGGCTAATACGGTAATATTTTGTATTAAAATTTTTAAAGCTTGTTTATAGAACTGCATTAATGCAAACTGTAATTGATGATTTAAAACAAAGGTATTGAAATGAAGAGAAATCTCAGCGAGTGAGCGGCAACAAACTTAAATATTTGATAGCTTTCACCAGTTGCTTGCAATACTCACTTGCTGAGCGAAAACGTTCGTAAACATTTAATAACATTGTGAATTAAGGAGAATAAGTAGGTTTTTCTGTCATTTCGCGAAAATCGTTAATCGTTTTCCGTCGTCTAAAAAATATGAAACGTGGAAATAATTTTTTTTATTTTATTAATTGCACTCTTAAGCGCTTGTTTACACTATTGCATTTTTATTTGAAAGAAAATAGTAAATTTTTCAAGCATGTCTAGCAAAGAGTTGACACCTGTTTTTCAGAAATGCTTTATTTGCTTACGCCGTGACTAGATTAGGATTTATTGTAGATTATCGAGATTTGATGTCTGAGACAAAATCGTATAACAAAGTATTTTTAAGAAAGTGATCGTGACGGAATTTGCAATTTATTGAATATAAAGATTTTTGAAATGTACCAACAAGTTCGTTTTCTCGCACTTTTTTTGACTGATATTTAAAGTAGTTTTATACTGAATATATTTTTTCGGATCAAAAACGATTAACGATTTTTGCGTAGTGACAGAAAAACCTACTTATTCCTCTTAAGTGTAAAACTTATTGTGTAAAACGTGATATTTTGAGAAGTCGTTGTAACGAAACTCTTCGTGAATCCATTGTTTAATACATAGGTGTAGGGTTTAAATATTTAAATAGTTGTGAGAAACCAATCTCTCTACTCTCTACTCTCTATTTCTATAGAATCGATGAGTACAGGGAGTGTTGGCAACATCCAATATTACCTTTTTTTATATTACGTATAGGTAAAAAGAAAATACTTTATATAGATTTATATTTTAAGGGCATTGGGCATTGGTTAGATTAGGCATTAGAGGTTTATATTAGTAAGGGCACAGATTTGTTGATAAATTCCCAACCGTTATATTTTTAAAACAACAGGTGAAATTAAAATTAAAATAAAACCATTGGTTCAGTGAGCATTATGTCAAATGGCCGTAAATTAATCATGACACAGTGATACACATTTAAAGCGCCCCTAATGCGCACTCGATTAGCCCTTAATTCGCCCACGACTCAAAGGCTTTGACGGCGAGCGTAGCACGCGCCAATTGCGGCGTAAACATGACCTTTGCTGCCCTTAAAGCGCAGACTACCTGCCACTTTATAAAAAGCAAACAATTTAATTAAAGATGACATATTTTTTATATTGTATCTGACGAAATTCTTGTTAGTTATTGTATATTTCATTATTCACTCATTGAGTCTTTACAGCACTCGACTAGTATATTTGTTTATTTTTATACATGCGGCACTCGACTTTCGCATTTAATTGGTTCCTAAAAATGTTGAATGTGCGAAAGTACAGGACGTAAAAAAACATCAAAAATTGTATTTAAAAATATTTTTTTATCAATACAATACATAATTGAATTGACCTTTCCGTATTCATTGGATAATAATGCGTTACTTCGGCCTTTAAACCTTTAAATTATATATGAAATGGGTTATATAAAAAAATAAAAATTTTGCTATCTATAAATAAAATAGTTCTAGATATAATTGAAAATTAAAAACAAGTTATAGTTAACGTCTTCTTTGTATAATTATTCATAATTTTCGTCAATTTTACCATCGAAAATTACAAAATTATAGTATAATATACTTAGTAACAATTAGTATAGTAACAATCTGAGATGCATGACGTACCGTATGCAACCGTTTTGTTTCAAACGGCATCAAGACACGTCTCGAGCTTATTTTTCTATGAAAAATTTCGATAATGCTATCGATAATTTCGCTAATGTTGCAGGTTTTACCCTCAAAATATACCGTACAATAATTACTTAATACTAGATAAGACCATATTTTTCTTTTTGAAATTGTCATTTCGCTTTATAAATGCATTTATATGACAAAATCCACACGGTAACGAAATGTGACTGCATGAGATGTAAAGGGATTTTCTTAGCATGAAAAAAGGAAGGTTAAGTTAACGAGGCGTGTTTAATTGCGAAATATTTAAACATAAACAAATAAATTGGCAAAACACCAACGTATCAACACGCGCTCTAATACAAGGCTAATCCTGTTAATGTATACATGACCTTCGGTCCCCGCCACCGAAGCTTGGAACCCTAGTGACGTCACAGCGATTCCCAGAAGTACACTACTCTAGGCGGGAATGTGTGAGTGAGCGCGAGCCACCGCGCTCAGTGGAAGCGACTGTATCGACAGTCCCTACGTATAGCACTTGGAAACTAACGGCTGCATATATCTTCTTCGAAATTGGGACAGAGCTATTATTTTAAATACAGTTTCTTATTTTATATAAAGCCTTGCTGATATAGTTTTTGAAATATTACAAAGATGACATTGAATTTTAGGTAAAGATCATTCGTATAAGTGGCTAGTTACGTGTTTATATTTTACGAAAAAACTGTGAAGTAGGTACTTTTCCCAATGTGGTTTGATACCTACCTATAGAAATGAGTTTGTCGACAACGAAAATGCAAAATACGTATAATCACGTATACGGCACTTACTTGATTATACGTAGAGAATATCGGTAAGAAAGCGAGAAATTTTTGCATTATCGACAAAACTCTAATTTTAGAACATTGTGTATCCACTTTCAAGGTTATATTTTATTGAAATCAGTAGAAAAATCCCGCGGTAAAGGAAACCCGCTCTTGGTGGAAATTTGGTATTGTTAGAAAAAATGTTTTTTATTCGTGTAAAAGACAATTTGTTTATTTTCATTGCCTGCATTATCAACACTGATGCACTGACAACAACTATCATATGAAGCGCAGTTTATCCTACAGAAAAATCTTCAATCGACATTAGTAATATAATATAATGTATGCGGAGAAATGTAGTCGCGTCCATTAGGTACCCGTCACTGTATCCCCATTCTCCTGGCGATTTCAAAAACATTACCAATCGATTTCGCCTATTAAATTTGATGTAATATCAAGAGAAAAAATTCATGTATGATATCGTCTGGTCTACCGACTGTTGGTGTAAGTTCCGTCAACACGTGAAATGTTTTCCACCCTTGTGAGCTGTTAAGGGCACCTGCCTTCGCCGCACGCGCTATTATCACCCTCTTGGCGATACTAGGAAAAAATATTATAATACGTTTCATAGAACTGGTTAGTGCCGTATATTTTTAGTATGAACGTTATTTGAAACGTGGAAAACAAAATCGCAATAAAGCGTGTTCGTTTTATATACTTTATTTATAATTTAAAATAATTACTTTCGCTTTTGCCAAATAAATGTTGAAACAAAATTTCCTATGGCCTGCATTTATTGGGTCAGCAAATATTTCAATTTTTGGTCAGTAACAAATAATAAATGGTCAGCAACTAATTCGATACACAGTCAGTATACACATGGTCATTTAATAAAATAAACTTTCAGTGATTTATATAAAATGGTCAGATATTTATATTAATCGTTCAGTATTATAATTAAACCTAACCTAACTTATTTTTACCATGTTCGCTTCCAACGTGGACCATATATTGACTCCTAATGGAGTATTTCAACTTTTTTTTCTACGAGAGCTGCTTGTTACTCAGTTGTTCAACCTCGCTTTATTCGAAAAGAGTAGGGATAGATGGATAGGACTAGGACAGGATTCGTGGTTACCTAATCGTTCTCAATACACCCCGTTTTTATGATCCAATGGGAGGGAGGGAATTCTAGACATCACAAACATCCATACTTACGAACTGAAAACCAAAAATCGATTGAAAAATCAATTAATAATACTGTCCGTACCGGGATTTGAACCCGAGATTTCCGTAAAATAAACCAACGAAGTTGACCACTCCACCACGAAACGGACATTCATTTAATGTTTGAATATTCAGAATAACAAGCAAATAGCCATATCGATTGAAAGATGGCAATATTTCGTAAGACGTAACCCGCTTGGTGGGTTAAGACATATTGCTGTTTGTCTAGCGATGAGTAAATTTGCAATTTCACTTTGTGTTAGATAGTATTCCCTTTGGATTAAATAGTATTAACTTAGTACACTCAAACTTTGATTTTATTAGTTTCTTATAACAAAGTGAGTTGTAGTAAGTTATGTTAGGGTTTGTCTGGTTTGATTTGTATAATGTATTCTAATGAGTGGAGCAAAGACAATATACGCGACCTAATATAGGGTAGAAGAAAAAGTAACATTTCATTAATTGCAACTTCGTGCAATTATCGACTTCAAAGTGTGAGTATTTATATTGAGTGAAAACTATTTTATCTATGTAAAAATATTTTTTTCTATGTGTAATATATTTATTCAATGTTAAAATATATTTTATTATGTGGGATCACTTTATTTTTAGTGAAAGAATTTGTTTTTTGTGGAATGTATTTGTTATAAGTGAAAACTATTTTTATGAAAGTGAATATGATCTAAACAAAAGTGCATTTATTGTTAGCCTTTGTTTAATTAGAAAGAATTGTCAATATAAGTACCTAGAGGTATGTACTGTATGTATTTAGATCATAAAATTTGACCTTCGATTAATACGGAGAACGGTATACGATTAAATAAATAATGAAATTATTGCACTTGAAGCATAGTAATCGAAACAATGCGCATTGAATTGCACCGTTTACGGAGAAATGCATTTATGATTGAGCCACTTAAGATTCCATAAACGTGCAGTGAGTAGTGACCATTTAAAAAAAAACATTTATCAAAGCGAGCACTTGACAGGTTTGGTATTTTGGTGCATATTGTGGTGACGCAATTCTGGTATCTACTTTGTTACACTTGAAAATATTACGTTTCTAATTGAAATAGTGAAAATGCCCGGTCGAAGAGCGGCGAACGCTTGGTTATCACCATTCAGGAAGTATAGTATCTCAATCAAAACACTTGTAATTTCGCATTAGCCCGTCGGTCGGTCTGCAACCGATTTATTTCTAACGACCATAAATCGGTTTGACTAGATAATTAGATACCGGGAATCATTGTCATTAAAGCTGTTCGCGGTCAGTTCTGGATCATTTTAAAACTTAAGCTTAACAAACAAAAACCAGGGTGTGTCAATAGATATAATTGTTATTTCTCGCAAATGACGTGATTAAGACATTAATATTGTATGTGAATCTAAATGTTCAGTCAATGCTCAAGCAATGTAACTTAACCGACGAATAATGGGTTTGTTTTCCCTACTAGGATTAAGGGTCATTGTTGGGATCAATCCAGGTGTCAATGTAGTTCCTAAACTTAGTGATAATAATTTGTCGTATTTTATCTTCTATATAAACTATTTACAATTTGTCAGTTCGAGTTCATTCGTGTGCCCGAAGATGCCGAAAGGCAAAACCCAGGGCGCAAGTGACGAAATACATGGAAATGTACAAAATCTCAACAATTCAAATTTGATATTTTTCTATACTTTCTCTCTTCGAAAAAGTGATGTTGAGTGATTGAATTACAAGGAGTTCTCGTAGAAAAAACTTCTATTGAGATAGCTTCATTAGAGGTCCATATGCTCCGCATTATGAGCGGATATGGTAAAAAATGAATACATAAATTTCTTCAAGAATTAAATTTGGATATTTAGAATTGGAGTACACGATGGTGCTATAAAACCGCTGCGCGGCCGTGCACGCGCAGCTAAGAGGGAACAATGGATCTTATAACATTACTGATGAATGAAGGAATATTATACTATATATAGCTACATATATTCCTCTGCTGTTTCTTCCTCAGGCTATCATATTATTATAATATTTGTATAATGGAAAATCATTGGCTGCATTTAGTTCAGTTCTCATATTTTTTTACCCTGAACACTTCATATTGTTCTATAAAATTCGAAGAGCACTTATTGCCAAACCATCGAAAAGACATTAATTTTGAACTAAAAAAAATAATCTAGGTATTCCATTATGTAAATAATTATTGTTTCACGGCTACACAAAAGGTCTAAATGTTGTAATGCGTTTCTTTATGTTAGTATTAATATTTTTATATGAATTACTAACTAATTCATTCGAACGTCAAGAAAAAGTTTCTTGTTACTGCCTTGGTTTGATATTCAATGCGAAATAATCGATATATTCACTAGCATATGACACGGCCAGTGAGAATTAAAAATTGTTTAAGGTTGCATATATGGACCTAAGGGTCAATTTTATACAAAGGGTTCAATAAAAATACAATTCAAGGTGAATGTAAATAGAATGTGATTTTTGTGTTCAAGTGAAATGATATTCAAAACCGATGAAGGTCTACATAAGAATATCTTATCTCTTCTATATAGCAAAAATTCGTGTATAAATCTGTGTATTTGTATGTCAAAATTGGATTCACCATCAAGAAATTTTACACTCTTTGCAGTAATGCTGTCATTCTGTCAACGTTTAAACCCAAAAGAGCTTTGTGAGAAAAATTAAGACTGCATTTCTGAAGACGTTGCTTTAAACTATACCGATGGCATCTACAACAAGGCACTCATCAAGAGTGAAGGTAGGTTAATTTTCATCTTTTATTATTGCTATTTTCGAGTTTTGATATTATTATTAATTAATGAACTATATTTTGTAGGTGTTACAAGAGGTTCCGGTCCACGGTGATATTTTCAACATTTATCCAACTTCTAACATTAGCTAACCAACGTCTAAATTAACTAATAAAAGTGACCTCTATCTTAGGCGAAGCTGAGTAAAAAATACTAGTTGCTATTATATAGCAAAAAATACACGTAGAAATCTGTTTGTTTGTATTTATGTTTGTCAGTCAGAAGAACTCTTCCCAAACGATGTACAGTAGCGACATGAAATTTTCACATATAATTTAGGCTGCTATTTCTAGGTCAACTGTGCTATTTTGTACTTTCGATTCTCAAAATTTGACCTTAAACTGAAAACGCATTATTTTTGACGTCCCAATGGAAAGCAACAGAAAAATAATAGCAAATAGTTGCTTAACAACCACTCTGTACTAAAATAATCCGTCATGTCGTCATAACAACTCAATCTGTGTTGAAAATATCACCCATAACAACTTTTCATGCAATTTGTTAAATTTGTAAAAAATTGAAAGATCGAGTGGGAAAGTATACATTTTTTAAAATAATAAAACTTAAAACAGTGAAATCCTCATTTCGTGTCTTTAACTCACCGGCAATAAATTAAGTTGGAATCAACATTGCTGGAAAGGAATTTGTGAGACGTGATATTGTCTTGACAAATCGCAGTAAAGTTTCGTATAATTTAAGACATCGACTGAGGGTGCTTGATGGAATTTCAATATCAAGTTTGGATTATTGAGATTTTGTACACTTCCATGTATTTTGTCACTAACGACCCGGGTTTCGCCTTTCGGCATCTTCAGGCATTCGAGCACACGAATGGACTCGAACTGACAGACAGTAAACAGTGTCTAACGTTTATATAGAAGATACAAATACGACAAATATTATTTACGAGGTAAGATATTATACGTCTGAGAGCCACACTGACACCTGAGTTAACATTTCGAGAATTGCTTTAATCCTTATTTTGTAAACAACCCATTAGCAGAGTGGCAACTTGCCGCTTTCCAACTTCTTTTAGAAATACCGGTGATTTTACAATTATAATAGCATTGTGGGTTTCGACGGGATGCAATTCGACGAAAGGGTAAATATACTAAACGTGGAATGATTGTATATATTTACCCTTTCGTCGAATTGCATCCCGTCAATGTATTTCGAAAATAATCGATTGAAAATCAATGTATTATAGTTTCCATTCGGAAATGAAAACAATTGTATTCAGAACTAAGTACGACGATATCCCAAATAGCTTTTTCGATTACTCTACCGACAGGTAATGTTTCTACATACAGTAATTCAACGAAATTCCAAGACTTAAAAAAATAGCTTTATATATTGTTTCATAAGCGTGTTCAGTTGTTATATTTCCTATTGAAGTAGGGGTTTGGAAAACAATGTAGCAGTCTCAACCTTCGAATTAAGTAACAGTTAAACTTTTTCGTTACATTCTTTATCCAGGAAATATGGCGCCCTTCCGCACTATGGCGCCCTTGAAAATTACTTTACTATATTAGGTGTATGAATCGTGTAATACATAACATTTTTTCTACATAGCATCGAGGTTATACTGACAGAAGACATTAAGTCATAAAACCAAGTTCTGAGATAATCGCAATTAAAGCATTATTTTTTTTCAAATTACACTCTCACAAGTACAATTGTTTGCGATTTAAAAACACTTTTTTCACATTATAAAGAATAGTCTTTTTGGCATACAAATCATAAGATTTAGTATCGATGAGTTATAATCATATCATGCTTTCTGGCAGAATAAAAAAATAATTATATAACTTAAGACTGCTTTTTTTTCAAAGTAATCTTATATATTTAATTGCCGTTAATTATTATCACATCGACTTTGGGAAGGAAAAAGGACGTAACACACAACCAAAAATATTGTGTACAGCCCAAAAAAAGTTTATTAAATTGTATACATTGTGATTCTCGAAAAAACAATATTTTGGAAAGACGGTGGGAAAATTCCTTTTGCCTTTCTAAAGTTGATATTTTATATTTGTATATATATAAATATAGTGTATTGGCACGTTTTGTGTGAGCTATACACGATTTCCCATGACACCCGAAAGATTTAAACCATCCTAATATCGAAATATTATTTTACCACCGAACACATTGTCTTTTTTAATCCAGCCCTTGGAGCAAGGAATAATTTAAACATTTAAAACGTATTTAAAAAAATATTTAAAATGCCATACGTTTTTCATTTTGTTTGTTTGTACAAAACTGTTTTTAAGTAAAAATATAATTTATATAAATAAGTACATACGATAGAATTTGAAATACGGAACATTTTGCTATAACTAACTCAATATGTAATTTTTTCGATTTAGTGTTTTCTTCCAGAACAACGACGATATAATAACTCTGTAGACGTTTTATTATTATCACATATCACATGTAGGTATGAAATTTTCTCATGATCTAAGCGTTCGCCGTATATATATGTATATATATATATATATACGTATCATCGGCGTGCGGTGGACTTATCTCTATCGCACAACCTAATTATAGTATGAGCAAGAAGGATACAACCGGATGCGCCACATGCCCTTGCATCTCGCTTGCACCTTCAGTTTTCATGTGATTGAGCGAGAAAGAGATAAAGCCACCGCACGCACCTGATATATATATAATAAAATCTTATGCAATCCACACACAGCTCCGACGTACTGGCTACTTTAGGCATTCTATGACGGGTGCGGTTATACTAGTTATGATATAAGTATATTATACAATAAATAAATAATTAATTTATCTTCTTGCTCAATCAATATTAAAACTATATAAATTACAACACTTTGCAGTTCCTTTTATTGTGATCTGACCTTGTCTTTTTGCTGTCAATTTTCCTTCCGCATAATGACTTTTCAAAAAACAACCTTGAACTTTTATTCTGTGTTATTTATAATGTAATAATGTGAAGCCGGCAAAAAAATATATTTAAAAAAAAAATGCGATTATGATAAATAAAAAAAATATAGAAAAACCCTTTTGTAGTTATGGCTTATCTTCGAAAACGTTTGGCCTATGTACAAGGTCAACCTGTATCCGTAATATAATCAAATACCTTTTAATTTCAAATTTGGATTATTGAGATTTTGTACACTTCCATGTATTTTGTCACTAACGACCCGGGTTTCGCCTTTCGGCATCTTCAGGCATTCTAGCACACGAATGAAGTAATTCCGTAGTAATGACGGGATTAACTCTACGCGTATTAAGCGAGCACGCGTGGCTTACATCAAGTTGACGAGTCAGAATTTTTAATCCATAAACCAATTTACAATGATGTTTCCCTTCCAAAAAGTGGTCAATTTATTTTTATAATTTATATCATTTGGCCGAGATCTGCTCTGACTCCTTTAAAATGAGATCCAATCATTAACTCATTTTCGTATTTTTTTATGGTTACATCAATTGGCCAAAACAGCGTTGATACTTTGTTGACTTCTATTGAAATACTCTTGCGATAGCATTTGGATGTTACTGATTTTATTTCAATGGTCTGTAATTGGACCATGCTATGCAGAAACCATCCTCCCCACCTAAATTGTCAGGCTGAGAATAACGCGTGTCAATGTTTTAAAAATTATTTAAAACAACATTGCATTACTGTGTTACACTGCAGAAATATTATTTTTTTTAAATAACAAATATAAAGCATTCTTTACAATATTCAATTGCTTTATTATTTTATTAATAGTGCCCATTTTGTTATTTGGATTGTTTTGCTATTTGATTAATAATGGCCATTTTGTTTGTTCGATGGTTTCTACATGGGTTATAAATAATTTCACTTTGTGTTAGATAGTATTCACTTGGTACACTTGAATTTTTATTTCCATAGTTTTTTCTTTGGATCAAATGCATCAAAAGACAAGAACCCAACTGCTGAGGAGCACAGCTCCTGTAGCTCTCTCTAATCAATAAGCAAGAATTTTGCATTAATTAGTTTTCAAACGTCTCTAATCGTATCAAACTTTTGGCATGGATATCCTCAGCAAGTTACAATATCTCAATTGATTGATTTAATTGACATTTACTTGGTAGAACTCCATTATAATAGGATTAAATATCAAAGTATTTAGATCTACAAAATTAGATTATGTAGTTTATAGCTATTTCGGCTTAACGTTTCGCTTAGGAGGTTATTGCCTTGATTATATTTATTAATTTCTAGTTGTTGTAAGAAATTCAGCCTTATGCGCTTATCACATAAATGTAGGCATATCGGAGATGAATTAGAAGTTATGTTGTGCTCTATTGATGTTGTAGAGTTTATTCAAAAATAAAATTTCATATTTTTTGGTTTGGATGATTTCTGCATAACATGATCTAATTAGCTGTCTGATAAAAAAATAGAAATTTATATAGCATTATACAGTATCCAAAATTTATGTATGCGTGTTTTGCACGGGCCCGGGTAAGGATTTAAATTTTCATAAAAATATTTCGGACTATGTTCGGGTTATGAGTCATGAGTCAGTCATAAGGCAATACTATTCATAACTTAAATAACTTACTTCACATGTGTTATGAATATCGTTGGAAATATGGAAACAATAACATTATATGTTTTGAAAAGTATAAATAAATTACTTTATTGAAAAAAAAACGGGCTTCGGGTCTGTTTCGAGTAGCAAGTGTGATTCTGTGTATTCTCGGGTTCGGGGCAGGCCGGGCCTGAAAATCTAGGGCTGGTACCGGGTAATTTTATAAAATTTTGGCTCTTGCAGACTTCTTATGATATGTATTTTCAATATTGCAAAGTAAAATTTTTCAAATTGATATCTTTCTATCACGCAAATGATAGTTTAATACAGTGTTGCCCAACCGGTGATCCGTGGCCCAGTGCCGGGCGGCGATCAGGATGCCAAATTTCAAGAAATTCGCCATGCAAAAAATTTAAATATAGGATATTTTTCGCCTACAAGTTTACTTGTATTTTTACTTATTGTTAAATAATAATAATTGGTAGGATAATGCGAAACGATGGTCGCTGGTTTTCTCAGAATCAACGGTAATAAATCTTCTCAGCTACACTCAGGGAGAACGGAAATATTTGCTCTTGAATAGTGAACCCAGAAGCAAAACCCTACATAAATATGTATATTTTTTAGTTATAGTTATGTCCATCTGTTACAATATAATAATATATTAAAACAATATAACATAATAAAACATTTTTATTTCAGTATTCGTGGTCCGCGAAAAATTTTAACCTTTTTTACCGGTCCGCAGGTGTAAAAAGAAAGGAACACTGGTTTAAAAAACGCAAATTGCGTCAAATCACTAAGTAAATTATTTAAGTCCGTAGCTGTTTGAAAGACCAATCAAAACATAACCTCACAAAACCTTGGATGCGACAAATAAAATATAAATCTTAGTCGCTATCGCGATATTAGAGTCAGTGTCCCTTTATTGACGAAGCATAAATAAGTCGACTTACTTACTGCACTAATAGGATCTGTCAACAGACCAACAAACAGGCGAAGGCGAGAAACGATTGTTAGGATTTATTTGACGACTGATTATCGCAGTGAGACACCCTTGAGGGTTCAACGAATCCCTTTGTGCCACGGAATTAAACTCTGCCACGGAGGTGACACATTCTGACAGGATCTTTGTCCTCGCGCAGGGTTAAACAAGTCTTTCGTCGTACCATTGTATCTTGGATGACAAGGAATAGGGGGCAGGAGTTGGGCTACATGTTGTAATTTTAATTCTTTAATTATGTATTTATATCGTTGCGATATACTTTTTAATTCTATTCTCTCATTCAAATGTGTGTATTTTAAAATTACTTTTTTCCAATAAAAATAATTATATTTGTGCCCCTCTCGTTTGAAAAGCAACAGCGTCATCTAACAAGTATATATATATATTGTAGAGGTCTGCACGGGCCCGGGCTTAGCCCGCGGGCCTTTACCCGACCCCGGTGGGTTAAAACAATTCAGATTCGGGCTCGGGCCAGGCCCGGTTAAGAAATTCAAGTTTAAGAAAATCATCGCGTACTATGTTCGGGTCATGAGTCAGCCATAAGGTAATAGTATTCATAGCTTAAATAATTTATTTCACATGAGCTAAGTATAAATAAATTAATATATTTTAAAAAATCGGGCTTTTTTCGGCTGAGAAACAAAAATCTGGGCTTCGGGTAGGGTAACAAGTGTGATATTGAGTCCCGGGCTCGGGCTGGGCCGGGCCTGAAGATGACGGGCTCGCACCAGGTAATTTTATGAAGTTTCAGCCCGTACAGACCTATAATATATTGTTTCTTAATACATACTCAGTAAAATTAATCAGCAATGTAATTTGCATGTTAAATTTATTATTCATACAGAAATGGAGATATATAAATATATGTGTTGTCTGAAATCATAATTGGTCAAATCTATATTTAGCTTTATTTCAATTGAGTATGCAATGCAACTCTGGTGTAAAATCTACAGAAATAATTTAACACACTTGAAAAGTTTTTCATTCAAAATATTTTTCTTACATTAAATCTAGCCAAATCTGAATGGGCCAACCATATTCACCGACAGTGGCACATGACCTGAACTTAGTTCATAGTAATCAACAGTAATGGCTGACTACTTGTAGTGGGCGGGTAAAAACTTTGTATTAAAGGTGAAAAAATCCTCACGATTTTGTTTCAAAAGTGGTCAAATCCTCAGTTTCATATCAGAAATGGTCAAATCCAAAATTAAATGATTTATAATATAAAACTTATTTAATATTAATTCATCTTACGTGTAAATAATGGTTGCTTTACTTAAAATGTTGAAGAATACGTAAATAAAACTTCTCTTAAATCTTGTATTAATTTATAAAACTTTTTTTCCATTTATACCATTTTTTATAAAAAGGGATTTAACCACTATTTATACCAGATAACACATACGGCGTTATAACTTAATATGGAAGAAGGTCTAAAATATATTAATGAAGAAGAAGAGAGGTTAAACTGAACATGGAACCTTATTTTTTTTTAATTTAGACATAAATATGACAACGGAGCGAGAGTCAAAAATACACCAATACCTCAAACATTTGCCTTATGTTTGTAGCAATATTTATTTTCATAGATAACTAATTAAAGTCATGCATTAACAATTGGATATAAGAAGATCCTCCCGGGAAAATAAAAAGAAAACATTTAACGGATCCGATCTGCGTTTTTTCTTATACTAACATTTTTGTTTCATTTTTTTCATATCTTTCGTTTCATTCGGGGTCGCCTTGTATGATTTCAATTTTAAAAAGTATCACACAATAGCATTCATACAATTAAATATTGTTTATAATAATGAAGATAAACTGATGTACAAATTAGACATGGAATATTTTGGTATCATTGACACAATAATGTAATGTACAAACTCTTCATCACAAGGTTTCAATTATATTAACCCGATTTTATCTCGTAATTCCGGCCAAATTAGAATGAAACACTTGTGGAAATAATACTTTCAAAAAAAGTTCAAATTTGGCAAAGAAATTAAGCAACAGATGATGAAAATGTCAAGTAGAACACAAGGAAATATGTTTTTGAAAAGAGCTATCGATATTCAGCCTTTCGAATTTCAGTTTTTAACTGCCGATACGCACAATTAATTGTCAGCCCTATGTATTACACATATTTATGAAGCTACGCGCTTGCTTGTGTGCGTGTTGGCGGTTGTCTATGAAAACTGGCTGCAACCATTTTGCTTGCAAAGTCGTAGATTAAAAAACTTTCAGCTTCTTCATTTTCTTAGATTTATTTTATCGCGAATGCGACGAATTAGTTTACTTCTTGATGTATTCGGGATAATTAATATATTAATTTAAATTTTGAAAAGGTTGAAATCACCTGAGCGAATAAACATAATTGAATGTCATATTTTATACAATGTAGTTTTAAGTATTCGCACAAGCAAACACTACGGAATTAGCTCTTTAAATGTTTTACCAAAACAATTTTTACGTATACTAATATTTATTAAAGATAAATGATTTACCCAGCTAATGCAGCTCGATATTAACTAACGAGATAATTAATTTACTGACAGTCGAGGTGCAGAATATTTTTTTAATTTCCTTCTGTTTATATTATATCAACGTGTCATATGTATTATACGACCTCGCATTGCATTCTGATCTTTAAAATAAATAATTGAAACACTTCCTTGTATGTGCGAATAAAGCTTTAATTTAGATTAAAATATTCAAGTGATTTATATTATTTTCAAGGTTATCGTTCCTAAAAGTAAACTAACCGACTTATCCTTGGATCTAAGAGGTATTTTTACCTTTCATGAATTTCATATAGTCACAGTATTTAAGTAGTTCATATTTTTAACAAAACAAAAATACAGATAATGAAATTGATCAATTTGCGCATACCCTATAAGTTGGCTTTTATTGATAATTTTTTTTGACTTTAAATGTACGCGAGATCTGCTTATATAATATGTTGACCACTCCGCGGGGTTTAGATTTGTTTCCATTAAGGTCGCACATTCAAAAACAATCATGTATCTATAAGTTTACTGGATACTTGGTATCCTCGGAGATCTTTTTAATCGGTAACAACTGTAGCTAATCCCAAAGGTTACTATATAAATTTACCAAAAGAAACTTGTACATGACATTGTGGTTAGGGCTTCCAATCCGGGACCGTTTTTATGATCTCAGTTATGAAATATGAGTAGATGGGAGACCACAATTCTGCCCAGCTAAATAAAAACACAGTATTTGCATTTTCAACGATTTCAGACATTCTATTTATTTTGTTTTCCCTTTTGTTATATTATATTTTCTGGATAATGATTTTTTGGGATAATGTACAAAGGTGTTATATATAATTATAAGTAAAAACACAGTGTTTTCACAAAAAGGACTGTGTTTTTACTTACGAAGTCGAGTTATTTTCAATAAGTATAAAAACATCTTGACCTTTTTTAGTACAAAATATAAATTTTACTGAGGTTTTGCTTATGTAAATTATTCTAAATTCTTCACCGTATACCCCCCACACTCATAATGTGTTTTTACTTAGCAGGGCAGAATACATATTGTACGTATTAATTAATAATTAAGTAAGTTTTAAAAAAATGTATGTACATGAACAAACGGAGCTATTTACACGTTGTAGTTAATCAGGAATTATTAAATTTAAAATATGAATTATTTTTTAAATTTACAGTGAATCCTGAAATCCCGGGAAATCTCTGCTCCTGTTAATAATAAAATAAAAGCTTGGTAAGGTTTCAAGGTTGTCGGCGTCCGTGGCGCAGTTGGTAGCGTCGTTGGTTACGGGCTACGGATGTCTCGGGTTCAATTCACGGTGCCATAAATTGCTCTTTCAATCGATTTATGGATTTCTGTTTGTAATCTGAGTATTTGTAATGTCAAAAACTCCCTCACGGGGCGTAGCGAGAGCGAATAGCTAACCACAAGTCCTGTCCTACCACTATCATTCTAACAGCAATGTTGAGCAACTGAGTAACAAACAATTCTCATAGAAAACTTCTGTTGAGATACCTCCGTTGGGAAGCCACATGCTCCACGTTGGGAGCGAACATAGTAAAAAAATAATTCAATCCCGTAGTCGACACAGATGACTAATTACAATAGTACATGTATCAGTTTGCCACCCACAAATAAACGGAAGCGGTTGATTTTGTGGACGCCTTTCGATATATAATATAAATAAAAATAGGTACGTGTGGGTCAGACTCAATTTTATCATACCACTCGTACGTCATTCGGCTGGGAATAAACACAGGTTTATAAAATTATCCTGCCTGACGCATTAAGCATATTTATAATACTAATCTCATTGCTGCTATCAATGGTGTACGTGACATATTTCGGGTTCCCATACAGACAGATATAATCGCTATTCATTGCGATGATTATTTTATCTAAACGATTACTGTAAGCAAATTTTACAGGGTAACGAAGTGAATTTACGGTACTTACTGAGAAATATGTTTTTTTTATCTATCTTTATTTACCTACTGAAGGTATGTGAGGCCTGTGAAACGAGGTGTCAGTTTCCTGAATCAATCATTTCTAAGGTAGATACAAACTTATTCTTTATAATTTATAGTATAGACTAGTATTACTATAGACTACTCAACTTCGCGCGGGAAAAGCCAAGCTGAAAGTTGAAAATTTTAGGGTGGACCGTACCTCATGTAACACTCTCAAAAGTAGTAAATCATCTAATAATAAGGTTAAATGTTGAAAGATGAAAATAGCACAGTTGACAAATAAATGACATATAAATTTCACATCGCTACTGTACAAAGTTTAGGTAGAGTTCTTGTACAAGACAGACAGATTGATACATGTAGTTTCTGCTATGTTTTGTAAATATTTCCCATATGTATTTTAGTTAATTATTTTATTAAATAATTTGTTATTCGATAGATTCAAATTAAGAAATAATCAAGATACCCCTTAACGAATACTGATTGTGAATCCGAAAATCGGCGTCCGTGGCTACGCCTATGGATGTCTCGGGCTCAATTCCCGGTGCGGACAGTTTTCATGAATTGATATTTCAATCGATTTATGGATTTCCGTTTGTAGTCTGAGTGTTTGTGTTGTCTAAAACTCCTTTCTCACCCATCCAATAACAAACAGTTCTCATAGAGAAATTCTGTTGAGATACTTCCATTAGGAGGCCATATGCTCCACGTCGGGAGCGGACATGAAAAATGAAAAAAAAAACCGAAAATTCGCTTTGACTTGTCCAATACCAAACTGGCTTTCGAAAAGGACTAGAAGGCGAGTGCGTAGATCTTCTGGATCTATGTGTTGCGTGCACAATCCAATACTATTACCACCTTTTTCCTTCTATTCTGAAACTGTTAACACACCGGATTTACGCAATATATCCCAGAGTATGTAAATTGAGGCTTACAATCAATAGAAAGATGTGCGAAAAATTACATAAACATAATACATACAAATGGTAATATTATTTATTTATTATGTTTACGCATATAGTACAAAAAAACTTACGTGTAACTTTTAAAATCACTGGCAATCTTTTTTTACACTTTCATTCCTCAAAATAAATCACTTAATGCAAAACTCCCTCTTCATTGAAATTGCGATAAAATAAAAAGTATAGGGTTGTTTCGCCAGTGCTCAGTCAGTTGAGCGACAGGTATACTTTCAAAGGGGATTTTGAGTCAATGAATGATAAATACATATTCTTTTCGCTTTTATTTCATTAAACAGGGATTAAGCAATGTAACCAACTTTAAATAAAATAGTTAATATTTAACCAAGCATACAATAATAGAAGTTTACAAAAAAATGTCAATTGTCCTAGTGGTCGGCCCCCAAAATCCAATGATCCAAGTGTTCGGCCATCACTATGCAACTTCATGAATATCGCGAAATAATCTACTGATAATAAACAGAACAATAAAAAACATAATGATGCAAACCATGACAATATAAAGTATATTTTGTTAGCGATCTCCATACAACATAAATGTGTCAAAACTTGCGGAGTAAAAATGTGCTTTTTTTAATTGCGTATTGCATCCCATAGCTCAGTATAGTGCAGATATTCATAGATAAGTGGCAAGCATACCTACACGAATTTAAAAAAAATATTTTTTCAAATGTATCCACTATTATTCAAGTGTTAATCTCAAAAGGCCGACTACTGGCGACGGCCGACTTAAGGAACAAGCACCCTATATTTAATATTCGTCATTTCTGCAATAATATTGTAAGTGTGCATGGTGATGCATTAGAAATGCACTGCATACATATGGCTCGCGGATATCGACAATTAGACGGTTCATGACCCAAGCGAGTCAATGCAATTTACAGTAATGTTATTGCCAAGGTTAGCTTGGTAATGTTTTTATTGCCTTTTTATCGCTCCCACTCCACTTGATTTAATTTGCATTCGTTGGCCTTGCAATGTCAATACATAAAAATAATGAATAATTAAACCTTTTATGCTGCTTTAACTGTTGTGGGAAAACTTTATATTTTATAATTTACAACGTTAGTTAGATTTATTTATAAATTATCAATGTCAAACGTGCACTAGATTTCCAGAATAAAACTTTAAAATATAAACACGTGAAGCTGTACTTTGTGCTTCAATACACTGATTTGGAAGATGTTACCATTTGTTTTTAACCATACCCATTCGCAATCCGAGGCACGAGGACTCCTAATAGAACTTTTCTTAACACTATTATGTTGTTCTTCGAGAACTGCTTAATACTCAGTCGCTCAATCTATCGTTTTAGGAGAGAGTTAAGATAAAAGGATAGGACTAGGGCAGGACTAATAGTTAGATGTGGCGTTTAAAAGTACAAATCGATAAGCCCACTTTCCAAAATTAGTAGTATTAAAAAACATTTTTGTGTTTGACACAAATTTTTTAGTTTCCTTGATGGTTTGTTATTTTTTCCATCGTATTGTCAAATCTATTTCATCATATTTGACAAATCTGTCGAGGGTATTCAGGAAACAATGGGCAGGCTGCAAAGCAACTCGTATCGCATTGACCTGAAAGTCAATGCGAGTAAAACTAATGTGTTCTGCAACAGTTTCTGTCCAGACCCAGACTACCCTCTGACGAACGCGGGGCGAGACATCGAGAGAGTCGACGGCTTCAGGTACTTGGGGGTACACATCACGGGAGATGGCAATCCGCGTAAAGAGCTCGCAATCCGATTAGAGATAGCCGGAGCAACCTATAACTCAATGCGGAAAGTCTGGGACTCACGGTTGTACTCGGTCAGAACCAAGAGCCACTTATTCAACGCATGCATCCTAACGGTGTTGCTTTACGATTGCGAGTCATGGCACCTCACCAAGACACAGGTTAACCGTATACTGTGCTTTGAAAATAGATGGTTGCATTGAATACCAGAGGTACGGTGGTTTGATTTTGTCAGGAAATCGTAGGTAAAGAGAGTGAACGGACCAGCCTCTTATTACGTCCGAAATAAAAAAAGCGACGATGGACCTGGCTTGGACACGTGCTGCGGATGCCCCAGGAGAGCCTGAATCCTGCCTGTCTCTTCTACCTACCAGATGGATTCCGTCGTTCTGGAAGGTCGCTGATGACCATTCATAGGACGTATTTGGTGGAGCTACGGGACGCTGGGATGACCTGAGAAGAAGCGAGGAGACTGGCGGGGGACAGAGAAACTTGGAGGAGCCGCGTGATGGCCATATGCTCCGAATAGGGAGCGGATATGGTTTAAAAAATGTATGTAAAGTATGCATATTTTTAGTAACCAGTCAATCTACAATTGGACGTATCAGCATTTGATTTTACCTATTTTACTTATCGGATTTTGAACATCATTAACAGTTTAAAAAATCTTTTACGTATGCTTTCGTCATGTTCTAGTGGTTAGGTAATCGCTCCTACTGCGCCATTTTAGAATAGGATGCGAGGGAATTTTAGACATCACATACATCCATGAATTTGAGCACAAATCCATAAATCGGTTGAAAAAACAATTTGTGAAATTGTCCGTCCTTTGATTTGAATCCGTGAGCATTGTGACCGAAACCAACGACGTTGAACACTCGGCTAAAACCCGGTATACCGCAATAGCTTTAATAAACATTTAAAAACTTCACATGTTTTTATGTCTTTACTTATTTCGTTAAGGGCTACATGTCAGTATGTGATAGCTATCTAAATAAATCTTTATTCCCATATGTATACAACTTAGTTTCTCCTGTATTATGGCTCTCATGGGAAAGACGCTTTTCCCGTTCCATTGTGTATCGAATTGCTTGCAAAATACATGTTGATAAATTTCAAAGTTCATCTCAATACCATATACCTAAACAGTCGATTTTCGTGGATGCTACGGTTTATCGCTAGTGGTTCACCATTGGTTAAAATTGAGTTTTAAAACTCTCTTGACCATTTTGCTGAAATGTAGATACGCAATTTGCTAGCTAAGACGACAATATTAAATAATAAGTTTGTTAAAATGTATAAAAATTGATAATTATTTAAAATTTCTATTTAATAAAAATATATGCTAAAATTTATCATTAAAAACGCTAAAATTGAAAAACTAAACGCTAGAATTGATAAAAATAGATGCTCACAATACTACCATCAATTTGGGTAAGTTTGCACATCGGTCTAAGATTGGCCCACTACGTGGAAAAAGGTGCTGTTATAATACCATGCTAACATTAATGCTATATGAATATTTTTTAATTAAGCAAAGGTATTGAGTAACCCCTGGTGGTAAAAATATGAATCGATGTTCAACATTATTTGTTTTATTGTTGAATTTGTAAGCTGTCAGCATGGAATGATAAACACATATTTTCAATTTGTATTACTAATCCGTAAACTAAATGCTGTATATTTTTTCCCATCTCAATTATATACAGAATATATGGAAGCATAATGAAAAGTTGCCAAGACTTTAAAATCACTGAATTTATAGTAATTACAGTAATTTATAGTAATTTTGCCCACTCATCTTTTATTTATATTTATATTTCAATCAAAACAATAAATCTATTTATGTTGATTAAATTTCATCTTAAGACATTAGTTCATTTCTATGTAGAACAATACCACACATAAACGAAATGGCGAGCCATAAAAGCATAAAACTCTCAGAACTGGATCAAAGTTACCCAGATTGTAATAAGGTATGACTTTTAATAGACATAAGATGACAAAATGTCCTGCGATATAACACGCGGAAGGAAAAGGAAACGAAATGTATCGTTGGATTTATAAGCGATGAATGAGTATTTTAAAATTATGCAAATTAAAATTATGGTCATAAAAACCTTGTGTAGGTTAATTTGTTATAACAATTTATGTAAGTACTACAACCAACCTTTATCCGCTATGACGTTTGTATAATCTGACATGATTAGCATCAAGTTTCTTAGGATTTTTTTTGTGGCGGAAATATGAAATCGAATTTCGAAAAGTAAATCTTGCGGACTACCAATTGCAAATTACATCAACGTAAAAAAAACTTCATTGCTAAACTGCATTGTAATGTCAATGCCACGAAATCGATTTTATTCATGTAAACTGTTACATTAAGTTATTTAAAGCGACTGCAATATATTATGCATTTTTTGTAACGCTGTTAGGTATGTACATACTAGGGAATCCAACTTAAATATTCGAGTATTCGATATCCGAATATATTCGGTGCTTTTTTTAACTACTCGAATAGTATTCTTAATAATATTTCAATGAAATATTTTACAAAATCAACGGAAGATCACATAGCAATTTCTCCAGATTTCAAGGACAATGACGAATACCCCAGGAAGTGGTTATTCATGCCTTCACCCAACTTGAGCGCTTTCTATATCTTATCATAATATGGTCATTTCGCCAGCGGTCGGCCAGTTAAGCGACAGGTGCACTTTTATGAGTGTATCAAGGCATTTCGAGTCAATGAATGATTAATGTATATGTTTTCGCTGTTATTCCATTAAACAGGGATTAAGGAATGTAACCAACTAAAAATAAAATAGTTAATATTGTACCAAGCATAAAATAATACAAGTTAACAAAAAAATGCCAATTGTCTCAGTGGTCGGCCCCCAAAATCCAATGGTCGGCCTTTCATTGCCCAGTGTTCGGTCATCACTATGAAACTTCATTAATATCGCGAACGAATTTACTGAGCGTAGACAGAACAATAAAAAACAAAAGCATGACAATATAAAGTATATTTTGTTAGCGATCCCCATACAACATGAATTTGTCAAAACTTGCGAAGTAAAAATCTGCTTTTTTTAAATTGCGTATTGCATAGTGTCGATAAACATTGGCAAGTGGCAAGCCTACCTACACGAATTTAAAAAAAATGTTTTTTTTGAAATGTATCCACTTTTATTCAAGTTTTAAGCTCAAAAGCCCGACCACTGGCTACGGCTGACTTTAGGTACACTTGCCCTACTTCAGTTTGATGAATGACTCAGGGATAAAAAAAAAACCCACTAAATATGCCATAATTTCAGTAATTGAAGAAATACCGTTGTAGTAATTTGACGCAGCTGCAAATTTTAAATATTGTAATGCAATGGAACGGTATTAGAATGTTATGTTATTAATCCTTCAAATCAAATTTTAATAGTATTTTTCAAACTAATCGAATATCCGAACATATTCGAATTGTTTCGATTTTACTATTCGATATTCGAATAGTTGATAATGACGAATAGTTGGAATGCCTAGTAAATATTACGTTATCTAATTAATTAATTGTTTTATATGTTTATAATTAAATTTATTTATACTTCACACTGTCACATATTTAAATAAAAACCGTTGTCTATAAATCAACCAAGAACAGGAAAAACGTGATAAGTAAAAAGTTATTTAAAAAAAAACAAATTTAAATTAAATTAAAGCATAGGGCAGGGGTAGCGAACCTTTTTACATGTGCTTTCCAAAAATCCTCAAATAATATATATCGACTGTCTGACGTGCCGAGCAGTTTTTTGTAAAATTATTTATTTGAATAGCAATTATGTCATAATCAGTTTTTTTACTTAAAAACATAACGCGAAGACCGTGTCATCATGGTCCAATAAGATATAATGGGTTCATTCACCCTTCCAAGTAATTTTTAATGCGATAAAAATGAACAAGAAGAGTTTTTCAAAATTTTATTTAAAAAATTTTAAAAATACACTTTAAGTTTTTTGTATTAATCATGTCGTCACTTTTATTAAAATGCACGCCCAACTGGATTCATTTCGGAATATAATGACAATATGGAAGACAGAATTGAGAATAGTGCCATCGCTAGTCGAAAAAATTGACTATAAAAAAAGTCCAGATAACTTATCCATGAGTTAGGTATATATTAAAAAATTCTGTTAACTGTTACGTATCATCTCTGGCACGCGTGCCCTACCTTCGCCTCCCCTGGCATAGGGTACGCCCATATTTTATTACTGTCTGTGATAATTCATAATTTATATTTACTGTTATAGTGGACAGCATGAGCTGTTTTACCATTTTCACAACTAATAACGAGCGTATTATATTCTTAATGTAGCATCTCAGTAGATGTTATTTTTCTAAAACTGTTTGTTATTTAATCGCTATTATATCTTAAATTAATATTAGAACACTTTCTTTTCGGGGACAATTCGTTCAGTCACACAACGAGCCGAATTGTAATTTTATGGATCTAGAATGTAATATAGACCATGGATGGGGATAAATAAAGTCAACGAGAGTCACATTCTGAATTTTCATATATATTAAGAGCCACACCATAGTCACGTTTTCACGTAGTACTAAATACACAAACTCAAATTTAATTAGATTTCTACACAAATTTTAATTGCCAACGAGTGCGCAGAAATCGGAACATAAAATACCTATATTTTTATCAAGAGATATTGGGAGTCGCACTTAACCTAACGTGGAGCCGCATTTTCTCACGTCTGATATAGACCCTGCCAGTGCGTTATAATTATATAATTTTTCAATAATATTATATGCGAACGACAATTTTTAAAATTTGAGATTTCAGGCCGAGAGTCTTTTCTGTTTTGTAAATTCAAATAATGGAATTTAATTATTTAAAAATAACTATATAAATTATTGTTAGCTCCGAAGTGCAGTGGTTAACGTCGTTGGCTACGGTTACGAATGTCTCGGGTCCAAGTCCCGGTCCAAACACTTTAATAAATTGTTTCTTTGAATCGATTTATGGATTTATATTCGTAGGCATGAATTTTTGTGATGTCTAAAATTATCTCCCACCTATCCGACCCTGAAAACGGGGCATAGCGAGAGCGATAAACTAAACACTACTCCTGTCCCAGCCTCATTCTTCTATCCCTACTCTCTTCGAAAAATAGGGTTTGAGGAATTGATTGACTAACAGTTCTCGTAAAAAACTTCGCACACTAGGAACGGACATGGTAAAAAAATGAATTAACAAAAAAAATATACTTAATTTTATCTATTAAATATACATTATAAATTCTGATTTCATTAATGCTAATGCTGTAAAGAATATGATATAATATTTTGTTTTTATTTTATTTAATATGATCAGATCAACTAAAAATAAATACGGTTTTAATAAGCCATTATTTCTCTCCCACTTCAACATTACAATTATTTATCGATTGAATGCAAAAATAATAAAAAAAAACATCGCACAATTTAAAGGTTAGCCATTTTCGACGGATTCGGGTACCTACTTACATAATTTATCAATAGTTTTCAAGGATTTCTCTAGATGGCATTTTACCGAAGGTTGCTGGAAAAGGCGGAAGTGTGACAGGCGCTTGCGCAGGAGTAGCGTATGGCCCGAGATCGAGCCTCTTGGAGGTCAGTCCCCAGAGACCAAGTCAAATTCCATACGTGACAAACACTGCATTCTGATTATTTTCAATACATCGCTGCGAGTTTTGTTTTATTGCAATGAAACTTGCATAAGGAATAGTATTAGCATTTCCGGTATATGTAACAGATGAAGTAATCGTGCTTTGCGGTGGATATTTATTTACCTGCTGATTAATAATATTATAATTTTCACGGCCCACCACATTCTGCTGGCATTTTGTTATACAAATAATTATAGGTTTATCAGAAACATTACCAGTTTAGCATTACCTTTCAAATTACATCATCGGATCAAATCTGCAAATGTTTTTAGAAAATTTCATCTGAAGGTATTTGTTACGCGTCTCGCCCTATAACCCAGACGACCAAATATTGAAAATCTATTTTTTTTTAATCAACCCAAATTAGTAACAAATGATTGGTTTTTTGTTTTTGAACGAAACAGTAAAAACATGTACACCACTCATCTATCAATGTATTCTTAACCCATACAGCGCGAGCCATTTTCACACGAATTTATTTTCAGTCAATTGATCTGTTGAAACGCTAACCATAGCTAAAGATAGATCAATTTCAACATTAAAAAAGTAGAAAATTATGTGAAATATATTAGTTATCCCAAATACGTCAAGAAGTAAACTAAACTCGTCGCATTCTCGCTAAAATAAATCGAAGAAAATGAAGAAGCTGAAAAATATTTAACCTACGACTTTGTAAGCAAAATGGCTGCGGCCAGTCTTCATATACACCGCGTAGCCACATAAGTATGTGTAATACATAGGGCTGACGATTAATGCTGCGTGTCAGCAGTTCAAAGACTGAATATGGAGAGCTCTTTTTAAAAATATATTACTTGACATTTTCGTGATCTGCTGCTTAATTTCTTTGCCTTACCAAAGGTTTGAAATATTTTTTAAAAGCGTATATCCCCAAGTGTTCCCTTCTAGTTTGGCCGGAAATACGAGATAAAGTCTTGGACAAGTAAACATGTCCAGCGCGTTAATCGGGATCGCGTTAATATGTTCAAGAAACTTCAGAAGAAATTTTTGAGACCTTTTCAATTTGAGACAAATAAATATTACATATGACTTTATTCAACTGACTTCTCTTAGGCATGCTAAAACTTATATAGGAACGGCAGGGGAGACATCTGCTTGACCACATATTTATTTTGGATTATACGAGGTCTAAATGGGCTGCCATTTGTCAGAATGTCAAGCTTTATGTTCTTGATTATTTAATGAGGAATCGTGTCCATGAATTGCATGTTTTAAAATGAATATAAAAATATTGTTCATTTTCAAAACTCACTTTCTCTAATGCCCTATAATTTTCTTAACTAATAATCTCCACTCCAGCCAATGAGAGTGCAGCATTGTACTGTCATCTCCTCCAGTGTTTTTTTTTACATAATATATCACTGTGTGAGCGTCTGTTACACAGTTTTATTTGTATTAAACTATTGTAACCGTAGCGTGAAACGGTTTTTTTTGATTTGCCAAGAATTTGATTTGATTATGTATTCCAACTATTCGAATAGTAAAATTGAATCTATTCGAATATGTTCGGATAGTCGAATAGTGCCTGAAGTATGATAATAATATTAAGAATTCGATTTGAATAATTAGTAACATAATATCACATATTATACTAAAATAATAAATTAATAGTTCATTAAAATTTGTAAGAAGACGAGTTCATCAATAATAAAATACAATTTATTCAAATTTTAAATCACTGATATACATTTTTAAGGATGAGACACCAACATCTTATAATAATTAAGGACTACATTTCTACCCATTTTTGTCAACTCCAAGATAGAAACAATATAAATACACATTTCAAAACCATTTCATTGTATCACAATATTTGAAATTTGCAGCTGCGTCAGATTGCTACGACGCCATTTTTTCAATTACTGAAACTAAGGCTAGTTTAAAAGTTTTTTTAGCCCCGAATAATTCGTCAAACTCAAGTATTATGTTTTACTAGTATAACCGTAGCCTTCGTAGATGACGGTATTGAAATTGAAATACTGAATGTCTAAAGTAGCTAGTACGTCGGAACTGTGCGTGCATTGCATAACATTTTATTGTATGTATACACCGCGAACGCTTAGGTCATGGGAAAATTTCATACCTACATGTGATATGTGATAATAATAAAACGTCTGCAGAGTGGTCTGGGCTATTACATATCGTCGTTGTTCTGGAAGAAGACACTAACTGAAAAATACTAGTTTTGATTGAAATGCTATACCTTTTTCATTTTGTGTGCTAGTACAAAACTGTTTTTAAGTAAACATTTATAAAAATAAGTGTGTTCTTCCATACGGTAGAGTTTGAAATAAGGAACATTTTGGTATAACTAACTCAATATGTCATTTTTTCGATTTTGTATTTTCTTCCAGAACAGCGACGATATAAATAAGATGATAAGATACTGAAAGTGCGTAAGTAGAATGAAGACAGAAAAAAGCACTACCTTGAGTATTCATTATTGTTCTCGAAATCTGAAGAAAATGTAATTTGATTTTCGTTGATTTTGAAAAATATTTCATTAAAAATTATTACGAATAGTTGCACAAATATTCGAATATCAAATATTCGTGTTAGAGTCTATAGTTCTGTTACTAGAGCCCTCAAATGACATAAATATATTATTGCAAAAGTTTCTCACACTGTATGCTGACGATATGTCACTAGTCACAGGTATAAAATTAAATCTGGGATACTTTTAACCCTATAAATGCAAATTGTAGACACGTGTTGCATAATAGTCAATAGTGCAGTAAGAGTGAATAAACGGCTTGTGTGCATGGTTTATTTTGTTTACTCGTGTAACACAATCGGCCACCTAGCGGAACACCGAACGCTGTTGCAGTTAGGGCAAACGGTAAATGAAACGTCACACTGATGACTGTGATATTATGTTATGTTATGTTATGTCAGGGGAGGCAAACTTTTTTACACGTGCGTGCCAAAAATCCCAAAATAATATGTATCGACTGCCTGACGTGCCGAGTAGTTTTTTGTAAAATTATTTATTTGAATAATTACTATTAGCAATTATGTTATAATTAGTTTTTTTTTTACTTAAAAACATAACGCGAACAGCATTGTCTGATGAGAAAGAATTGATTCATTCATCCTTTCAAGCAATTTTTTATAGGGAAAAAGTGAAAAAAAAAAAAAATTCAAAATATTGCTGTACATCCGATGCAAAATACTTGATATTCATTTCATATGTCGTTTCTTTTCGTAAAATGCACGCCCAACTGGATTCTTCGGTTAAACTACTTCTAGTACGTCGGCGTCCGTGGCGCAGTTGGTAGCGTTGCTGGTTACGGTTACGGACGTCTCGGGTTCAATTCCCGGTGCGGATGGTTTTCATATATTGATCTGTCAATCGATTTATGGATTTCTGTTCGTAGTCTGAGTCCCCCTCCCACCCATCCTATCCTCACGGGGCGTAGCGAGAGCGATTAGCTAACCACTGGTCCTGTCATAGCCCTATCCTTCTATCCCTACTCTCTTCAAAAAAAAAAAAAAGAGACGTTGAGTATCTGAGTAACAAGCAGTTCTCGTAGAAAAATTCTGTTAAGATACCTCCATTAGGAGACCATATGCTCCACATTGGGAGCGGACATGGAAAAAAAAAAAGTACTACATTTCATAAAATTCATTTCGTAAACTAATGACAATGTGGAAGAGAAAATCGATAATAAAGCCGTCGTTAGTCGGAAAAATTAAGTACAAAATAAAGTCCAGACGTCAAATCCATGAGTTATCTATTTTAAAAATCTGTTAATTTTTACGTGACAGTTAAATTGTTGAACTTGCCATCTCTGGCACGTGTGCCCTAGGTTCACGACCCCTGTGTTATGTTGTGTTTGTTGTGTGTGACATGCCGTTAGCATCACGACTGACACAACATTACGTAACACTATTAGTTTAATAATTGCTATCGAGCAGTATTAAATGTATCGTAGTTTTTTTGCAGCATACGAAAATCACGTATCGGCAGGCATACAAAGGTTATTTTGCTTACCTGTTGCGAAGCGGGCTCACAGTTTCCAGGGAATTTTTATTTCTTATGTGGGACAGACTGCGCTGCAAGAAGTATCCTGCCCTGCTAAGTAAAAAAACAGTATTTAAAAAAAATTCGAAATTAAAGTAACTATGGGGTATGGGGAGGAAGAGGTATAATAAAGTGAACAATTTATAAAATGTTACGTAAGAAAAAGTAGAGGAAAATTTATTGTTTATACTAAAAAAGGTCAAAATGCTTTTATACTTATTGAAAATTAACTTGACTTGGTTAACACATAAATACATAACACCTCTGTACATCATCCCAAAAATCACTATCCAGATAGGATCATTTCGCCAGTGGTCAGCCAGTTAAGCGAAGGGTGTACTTTCATAAGGGATTTTGAGCCAATGAATGATAAATACATATTTATTTCGTTGTTATTCCATTAAACAGGGATTAACGAATCTAACCAACTAAAAATAAAATAGTTAATATTGTGCCAAGCATAAAATAATAGAATTTTACAAAAAAATGCCAATTCTCCCAGTGGTCGGCCCCCAAAATCCAATGGTCGGCCTTTCGTTGCCCAGAATTCGACCATCACTATGTAACTTCATAAATACCGCGAACGAATTTAATGAGAGTAGACAGAACAATAAAAAACATAATGATGCAAAGCATGACAATATAAAGTATATTTTGTTATCGATCCTCATACAACATGAATTTGTCGAAACTTGCGAACTAAAAATGTACATTTTTTAAATGCGTTTAAAATATAAGTCAATATAGTGCAGATATACATTGGCAAGTGGCAAGACTACCTACAATAATTTTAAAAAATCTGTTTTTTTTGAATGTATCCACTATTATTTAAGTTTTAATCTCAAAAGGCCGACTACTGGCGACGGCTGACTTTAGAAACTCTCGCCCAATAACAAAAAAAAAAACTGAAAAGAATATCAGCTTCTGACGATCGTTGAACATATCGATGGTCAATATCCATAGAACTGAGTACCATAAGTCTAAATTTTTATGTTTTGAGTTAAGTTAGCCATTATATTCGAACATCGCTCTTCTACAGTTCCACAAAAGTACAGCTTGTAAAATGTACAGGCTTCCCTCTCAAATGGCAGATATTTGCATATGGAAATAAGCAAAATTAAATAAATTCACAGTCCCATATAGATACATTTCGAAATATCGTATTGTGGAAATACATTTTTTGCGAATCGTGGTGTTCCATAAAGAAACAACTATTAATCCTAAAACTATAAACTATTGACCACCTATTTGAATAAAAAAGTAATACAAATAATAAGTCTTCACTTTTTACGAGCGAGTTTAAATGAGTCAATACTTTGATCGGCCACATCTCAAAACTACCAATTACTAGTTGTAGCACTATGGAACTAGGCCGTCGATATAATTGCTGTGTTTTAATTAGCAGGGCAGTATAGGTAAGCTGAAGAAAGATGATAGTCGCCATTTTTGTCTTTGTTGTCGTCGTGATTGCGTTACAATTTCTTTGCTCACAACAGTGTTTTGGTGACAATACAAATTCGGTTCAAAGTGACATACGTCACATACTCATTGCATAAGAATTATAGGTGAGCAGAAATACAGTTTTTGTAAAGTATATCACTTTGACGAACCAATTTTTTATTCTCAGCAAATCTGTTCTATCCATAGTAGATTGTAATTCAATAAGCACAGAATGACATCAGCAAATACAAAAATGGCGGCTGTCATTTTTTTCCAGACCACCTATACTTCTTACACCATGGGTAATGAGTACAGACCAGGCTCGGCGGTGGCTTTATCTCTTTCTCTTTCAATCACATGAAAAGTGAAGGTGCAAGCGAGATGCAAGGGCATGCGGCGCATGCTCTTGTATCCTTCTTGCTCATACCCAAATTAGGTTTTGCGATAGAGATAGTGATGGTACAGACTGATTTCTCGCATGTTTTTTAGCAACATAATAGTAAGATTCTAACAGCTGAAAGCTTTGCACGTGAAACATAATTAACCTTCCCGTCTTAATCTCTTCGGATCTCATGCAGTTACATTTTGTTACCCTGTGGGTGTTATCATATAAACGCATTTATAAAGCGAATTGACAATTTTAAAAAGTGAAATATGTTAACTAATTGTTACTTTATTATGGTAATTATTACTTTACTATAATTTTGTATTTTTCCGTGGTAAAATTGACGAGGTTTTCAAATTATGATTAATTATACAAAGAAGACGTAAGCTGTAATGTATTTTTGATTATATGTAAAACTATTTTATTTCCAAATAGCAACATTTTTATTTTTTTGGATGACTTATTTCACAGATAATTTAAAGTTTTAAAGGCTGAAGTAACTCATTGTTACACCATGGGTACGGAAGAGTTAAGAAAACTCCTTTACGAATACTTATTGGGGGTGTTCAGTAAACAAAAGTGTTCAATTTTTCAAGGAATTGTTCGTAATGTGATGTTATACTTTAATTTGCTCAGTTATTAACTGACTTTTTAGAGTAGCTCCAAGACAAGATGACCTGCTACTGGAGGGTTGTGTGCACAATCTAGTCTTCACTTTCTCTTAGGGAACTACGTGAACCATCGATTTGCCGGCAGTTACACATGCTGCATCATGCATATTTAAAGCATATTTTAGGAACAACTTATCAAATCGTATTTTGTCTACCGAGGAAAAAATTGAGTTTGAAACGGATTTTTATAAATTTTTAGATGTCTCATTGGTTCTATAAATAATATGCGACAAAACGTGTTTTACACCCCATGGATAATGTTAAAAGTGGTCTACCAATATCAAAGTAAGCTTTGTCCATGTTAATGATTGTTTTTTGTTATTATTTTGGAAAACGAGCTAATGTGGACAAAATACGATTGAAAGATTTACTCGTTTCTCCCAACTGGTGTCATATCGGTGCTCTACATTCAAGATTGCTGTGAATTTAATCAATATGTTGTATTCTTTGTACTTTAATTTGACCCAGAAGGACTTAAAACGATTGGAGAGTGACAGTAAACCCTTTCATTCTTTTTTTTTACTAAGTTTTGAGATACAACTCAATTAATTGATTCGTAGTATCCTGGGATTATTTTAGTATTCGTGTTTCTTTGTTTGGCTAAAAACTCCTGTATGCACTATCAAGCTGTCAAAAAAACCAGAGTGTAAGATTGAGTCTGCACGGGTCCGGGATTGGCCCTTCGGACGGGTCCGGGAGGACAAAGACAGTTTAGATCGGTCTCGGGCTGGGCCTGGGTAAGGAATATAATTTCTAAAAAAATATTTCGGAATATGTTCGGGACGTGAGTCGACTATAAGGCAATACTATTCGTAACATAAATATATTCTTTCTCATGTGTTATTATTATAGTTGAAAATATGGAAATAATAACACATATTGTTTGAAAAATATAAATGAATTTCTATATTGAAAAATAAAGGAATTTTGCGAACCGAAGAAAATAAATCCGGGCCTCGGGTTGGGTGTGGGTAACAAATGTTCTATTGAGACTCGGGCTCGGGTCTGAAGTTGCCGGCCTCGGACCAGGCAATTTTATAAAATTTCTGGCTGTGCAGAACTCTAGTGTAAGGTTTTCCCGGTCGGTAGATAACGTTTCAGGCCACAGGGGACGTCCTTACGAATGATAGGACGTCATTGCTTTGACGCTTAACCATAACTACGAACTTAATCGATTAGATTAGTTTCAGCATAAATTATCAGCGGTTTTGGCATACAAATATGTATGTTAAATATTTTACTTAACATTTAACCTGACCAAGGCAAAGCGGGGGCTTATCAAATTATTTATACGTAAAATAATAATTATACCTAATACATACTGATTTTTTCGTCATATAACTACTCACTTTTAATGGGTTAACTGTCAATTATTGATGAAAAGGCATTTTTAAAATAAAACACACCCATTCGATAATGCACTTGATGAGTGGTACAAAACAAATTGTGTTTCATTTTTAAAATCATATATTTAGTATATCGGTATAAATACCGATATTTCTGATCTGTTTAATGATACATTTTATTTAGGTGTCAAATTCCATATCAATAAGTTTGTAATCAACTAAAAATGGTGCATAATTATGTCTTTTTTAAAATATCGATGGTGTTTTGTTAAATTGAAATCACCCTCAAAACTGAAATTGTTCAGGAGAGAGTAAAAACTGTTTTTATCCAAAACATTATAGTATGGTGAGTTACGTTATGAATCTTTGAAATGCACTACTGTAAATTCTCAAATAGATATTGACAACAGCTAAGAAATACAATTATAAGTAATGCCAACTATATATAACTACACTAGCTATGCAATTCGTACGCCGTTTTGACTGTATATTTACATTGAATAATAAATGAATGAATTTATTTTTTATTTACATTGAATTTATACCATCATCTTGGTCGATCAATATATATATATTAAAACAGCTTAACGACCGCATGTTTTTTAGCATTCGCAAAAAACTTAAATTACTAAAAAATTTCTGCTTCTCATATCATCCCTGTTGCAGTGGTTACATGTCACCCCGGGACAGGACTTGGTTATCATAATGGCTCGAGCACCATAAAAAATGCCATATGGCCCATTCAATAAATCACTAAGCAATGTGTAAATAATAATAACCAATACTACAAGAGAGAAAAAAGTAAACGTGTACCATCTAGAGGTTGTTTTACAAAACTGTGTGGTAAAATATTGTTTGTTTTGTTAAATACTGCGTTGATGTGTATACCACCATCTCTCGTTGACATTTGAAATCAAACTCGATTATAACCGATACTTTTTCAATAGAATGGAATGTATGACGTAGAACTCATATATGAGTCCTACGTCGTTAAGCTGTTTTAAGACATTAGTATAAAGAATACCATGCTCATGGCAGAGTTTAGTGGAATTGTAACTCTATGTACCTACCTACCTGTGGACAGAATTACTTTGGTATACTTTTAAACAACTCTAAAACTTTATTTTGATACATTGTTTAATAAATGTGGCAAATATTAAAATACCATCTATAATAAAATGCTCTTTCTTATCACTAAAAAAGGATTCAAATTCCATCCCAAGATTATCTTGTGTACTGTGAGAAAATGTATTTTAAAAAGTCATCCCAGAACTTGTGACAAGCTCAAACAATTTAATTATTTTTGTATGACATTGAACGCATTATTATATTAACCATTTGCAAACGAAAACAAGGATAAAATCTCATAAACCTTACTGAATTTGGATTATTGAGATTTTGTACACTTCCATGTATTTTGTCACTAACGACCCGGGTTTCGCCTTTCGGCATCTTCAGGCATTCGAGCACACGAATGGACTCGAACTCAGTTCGAGTCCATTCGTGTGCTCGAATGCCTGAAGATGCCGAAAGGCGAAACCCGGGTCGTTAGTGACAAAATACATGGAAGTGTACAAAATCTCAATAATCCAAATTTAATATTGAAATTCCATCAAGCACCCTCAGTCGATGTCTTAAATTATCTTAAATTAAAAAAAAACCTTACTGAGTTTTTAGCATTGCGCTTTAGGTCGATGGCATTTATTTATTTAGAAATTTAGATAGTTATGATATAATATATTTACATAGTATGCTGTCTTAATTTATTCATTTCATTTACTTGTTTTTATTACGTCAGATATAATAAAAGCTTCATTTGAAAGGACCATAAAGCACAAATTATTAATAGTAAATTTTTGTTGGTAGGTATCCTTGACAACAAACAAAAATACTTCGGAGAATCCTATTTTTAACTATCAATCAATTTGTAAGGAAAGTATTCCAATTTCAGATTCATTGTTTCCAATCGAATATAAAGGATATTAAATAAAAAAATATTTTTATTGCGTGACATTTTTTCTGTGAATAATTTTATATAAGAAACCATATCAGTAAAAGAATTTCAGAATTCTATAAAAAAATACAATAGCGCACTTGAAAAAAATAGCCTTGCAGTTTGCATTCATTGTCAACCATTCATGGGTGTACCGAATCAAGAGTGTTAAAACCAGTTTTAATATCGATTGTATAATTCATTATTGTCAAATTATGCACTATAAATGCGTATGCTAGTATGTGTGTCTATGACATTTTTATTCTACCAAACAAGTACAATTGGATACATTTTTTATTTGAATAAATGCTAGGAATCATTTTTTGAGCATACAATTGTATAATTCTTTAAGAGGAATTAGTACGTTTGTCTCTCATTTAAAACGTCGAAATAAAAAAAATCTTTTAATAATTGCACTCTCAAAGTTTTTTAGAAATGCTTTTATCTGCTTTACGGCGTGAGTAGATTAGGGTTTATTGTAGGTTATCGAGATTTGATGTCTGAGACATAATCGTAGAACAAAGTAATTTTTAAGAAAGTTATGGTGACGGATTTTGCAGTTTATTGAATATAATGATTCTATGAATATTTTTGGAATTTACCAAAGAGTTCGTTTTCTCGCCCTTTTTCTGACTGACATTTAAAGCAGAATTATACTGAATATATATATATATTTTAAATATCAAAAAAATCAATAAGATTAATACATAGTATTCAATTTTCGGGGATATGTTTTTATTACTTTCCATTGTGATTATCAAAGTCCGTCGTCTGCTTCGACACCACACTCATTATTTCTTTAGATTATATTTAAATAGTTATTAGGCGCTATTATAATCGGTAAATAATTTTATGAAACGCTATTTTTTGCCATGTGAAAAAAAAACACAATTCATGAAACTGTCCGAACCGGGATTCAAAACTAAATATTTTTTTTATCGAACAATGTTTTTGTAGAATATTAATTATTTTGAAACAATCTTAAAATCATCCAAAAATATTGTTATGTTTCTATAGTAACAACATTACTTGGCTGCCACCGAATTTGGAACTGGTTCCAGTCAGTCTAGAATAAATTTTTTCAATTACCATTTTATACGAAATAAATATCTTGTCTACTTGTAAAAACCGTCGCTAAAATATCAGTTTTGGAATTTACTGAAAGTTCAGTTCTGGTTGAGTATGGTAACATTCACCCTGGTGGTGGCACCCTCACTAGCGGCCAAGTTAAATTGGTACATCCATAGTAAATTATAAGTACAATACATAATTGTTTGAATTTCAATACTATGTCATTCATGCGAAAGCGTCTAATCAATACGTTAGATTCCTGCGAATTATTCTATTCTTAAAACTTTCTTTTTCGTATAGTTTAGTTATATACGAAATTATCTGTACATTATAATTTAATTAAAATGATTTATTTTCATATTTCTTGTTTATTTTTAAATTGTGACTTCTCTCTGGCAACCCTAGTTGTATTCCACCTACTGCATTTTTAATTATAATGTACGAATAACTACATTCTTTATTTTTATGATTGTTTTTGCAAAATATAGCAGATAAAAATAAAGAACATGATTGCAATTCCAACTTGAACAAACAATCTTATGTAGACAACAAATTATTTTTGTCTATGAAAATTATGGACATAAGTAAAATTGTAATTAACGTAGTTAGTAGTGTTATAAAATTTATGTCTTTTTGGTGTCAATATTTTTTGTTTACATGCGTAGCTTTGAATATTAATAACACATATTTTATTTCCTGTACCTAGTTGGTGTTGCGACGGAGGACCGATACTCACGATAGTGTTTTGCATTTGTATGAAAATGTGGACGCAGAACAAATTTTTGGCAAAGGTCGCGATTCGCGAGTCATCGAATGACAAGACCAAGGTCTCGCCGGCCGCAAGGCCATGCAAATGTCAAACGACAGGCTGGAAAATTAAGCGGTAAATACGATTTCGCGCTTACATATATACACACGCACACTTTTTCATTTTTATTATTGAGAAGCGGAATAAAAAAAGGCGCCAACTTTCAATGAAGTCTTCCGTGTTGCATTGGTCAAGGGCATCGGACAGTGGCGTGGTATGGATTGCATTAGATGACAAAATATTTTATTTTTACTGCAATATTTTGAGAACAGTTATTTTTATAATTTTACCGAATCAACCAAACCTCTATGCATAAACGGTAAAACATAATAAATTGTTGACAAGTCGGTTGCACCGCAACCACCCGTTATATATATGCAGCCGTTGTTTCATGGCCACCTTAATAACCTTATAACGTGTAAACGATCAAGAAAAGAAATGAATTTACTCCTCATTTTCTTAGCCACGCACTATTGTGCTTAAAAAAAGAAAATGTGACTTGCTCAGCCACTTACTTTAAGCGATATTAAGTATCCTATGTACCCGTTTTTCGAATGATTAAAATGACATACTTTTTTCATTTAGTATTGTTGTACAAAACTGTTTTTAAGTAAAAGTATAATTTATAAAAATAAATGTATTCTTCAATACAGATAGAGTTCAAACAAAGAACATTTTGTTATAACTAATTCAATTTCATTTTTTCGATTTAGTGTTTTCTTCCAGAACAACGACGATTTATTTGATGAAGTGTTTGGCGTATAAAATTCAAAGAACTGCATTAGGTAAATACAATTTAATCATTTTTATGTCTTCCATCTTAAAATTTTAATTTTAATTCAAGTTATCTGACGATAATCAATATTAAAGTTTTAACTGTCAATTCTTTGAGGAGAAGCATGACATTTTTTTAATTTATTGTGTACTACTTCTACATTTATATACCGATCGGGACCGTTTTCGCTTATTATTATAAAATGTAGTACAAAACAAAATCTTACGATAATCTTTAATATATTATATTATATGTACATGTATCAAAAATTGCTATAAGTAGTCCATGCAAACTCAATTTTAAATATAAAATTTTAAATTTAATACTGAAATTGTAAGTCCATATTCTCATCACGAAGAGGAACATTCCAATAAATAAATGTTTTCGTATTTGAAAAATGTTTTTTACAAATAAGTACGCCCGTGGTACAACTTGCAGCATTCATAGGCGGATCTCAATATATTATTGTCTATTATTGTGCTGTAATAATTATTTCTCCGAGTTGTTTTTTTTCCCACCAATATCATTATAATGCCAATTTTGGTAACGGTTCATGTTTTATATTAGTTTACATATGTGCAGCTAATTACTATTAATAATTAAGTGTATGAGAGATAATTAAATTTAATTTGTAATAATTGCAGCAACAAAATGGTCATTAATTTTTTGTTAATCGTTGAGTTGGAGTGCCACATAGGAGTGAAATAAAAAATGTTTTCTAAGCTTGATAACTACTTAATTTCCCAAACATTGTTTGCAACACAGAGTGAGATGGCCAAACATTGTGGAAGAAAAAAATGATGCATATAAATCCATTAGTATGTTTTTATAACCATTGAAATGTAACGTACTTATGGGTTTTATTTTTATTTTAATTCTCTAGAGTGGTGTTTCTCAAACTAAGGGCTGCGGAAACACTAGGGGGCCTTAGAGCTTCTGCGGGTGGCCATAAAATGCGTCAGTAGAACTACAAGTTTTTAACCAACCATTTTTTTTCCATTTACAAATGTAAATATTCTTTATACAAGAACACGTTATTCGTGATTTTACTTAAATTTTTCCTTTGAGGGGCTTGTAGAAGCAAGTGTGTGTGTAAGTATATTATATATAAAGTCAAATAAAGCTTTCGATAAATGAATTAATTAAATTTTTGGGGTTGAGGGCCGTGGATTATTTTTTGCAAATTTTGTGGGCCGTGGAATGAAAAAGATTGGGAAGCACTGCTCTAGGGTACTCAAATTTGTACCCACCACCACCCGTTACGGCTTCACACTTTTCCTACAGGGTGTATTCCGCAGCGTAACAACATTATCCGTGTCTCAAAATGTTGCCAGGAATGTCCGAGGAGAAATTCCTTAAGACTTGGTTGCATGCACTCTAGTGTGCAGGATATTAAGTAATAAATAATAATAAAACAAGAGAATAGTTTATGAAATAATAATCTTAAGTTAATATATAATTAGATAAGGGTTTCCTCTAGTCGACTGGCAAACGATTTTGAACTGTCGTTCTGCTTGTTCGCACGGTGAAGAATTCGAGTCCCCTAAATATTAGGATTTGATTCCAATTCAAGACAGCAGTTACAGTTCCACTGTTAATGTAAAATATTTTGATTATTTATTAGATGTAGTTTATGACACTCATCTTACACTTATTGAACAATTTAATTTATTGTGTATTCGACCAAAACTGCGATCCCAATTAGCATTTTGTGACACGGCCTAGTCGTGTTTGTTGCGACCCAGCCGCGAATTGTGCCCAGAACTCGACTCGAATCATCTCTCGCGAAGCAAAGTTATAAATGTATCGTTCATAAGGGATCGAGCCGCTTTGGTTGCCGCATTCCACCTTTAACAAAGAAAAGTGGCTGGAACTTAACTACATATTATGCTGAATACTAAATTATTTCTATGCCAGGCAATGAGGGAAGGGAAGCGAGCGGACATTACCTCGTTAGCCGCATTGAAATAACGTACACAGTTCCATTGCCACGCATCAATTTTACGCCGGGGTTATTTTTTTATGTAATTTGTAAACACTTTTTTTATTATTGTAAATTCTTCATGTGTAACTAACTAACTGCAATAAACGATAACTTGGAGTGAACTGGCGTGTTTTGACTGTTTCCATCACACTGAAAGTTTAAAATCTGAGTAATCATCATCATCAGCACGCTTGTTATTTTCCGAGCTTATCGTTTGATTTTTCATATTTTTAATCTATTTTTGTTTATATTTAGCGGTATTGTTGTACCAGTTCTGACATATTCATACGAAAGAGCAATCCCTGGAAAAAATAATAAGATATTTTTTTTTATCATAATATTGTATAGAATTACAGTAGAGGCAGAAACGGGAATAAAATAGATAGCGGCTAATGAATTGTGAAGTGACTCAGTACATGTTTTTGTAATAATAATGAAAGGAAATAGGTCGAGGCAACAGCCATAAAAGAATGTGAAAAGGCGAGTAAAACGGCTCGTGTGACAAGATGTGTATGTCACAAGAGTCAATGAAACATATAAATGTATATCATTCAAAATTTAATTATTTAATAAGGTTGTGTGATACTAATTGCAAATCTGGATAATTGATACTGCGTTTTTAACAATAATTAATCGCTTAAGGCATAGTTGGAAAGTTTTACATGTCTAAGAGTGACAATTATAATATTTATCTGTTTTATAATAACACCCCATTCAAGTAACTTAAATTAGATGCAATTATAACACTTTTTAGTTGTTAACTGTCAATTTTTGGTAGAAAGACGTTATATATATATTTTTTTGATTAAAACACAAGTTTTTGAAGGTACTACCAATTGCAATTTTTTCGTTTCGTCAAGTTTCACGCATCGTGAGTGTTATCATTGCCAGTACAATCAGTTGCTAATACTGTTGTGAAATTAGTACAAAAAATAGTGTTGTATCTAAAAACCTTTCAACCAACTTTCCCAGGCCAAATAGTTTTCAGTTTAACTTGCCATGGCCGGTTACGGCCCAGGTGAAAGACACTTTACCTCGTGCCCTCAGGTCACGTCCAGGAAGCGTAGTTATGTTTGACGCCCTTTGGTGGATGCAGACCACCTATTCTGCCAAACTACTATATTATTTGTAGATATAACGGTAACTATCTTCATGTTTACATTGAATAAATACTTCAGCCTTCATTAAATTTATGGCTGCTTAACAGCCGAGCGAAACCTTTCCTAGTAAAGTAAAAAAAATGGAAAACAAAAATAGCACAGTAGGCTATTTTCATTGTTTTTATAATGTACTAGTGAGTACTCGGCATGCGTTGCAATGGTACTCAAAGTAAGAAAGTGTTTGTGTTGTAATTTTGTTTATTGAAGTGCTTTTGGACACACAATATTTTTTATTTTCTGTCTGCTGCGTACACGAATAAATCAGAAGGTTTCCAAGAAATCGCTATTTGTACGAATTTGATTCTTTATTTTAGATTTTCGAAATATATGGATTGTGAGATTGATTTTTATATTTATAATAAGACTTACTGTAAGTTAAAAATTAACAAGTTGAGAGTCGGGACCTAATTGTACAATGTCTATATCCTTCGCGCAAGTGCAAGCAATAACTTGACAAAGTTTTATCGGAATCGGATGAACGGTATGGCAGTGCATAAGATACGAGCAAACCCACATTGATTTTTATATATTTGACTAGTATTGTTTACCCAGCTTCGCCCAAGATGGAGAACGCCTATTAAATTTAGACGTTGGGTAAATAATTTTGAAATTTGAAAATATCACCCTCAACTGTACCTTTATTGTAACACCCACAAAATATTCTTTACCATTTAATAATAATGTTAAAAGTTGAAACCAGCTATAATAAAAGATGACAATTTTGCCACATGCACTCTTGTTATGACGCCGCAGAACTTTTAGATAGACAGCTTGTTGATCTACATTTAATAATGGCTCCTGCAGCGCCACAATTTAAACATACGATCAGAGCCATACGCTAATTCTCGATGACGATTCAAGATGCACACAAAGTTGTACGATTTTACCAAATCACAAACATTCAAATAAAACTCAATATTTAACACATATATTTGCGTTTGCGTTACTATCTCAACGGTCGCTTGCAGAATATATTAGTATTGAGCTGTTCCTAGGCGACTATTATTTTTACTTTTTTCATCCCGCATTGAAATGTGAAAAATATCGCGCTTTCATTTTTAGGTTTAAAATTAAATGTTGAGAGTTGAAGGTTGACAATAGCGCAGTTGAACTAACTAATAATTGCAGGCAAAATGACGTGTGAAAATTTCACGTCGCTAATGTGTACCGTTTGGGAGGAGTTGTTGTGACCGACAGACACAAACATACAGATTTCTATCTGTATTTTGTGCTATATAGTAGAGATTTCTATGTCCAAGGATTAACGGTAAACAATATTAAATTTAACAAGATAATACGTCAAATGATTGGATTTTCTAAATGGCTTCAAATGGGCGACGAATGAAATGACCATGCCTGCTAAATGGCTTATACAAAATAACAATAATTTAAATATTATTTATGTGACAGTATCCATTATGCGGTTGAGAATAAGTCGGCCATGGCCTCCTGTTTACAATGGCGGAGGCAACACGTTGTGGGATATTTTAACGCATTCCTCTTTTTCTCTCGTGTCTGGCTTCTGCAGTTTATTATTAATTTCGTTCCGTTTCAAACAACGTTTTCAAAGGAAGCAGAAAGAAGTTTGATGTGACGGGTGCCCTCGATACATCAATATCTGGCATTGGTCGGCTCAAACCATAACATCATAAGTAGGTATTTAAGCCTTTAAATATAAATTGTCGATGGTACAACGATGATGCGAGTCTGCTGACGATTTTTCAATTTTTATTTATTTATTTATACACCGGAATACACAAAATAACTTAAATTATACTTAAAACTATCGTACTGCCCATAACAGTTTTTCCTGATTATCTCAAAACCATAGACACCTTCTCGAGCATGTTTCGCGACTCATCGACTCATGTAACGCTTTGTATTAAAATCAAGTCTGTGCTTAATATTTTATAGACATTGTTTTAATTGAAGAAAGACTATACATTTATTGAATTCTGCATGAACTTTCAAACTGATTTCAAGTCGATGACTAGTTCAACACAATGCCCGGCGATGGACGATATTATAACAACACTCCTTCCATATTTATTCAAACTTAATCGTAATTTACCGAAGGTACTAAAACTTTATCTCTCTAAAAACTTTAGTTTAAGTTGTTCTAGGATTGATTTAAAGAAAACAATCTAACCATTCTAACAATCGGGTGGATTCCATCGCCCTGGAAAGCCGATGAAGACCATCCATTGTACGTATTTGGCGGAGCTATGGGACGCTGGAATGACTAGGGAGGAAGCAAGAAGACTGGCAGAGGACAGGGAATCTTGGAGGAACCGTGAGATGGCTATGCTCTGAATAGGGAGCGGATATGGTTAAAAAAAATAATACTTTTAAAACCCTTTCAACGTAAAATTGCTCAACCTCTCTTTTTTTCGAATATAGTAAGAATAGAAGGATAGGTTTAGGGCAGTACTAGTGGTTAGCTAATCGGTCCTACTACGCCACGCTTTTAACGTGGACGCCGGAATGACCTGGTAGGAAGCAAGAAGACTAGCGGGGGACAGAGAATCTTGGAGAAACCGTGTGGTGGTCGTATGTTTCTAGGAGAGAACGGAAATAGTTAAAAAATATATACACCAATTCGATGTGTTTTTTTGTTTTTTCTAAGTGTAATTCAATTACTTTCTACTCGGTCAAAGTATTATTTTTTCTTTCAATTCAATTCTTTTAAAAACGTCTTCAGTAAGCTTGCATTAATTCAATAATTAATCTAGAAAATCAGCCGTCAATTGATCGAAAACGTAAAATAATAGAAGCTAAGTAGAGGTCCTTCAACGGTATTAAAATTGCTTAACCTTCAGAATTCTCCAAGAAATTTCTGTCTTTGGAGTAATCTTCTTCAAATATTACATCGATAATTCAAGGAGACGCTTATCTCTGTACTAATGATATTCTCTTTACGTGAATATAAAAAAAATGTTCGTTTTCCGCCAAAGCAAAGTCCAAAGACGACCTTCGCCATTCATGTAAATAATTCATCATTTAAATACATAATATGTGTTTTTTTTAAAATAAGTAGGTGCAGCCGCCGAAGATAGAGGTCACCCGACGTACTTCAATGTGCGACAGTAATGGAAAACTGTCTGATAATTATATGTATTTAATGTATTATACACATTGTAATTTTTACGTATCCTGTGCTTATTTAGAGCATATTTAATACATTATTGCAATACGATAATAATATGGCCATTACTCCTGACCCTGGACAAACTACACTGTACACAACGCTTGTAAATTAAAACAAATAGATAAAATAAAATTATGCAAAACCAGAATGAGATATATTGACATTGCTTAGCACATTTTTTTTGGGCCATTGCTTTCTTTAATATAGTTAGCGGTGCACTGTTATTATTAACTTGTAAAGTTAATTAATATTGACATTTAAAAAATATATATCAGTTCCGTTTTAGATAATGTCAACGGTGTTTTGGCCAATTAATGTAACCCCCAAAATTAATATTGTTCAGCAGAGGGAAAAAACTGTTTTTATCGAAAACATTATATGGTGAGTTGCGATATGAATTTTTGAAATGCACTCCTGTATATTATCATGTTTGCAGATACGGGATTATACGTAGGGGCTGTCGATATAATAGTGGCTAACATCAAGTGGCCGTGTCAGAATTTTTAAGCCTACAAAAAAAATTAAAACTTAAAACTATTAAAAAATTAAAACTATTAAAAAAAAATATCTGACATTACAGCAGACAGCCAATGCGCCAAATATTTTGAAAATTAGAAAATCGTTCGAGATCAACTCGATGAGAATTTTTAGAAGTCATTTATGTCCAAGATCACAAATTTAAATTGAAAAAACCTAAATTTGATATTGATCTTGCTGGGAATTGAACCAGGACTCACCTAATCGCTAGGACAAACACTTACCACTAGACCACAGAGGCCGATGGTTAACTCATTTTCGTATTTTTTGAGGGTTACATCAGTTGGCCAAAACACCATCGATATGTAAATTTGTTTTTCAGAGACACAAAAACATTTAAGTCGTTGAAAATGTTATTTTACAATACGTACACCTTTTTTGTTTTAAATATTGTAATTATCACATATTATGCGACTGAATATTTGTTTTTTTTCTCAATGCTTCTCAACATACACTACTAACACAACTGAAGTATCGGATAAAATTTCAGGAGTGATGAAGTGTTTGGACATGGCCTGCATTTGTTGGCTAGGTAACTATTTCAATTCTTGGTCTCTAAGAAATAATAAATGGTCAGTAACTAATTCTGTAAACGGTCAGTATACACGTAGCCAGTAAATAAAATAAACGGACAGCAAATTTATATAAATTGGTCAGTTATTAAATAAAACGGACAGATATTTATATAAAACTGTCAGTTTTTTTATTAACCCTAATCTAACATAGTCTATCCTAACCCAACCTAACCTAACCTTTATTTAATTGGCAATTATTTATGGACCACTATTGAATTAGTTACTGACCATTTATGGAATTAGTTAGTGACCAAATAATTAGTTGCCTTTGAAAATCTTTGCCAAGGTAATTAAGGTAATGAGTTAAGCATGTGGACTATCAATTGATTATTTGAACATTAACAAGCGCTTTCTATAATATATTGTGATGAAACGAGATATAATAACCGAAATCTATTCATTAAAATGCCTGTAAACCAGCATTTAGATGCACAAAATGAAGTTACTGCTTACAACTGGATAGATAATAAATTTATTCCAAATGTTTAAATGGTGCTTAGTATTTTTCCATAGATAAAATATGAATTTGTACGCAGGTTTCAGTATTCGCAAAAGTTTGAAAACTCCCGGTACAGATTATCTAGTGCTTTACTCATTAAAGGTTAAAAAATGCATTATTTGGTACTCGATAAATACTTAGAATGGTTTCCTACCAATGAATTGCTATTTTTTGCTATCGGGAACAAAAGATCGTCCCAAGGTCTCGATAAAAATACCAGATAACAAACACTAATAATATACTGAATGTGTCATCATTTTTCATGTTTTTTTTTCATAGTGAAATACAATTCTCCGTATAATATTACTTTTTTTAATTAGCTCCCATGTCAAAATAATCATGACATTGAGTATATCTAGGGAGAACGCATTAAGTCAGTTTTTGATGATTTTCTGTTGTAAGTGTTAAAATGTATGCAATTTAACGTATTGGTAGACCGCATGAAGTCATAGGACAAGGGTACCCAAGCGGTCGATCCCGAAAAATATATAAAAAAATATATTATTTTGTATAAATATATTTACAGCCAAAGATGAAAAATAAAATCCCGGCGATCCGACTATTCGGCTCGACTTTATTCGTGCTTATCTGCTAATTTATAAGATATCGCAATTAATTACCCCTCGATAATGCACTTTTTTAGAGTATTTAAATCAGCTTTATTATAACAAAGGACCCTTCTTCTAAATTTTTAATCCATAACACCTGTTCCAGATACACAATGTCAAATATCTCATAAAATTTCAATAAAAAACTGCATAATTTCTTTGTTCTTATTTTATACTCCCTCAAAAATGAAATATATGCTACATATGTATATACAAAATAAAAACAATAATAAATAATATGTTAAAAATATACGAAAATACTAAATTTAATTATTTTGTAGGCACATACTTATCTAATAATATTTTGCATTTAAAATAAACATTTTTAAGTTTCAAGAAAGGAAAAAAATATTAAATAAAATTTCCTATAAGAATCATATTTTATCTTGTCCGCTCCTAGTGTGAAGCATATAGACTACTAATCGAGTATCTCAACAGAAGTTGAAGAATGAGCGTAGGGATTTAGAAGTATTACACTAGGACAGGACTGGTGGTAAGCTAATCGCTCTCGCTATGCCCTGTTTTAGGATCGGATGGGTGGGAAGGAATTCTAGACATCACAAACATTCATATTCAGGCCTACGAACTAGAAATCCATATATCAATTGAAAAATTATTTTGTGAAACTGTCCGTACCGGTACCTCTCTAACCGTAGTCAACTACGTTAACCACCGTACCACGGATTCGACAAAGAATCTTATATGTCACAAACAATTTTATTTAGAGACTAGGTAATTTGAAAAAAAAATGCTTTAAATGCAATTATCTTTGAACATGTTTTTATGACTTAATGCATTCTGTCTGTATAACTTCGAAATTAAGTATATACTAGTGAGTACCCGGCATGCGTTGCAATACCACTCAAAGAAAGAAAGTTTGAAATTTTGATTCTGTTTATTGACGTGCTTTTGGATACACAATATGTTCTGTTTTTTTGTCTGGTGTGTACACGAAAAAATCAAAAGGTTTTCCGAAATGTCGCTGTCTGTATGTATTTGATTCTTTTTTTGTTTTTTTTTCAGAAACCTTCACAGGTTTGCGCACAAAAACTCACCAAAGTTTCATCGAAATCGGATGAATGGTGTAGGAGCGCATAAGGAACAAACAAAAATTCATTTTTATACAATATAGATTAAATGTGACGTGTATCTACATGAGATGTGTCTTTTCCAAAAGTAAAGCACTAATGAACACCGATTAATTCAGATTTTCTAAGTTCTATAGCATATGTTTTAAGCAGGATTTGAATCATTTGCTTATTTCTCATCAGTAAGGACTGTTTGGAGTAATTTCTTTACCCATAGCAACACTAACTTGGAGATGGTCACGTGTTATCTTAACCAACGCATGCTAACATCCATTTTTTTTATTTCGGACGTGATCTATATTATAAATAAATAATACATTACTTTATTTAATTTTAAGTTCAAATATTTATTCATTCTGTTACGCGGCCATTAGTGAAATAATATGATATCTTTTCAAACAAAAACATTTAAAGTAAACTTATCATTCCGTCGTCACCTCATTCTCACGTCTGCCATTACTATTTATGGAATTAGCTGACATAGCTTGAATGCCATTATGTATTAGCTTATGATATATATATTAAAATGAGAAACTAAATCTAAATTTCTAACAAAACACAGGTGTGAAATTTGGTCTTCACGAAGTTCCCAAACATCTTTCCTTACAAAAAAACAATACTTGTAGCGCTCCCTGGATAACTGAATTATTGTTCCAGGAAATATATAAACGATGAAATAAAGATCATATATATTATATTTACCATACTTAAAGTATCGTACTGTAAACATGAAATACACATAATCTTAATAATCTATGCTGGAATACCGCCCCCAATTGAACTCGAGGCTACAACCTCTCCCTGGGTCGTTGCAACGTCCCACAGGTGCCATTTCATACTTTGGGCATTGTGCAAAACGAATCAAAAATCAAATATCCCGTTGAAGGTATAAAATACTTCCATATCGCTTAAGGTATAAGCAATCGGCATATTCGTCGTAATTGTGCTCTGTAAAATACAAGGGAAAAGGTTTGACATTATGGCGTTATAATACCATGATGATAATAATAATGCCACTGCATTGAGTAGCCACTGATGGTAAGAATATGAATTAATATGCAACATAGTTTGTTTTATTGTTGAATTTGTAAGCTATAAATGATAAAACACAATTAAAAACTTTTCTTGAAATAAATTATTGGATTAGCCATTTGTAAACCAAATGCTGTATATCTTTTCTCATCTCAATTACGTACAGAATATATGAAAGCGTAAAGAAAAGTTACCAAGACTTTAAAATCACTGAATTTATAGTAATTACAGTGATTATTTGTATCGTGGACCAAAAATACTCGATTTGGATGCAAACTTTGGTCCACCTTGTTTTATCTATATCTGTGTATCAATTATAACAATAAATCTATCTATGTTAATTAAATTGCATCTTAAGATATTAGTACATTATTTTATATGTAGAACAATACCACACATAAATGCAATGGCGAACCATAACAATATAAGAAACCCTCAGAACTGGGCCAAAGTTACCCATATTGACCGTATCCTACAGGGAGAATGTATAACCATCTACAATCTACAACAAAGTTGGCAGACTCTAATAGATAGACTAGCAATGAAAAAATCAATTCTGATGAGTTTATTACCGCTCGTAGTTATTGAATTATTTATAACAAATGATATTTTTCTTTATTTACACTATAATGCAGTAGTGACATGAGAAAGTCAAAGTTAGCTTGTACATATATTTTTTGTACTTTTCCATAATTATGGATATATAAAGCACTACCCGAAACCTTAAATAGCTGAGATATTTCATGAACAGTTAAAACGGATATTGGAAAGATGTATCGGAATCCACGTACAATATTGTACATCATAAAGTCTTGATATTCAGCAAACGCGAGCATTTCAGACTAAACAAATTGTCAATGCGATGAAGTGAGTAAATTTATTATCAGATAATGTTTATCGGTCACCTTAGACGGGTGGTCCAAATGACTCTAAATCATTCATCAAGGTGGATAAAACACCAAGTCTGCACTTTGTTGATTTTAGGTGAAACGTTTCTAATAACCGCTGATTGAAGTATAATGTGTTGACATACGCAATATGGTTGATATTATTTCAATGTTACTTATTCTGCACGTTGTATTTAACTAAAATTCATATTTAAAAAAAAACGCCATTTTAAGCTAATTTTATGAAAAGCGAAAACATAGAAAGATAAGAAGAAAAAAGCATGTAGAATATTTAAGCCACTGATAACTCTATAAGGACTGCTGAAACACGAATTAGTTTTTTTTTTGCACTGATATTGAGATTATGCTATAACTTATAGCCAGGAAAATACGATAATAATGCTCATTATAAAAACCCCAATAGAAAAATTCCTAAATCATATTTTAAAGAAATGCTTTTCTTTAATAAGTAAGTACGCACTGCAACGTTGTTACAAAAAGTTAAACTGTTAGAAAATTAATTATGAATTAATTGTCAATTACATCTTTTTAAGGAATGGAAATATTGGGATAGTGTATTGAATAGAGGATCTGGAAAAATAAGGAAATAAACCAGACGTACCAATAGTCAATTGATAATGCTCGTGATGAGCGGAACCAGTCCTGATCATTATACATGTTGTGTTTTATTTTTTAAAATATAATGTCTTTCCACCAAGAATTGACAGTTAACACCTTAAAAGTGAATACCAAAAGGCGTCTAGTACGATCGTTGGTCCACTCCATATTCAAAAGCGAAAGACAAAAAACGTTTTAACGCATTTAAAATGTGGTGTTGGAGAATGATGCTCCGTATACCATGGACGGTCAAGCACAATAATAAAACATTTCAACTCAGTCGTGACTTGCGTGACTAAAAATGTTTGCTCGTCCCATTAGCCCTTTTTCATTCACTTGCTCCAAACAATCAGATGACCATCACTACGATATAAAAAGGTATTTGAAAATAGGTTTTTTAAAGGTAAGTGCAACAAATAATTCCTTTAAATTGTAAAACTGTAATATAATGCAAAGCCAGCGTTATCGAAAGAGTACAAAAAAAATAATTTCCTCTATAAAGCAGATTATATAATAATTGTAATGCTATCCTGACTTAAATAGACGGAAATACGAGCACACCCGTTTAGGTATGTGACAGATGAAATTCTGCACCGTGTCACTGATTCTTGACAAGTAATTAAAAATGCGTCAGTATCTACCTTTCGTTGACCTTGCTTTAGTGGTTTATCGAATGTTTCTCGGTATAATTGTATATTTGCATTGTGATTAAGGTGAGGCATTTTTGTTTATTTTATTTTTCATTCGTGTGCCATAAAATGGAGAATTCGCAAACAGAGATTTCCGAGTATTGAACATGCAGTACTGGCTCAATATAATATTTACTATGTGCGCATACGTAGTAATTATACAATTTATTTTAAAAGATCGTAATTTTTCCTGCGACTTTCGGGTACTGTTCATATAATATACTCGGCAGAGCTGAATAATACTGGCATTTGCAGACATGGACTAAAAAAAGAATTTTTCCTGCACCTTGTTACATGATTGATTTCTTTAAAATGTGGACAAGCAAAAAGAGTTATGTCCATGTGATGGGCCAAAGATTTTGTAAATGAGTCTATTCTCCCAAACCTTTAACCCTCCAGAGACGAGCGTAACCACATAAACAGCATCACCATCTATCCCAATATTCGCCTTATTTTTTGCTTAATATCGTTGCCTGCACTCAATTTCAATTAAAAAGAATATTTACGTCAGTTTTGCACCACCTGTTTTCACGCCGAAATCTACGCTACGATTTTTTTAACCATATACGCTCCCTATTCGGAGCATATGGCCTTCTCTGTGTGTTGCTCTGCAGTCCGTCCATTGTTTCCTGAATATCTTCGACAGATTTGTCAAATATGACAGCGTCGTCCGCATACTCGATGCCGTATAGCATCAGATTGGGGGCAACGGCCACACCTTGGTCGGGTGGAATTGACGTCAAAGATTAAGAGGAACGGAGCCAAAACACAGCCCTGTCTGACCCCGGGTTGAGACCTCAAACCATTCTGTCGTTACGTCACCGATTCTAACACAGCATTCACTGCACAGATTCCGTACAGTTTAAGCTACAAAATTTACTTTTAAAAAATTTGAAATTTCAACGAAAACTTTAAAAAATCGTGAGTGATTTTAGTAGATATCGGCGCGAAAACAGGTGGAGTAAAACTGACTTAAATATCCCTTGTAACCGAAAATGTGTGAAGGCAACGATATTCATCAAGAGATGAGGTGAATATTGGAATAGATTTGCGATGGTGTTAATGTCTCTGGAGGGTTTTAAATAATATTACATCACTTGTCGTCATAGAAAATACTATACTATAGCTATACTACCGTACAATTCACAGAAATCATATTCATTCAACTCTCAAACGCTATGTACTCCACTTAGCTTCGAAGCCGTGATAAAACATTTGATGCTTAGGTAAAGACGCGGACTTTTTGTCACCAAAGGATTCCACCGGATAACGGGAGAGGGAACCAAAAATAAGATAAATCTTTTGACGGTCGGTGTCGGACTATTATTACAACAACTATTTGATGTGAATTATTTATTATTATTAATAACAATGAATTAAATGCACAATAATGAATGAACCATTGCTTTGCCACTGCCTGATTTTCCTTACCACTGAAAATGTTGTCTCGGCTTTGCATGATCTGATTTTTCTTTATTTGACAGTGTTGTGGATAGTAAATGTGGAGAGTAAAATAATTGACGATATTACTTGATTAAAACAAATAACAAATATCAGTAAACTTACTTAAAATTATGTTTTATAATATATACAAATACTGTAAATATTTTCGCTAAATATAGAACCAAATTACAGTTGGTTTCGTATATGCATTGATCGTATAAAGAAACCATTGTGTAGAGAAAATAACAAAAGTTCAGAATAGAAAGAAAGAGTTAGTTAAAAAGTTGAAATTTCAATGATAAGTAAAGTTTTATTTTTAGTTCCGATAAGGTATCAGAAAAGACATTCTGTTAGTATAGATTATAATAACATATAATGTAAGCTAGCCTGCTTGCAATACGTGTTACAAATATTTGTATAATAGTGTTTGTTCCATTTTGTAATACGATGTCAACAATTTAATTTGCTTTTTTTCTTTCCTTAACTTTGCTCTACGAGATAATATTATTATGTGACGAACAGGTATTAAGCTATACGGGTGGCTGCGAGATTCATTTCTGCGTCATACTTTGTAGTCGTGGGTGTAATTTCCGACGAAGAAGGAGGGCTGGGGGTGGTCTGACATTGTATCAAATCAAATTACCTTCACGGTGACGTCACGGCTACGAGGCAAGTTTAAGGTCAAACGTAGGCCAGCCGCCCCTTCCTCCGCATTTGCCTCAGCCGCCTCAACACGTGGCAGGGTTGAGCGCTTTTAGTAGCGGTCGAATCTAACTGCGTATTTCTTCAATCCGGATTATTATAAGATTTAAATTAATCTAACGGGTTCAGGATAATCTTTGAAAGCTTTATTGTATATTAGAATTTAATAAATGGACCAAACCCATGCGAGCATCATCTTTTCAAATGATGTTTTTCAATCCCATTTTATTAAAACTAAGTTACTACGCTTGTTTTTATCATATTGCTATTGGCATCTGGTTAAAATCCTGGTTTTTTTCAATCGATTTATGTATATGTGTTCGAAGGCATGAGGCAGAAACTGTGCACTGCATATTTATTCGAAATTTCGCCATTCTTGAGAATGTAAAGTATTATGTTCCTAATAAGTTTTTGAAGAATCGTGGAAATGAATTGTTTGCCAATGGGGTTGCCACCGGCAAGAGCTTTAACAATTTTTAACGGTATTGGTTCAGATGTCAACATATTTCGCGTGGCAGGAGTAAGTTCAGACGAGCACTATTTTTAATGTATTAAAGTAGATTTTGTCGAAACTTACTGAGTTGGCTTCTTTGCCGATTTCCAATATAAATATATTTGTTTTTAAATTACCTACGTTTTTACATTGCAAATACCATAAACTTATGATTTGTAATTTTTGTAATGAATATTGATGTATAAAATAGATAAATTAATATGAAAATACTCTAAATAATATAAAATTTACTAATTCATAAATTTAAATTATTCTTGCTAAAAATGCTAATAAGTAAGCGGAAAATGGGTTTTGTTTGTCAAAATTTAATAAGAAGAAATATAGTGGCAATATAGTGGCAAATAATTGTTACATTGTATTTTCCACGTATTATATTTTCAACGAGTAAAAATTCTTATTAAATGACAATTGTTTTATTAATTTATTTTATATACACTGTGTTTTGGCCAATTAATCTTACTCTCAAAAAATACGAAAATTAGTTAATGATTGGATCTCATTTTAAAGACGACAGTGCAGGTCTCGGCCAAATGATGTAAATTAGATAAATAAATTGACCACTTTTTGGAAGGGAAACATCATTTTACATTGGTTTTAGGTTTAAAAATTCTGACCCGGCCACTTGATGTAATCCACTATTATATCGACACTCCCTATGTATAATCCCGTATCTGCAAACTTGAGAATTTACAGGTGTGCATTTCAAAGATTCATAATGAAACTCACCATATTTATAACGTTTTCGATAGAAACAGTAGGTATTTCAATTCTGTAGGTTATATCAATAAAAATGGTCAAAACACCGTCGAATTATAATATGACAGAAATATTCCACAACGGTTATAAATATTAATTATATGATTTGTATTACAAGTCAATTATTCTAGCTGAAAATTCAGTATATTTTTAAAAATAAAAGATAATTTATTTTACCTTATTTCGCAATAAATATTACTGTTGTGTAAGATGATCGGCTATGCTCGCTGAGTCGCACCGGTTGGATAAAAACGGAAAATAATTACTTCAAATATTGATATAATTTAAGACATCGACTGAGGGTGCTTGATGGAATTTCAATATCAAATTTGGATTTTTGAGATTTTGTACACTTCCATGTATTTTGTCACTGTTAGTGACAAAATACATGGAAGTGTACACAATCTCAATAATCCAAACTTCAAATATTGTTGTTTTAATATTTAAGAATACAAATAACGTTTCGATAGTAAAATGGAAAGTTTCACGGACTTAATGTTTTCACAAGAACAAAGAATAGACAATGATAGTATCACAACTTTATGTTAGTTTTAAACTTCAGTGGAGTTTTTATGTTGAACTGTTTTCACTAGCAAACACACCTATACACTTCGAAATGAACTGTTCCAGAATAATTATATTGACCAATTAGAATGCACCGCGAATAAATAGGTAATAGGAAACCATTTTGGTGGGGGTGAGTATAGCGCACAACGTTATTTGTAACAATATCAAAAACATATAGTTTTTAATATCTATAAATATAATGAGTATTAATAATAATATTTATCTTCACATTCAGTAATTAATAATAAACATTGAAAATATTTTTTTTGACTTTCTTCAATTAACGTCAATTAACGCTGGTTATACAGTTTTTTTTAATAATTTTATAATGTTTTTGAATGAAACCAAAACGCTACATTTAATTTTGGCGTTAGTAGTAAATATTGATAAAAATAACAATTTTGGAAATATAGGTACTTGTTTATTAACGGAGACGTTACCAACATCTTAGATAGCTAGATTCTAACGAGAACAGTAATATCCATTTACCTATCAATACGTACTTCTCATCTATATTTGTCATCCTATGAAAAGTAGAGGATTCCTTAAGCAATACATTGAATAGATCAGATATTTTATTTTTAATTACTGAATACTTATACTTAGGTCAAGGAGGGGTGTATAAGCATGCTTTCGTCAATTTCTCACAGTTGCTTACAACGTGAACGTATAAATTATGATTTATATCTACGTGGAATACGTACTTAACTTTGTAACCTTTACAAATCCTTAAATAAAACTGGCCGTGTGTCGCCAGGTGCTGCTCTATTTTCTCGCCAGTGGAAATTTCCGCCGAGCTTAAGTTCGTGGGAAACTGCAACTGTCGTCATGGCAACGGACCGGCGGCCATGTTTGAGTCAAAGTGCATTATCCCGCTGCCCCACTCCGCCCCCTGTGTGCAGCGGAACCTCGACATGATCCTTTTTCTCTACTCGAACTGTGACCTATGCGGAGCAGATTTCATGCAATTTTTATCATTTTATTATCGGTTAGCTGCTTTTGGCTTCTGGGTATTTTCAAAAGCTTTCAACCCCCTCAGAACTTAGTTTAAATGTTTATTTATCCATTTTGAGATGAAAGCACTGTTTTCAGTAAAACATATAATTTATTTGGTATTCTGATATAACGCATTATATTGAATATTTAATATGGTGGAAATAGAAACACAGTTATCTTAAAATGCTTGGTTTATTGATTAAAATATTTTCTCTTCAATATACAAATTAGAGCCAATTTTCCGATGGTGACGTTACTGAGAAAAGGTATAGTTGTTGAACAATATAAACGTAATACTAATTTATTGGGGCTGGAATGACCAGGTGAGGGACGCTACTTCTTACCGATGGCCCTCAGCGCAGCGGAATGCAGGAGCAAGTGGCGAAGAATTGTGGGACACGGAGTTGTGGCGATATGCGAAGATCGCCACCCTCAGCAGTGAGGAATATTACCACAAAGAAGAATGAATTAGGAGACAGCTTTAACGTAAATCCCTCACATAATATATTGCGTCACGGATTTATTTGAAATAGTTTTCATATTATTCCAGAGTTGTAATATTGATACAATTAGCTCTCCGCAGGGAATATGAAATAAAGTTGAAGTTAATATTTTATCAAGTTATCAAGTTTAATGCATTTTTTTTATTATTGACTAATCACAGTGGGTTCCAATATTCATTAAACTATAAAACCTGTCGGATATCAAATAAACATTGATGGATTCATGATCTGGGGCCGAACGCTACCATTGCCTATGTCATATTTGTCAATTGTTCAGTACAGGCGATTGTGTATTTCTCAATAACAATATAATATATATTTATCTTTCACATTACTGTTGCCAAATACTGTGTCGATTTTTTGTTGAAGCCGGTTAGTGGATAGGCCATCATGCAAATGCGGTGCTATAAAGCAGGATCCTGAACACATCATATGGGAGTGTCATTTAATGTATGAAGAAAGGGAAGAGGTGCGTAAGTCGGTTCAAACTTCCATTGGGTCGATCGGCCACGCTGACTTGATAGCGAATAAGGCAAATTACGAGGCTTTTAAACAATTTGCGGCGTCATACGGAGTGTGAGTAGACCTCAAGTCATAGAAAATTTTCGTTTATCTGGAGGTATTGATTTTATGCACACTTAAGTGCACGCCACCAAGTCTTGGGCAGTTGCTCCAAAGACTCTGGCAATTAAGGGAAAAAAGTTTAACGTTTGTTTCGCCACTGGATACTACCGTATAAAATTAACGGATGGGAAAGCAGTGGTGGGTGGAGTAGGGCAAGGTAGTGCCAAGTGAAGATAGACACTTTTTGTACTAGTAAATCTCAACATCTGAAATCCATATTGTCACCATAGGCATTTCTTGGTGTAAAATATACCGATACATTATTTTGACATACACTATAGATTTTTTTTGATTTCATTAATTTTACATAGCCATTTCTACCATTAAAATAATAATATGAAGTACTTTCTGATACTTAATTCAAAATGGTCAAAATCTGACATAGGAACTTCTAGCATTAGGCCCCCGATATGTTACAATAATAAATAATCTTTGATTGTATATTAATTTATATAATATGAGGACCTCCCCAGTGTGTCTTTAAATATTCCTTTATCATTCATATCCTGATAAAATAAACCCTTCATGCTTTATGCTCTATTACCTGGAAAAATGGATGAAAAGCACTAATTTATTGAAAAGATAAATATTAAATCGTAATCATATTAATATATTATGAATGAATGTAGTAATGCAAAAATACTACGTTTTAATTGTAATAAAATCTTAATACGAAAATAAAATTGAAAACTTTGTCATTCCACTGGTGGTGTTACTAGCTGTGACATATATTTCACTTCTTTGATAACCAACTTCAGGCTGCTTCAGATGCTTTTCAAAAAGGCGAAACATGTTACACCTAAAAACACAACCAGTGGAATAGAAATCATATCGCACATCCCGACGAAAAGTGTAGTAAATCAAAAAATTATGATTTACTTTTTATATCTGAATAGTAAACATGATAATCTATTTACACTCCATGAAAACTGTGTAATGATCAGATCACTAATTCACAGCGAGGAGCTACTAGCACCGGCGTAGCAAGGGGGGGAGGGGCCGCCCCGGGCGGTACATTGAATGAAGATGAATAGAAAATTTCGACGGTAAAAATATTTTTTTTATATTTACATAATCAATGCAAGCTATATTCCATTCATACCGCCCCGGGCGGCACAAACCCCACTGGCCACTAGTTTCTCTTTTCTACAGGACCGTTTGTTCGAAGATTGTAAGTTTTTTGAATTTTGGTTTCGCTCTCATGTAAAGTTTACTTTTTTTTGATTTACTACGTATTTGTGCGATGTATATAATTTATGCATATATAGAAATAATGTTTTGGAAAGTCACAATCGGACAAACTCCTTAATTTTCTTACACATTTCATTTCAAGTTTTATTCTCAAGGTTTGTTGAACTATTGATTGGATATGATGTGGATCATAACCCTCAGACTTCTAACGTCTCAACACCTGCAGAGTATTGATAGTTTGTTGTTAACAGTCTTAAAGCTTGCAGAATAAGTTATATATTAAAATATAGTTTGACTTGTGCTAATAACTTCCATATGTTTGTTTAACACCAACACTACTGAATGATTTTTTGAAATATTTGATGTTGGAATATACTTTACGCGGTTCAGCAGGGAAAGGAATATAAATGATTTAGAAAGTTGCTCCTAAAAAGATATATATTGTAAAAATCAATCATGGACAGAATATTGTATTCCATGGAAAGAGTTTTAAGCCTCGAAGTATTCAATCGAAGACCTTGCAGAATTGTCACCGTAACCATTGGGATTTAAAAATAATATCTTTAGTAATTTTGATATACAATATTAAAATTCCTTTTGAAGCACGGTGTAGATTCACAATGAGCAGTGGGAATATTCCATGTGACGCTGACGATAACATCGTTATGTAATTGAATCCAACAGCTACAGGAAGCCGCCATACCATACCTATCCACTTACATATCTACCTATCAGTTCAATTTAAAGCAACAATATTGTTTACGTCTAAACCAATACAATGTAGCTATCTATTGGGTCTGCGTACATCTAAAAATATACTGCTCGGTGTATGTATTTCCTGATTATAAAAATATTTCTTTCGAGCAGGCGCTCAATGGCTTCAAATTGTGTGACTACTTAGTGAACGCATTAGAACTGGTCCTAACATTCGTTCATATTTTTTGACGATATCACTTCTCTGCGACTACACTATGAAACAAGCCGAAAGGCGAATCCCGGGTCGTTAGTGACAAAATACATGGAAGTGTACAAAATCTCAATAATCCAAATTTGATATTGAAATTCCATCAAGCACCCTCAGTCGATGTCTTAAATTATATCTTATTTATTACTTTATTTAGTTCCAAAAAATTTGATTTTGCAGATATGTATACAATTTTGCAACGGACACGACGATACGATACTTGCCGTTAAGGTACCCTGCACACACTATATTTTGTACAATAATATACTTTTGAAATTCAGGGGAGGAATACACCCTGTATTGATTCCTACTGGTAATTATTACTGGCATTGAAATGATAAAGTCAAAGAAAAATACATAATATGATAAACATGTGAAATGCCCATATATTCAAAACGCTATCTTACCTAAGCGAATTGCCTGCTCGGAGGACAATTTTCTCGAGAGAAGGTTTCTGCAACTCGCTATCTGCAAGCTGCACTGTATTCCACTGAAGCACTTTCTCGGCAAAATGAGGGGAAATGTTCAAGTCAATGTAGGCAATATTCAATTTGTTTTGCTTTTTTTAAATTTCGTAAATTTCTAGTCCCGTAGTTGAGTGGTCGGTGCTTCTGAACTTTCGTTGTACTCGATTCCACAGGCAAGGGTTCTAATCCCGAAGGTGATAATGCATACACAATATAAAATATGTGACTAAATATTTGAAATTCACTCAATCCTATTTTTACGCGGCAGATATAAAAGAAGATGCGGTGAACATATCGTCGTTGTTCTGGAAGAAGACACTGAAAAAACTGAAAAATATTAGTTTTGAGTAATTAGACTTTGAAGTTTGCAATGCTATACCTTTCTCATTTTGTGTGTTTGTACAAAGCTTTTTTTAAGTAAAAGAATAATTTTTAAAAATATATGTGTTCTTTCACAAGGTAGAATTTGAAATAAGGAACTTTTTGGTATAACTAACTCAATATACCTATGATATTTTTTCATAACTTTTGGAATTCATATGGAAGTCAAAGACTGAAAACTTGACGTCTATAATGCGATTGATTAATTACTAGTCTAGAGGTTGGGAACCGGCGGTCTTTTAGGTTCTCAAGTGCTGCATTTTGACAGAATTCAACTTTTGCGAAATAATATACATAATTTAAGATATCGACTGAGGATGCCTGATGGAACTTTAATATCAAATTTGAGTTAATGAGATTGTGTACACTTCTATGTATTTTGTCACTAACGACCCGGGTTTCGCCTTTCAGCATCTTCAGGCATACGAGCGCACGAAGTCGAGTTCACTCGTGCGCTCGAATGTCTAAAGATGCCGAAAGGCGAAACCCAGGTCATTAGTGACAAAATACATGGAAGTGTACAAAATCTCAATAACTCAAATTTAAATTTAATATACATAAGTACATATATGTATTTTTAGATATATCTTATTGAAGTTCCTTGAATGAGAATTTATTAGATTATAATATATATTATTATATAAACGAATGTCGTCAAACGAAATGAAAAGTAGATTACTCCCATACTTTAATATAATACTTTCCTAACTTTACCCATCTGTGAAGAAGTTGGAGCATGCGAGAATGACTTACAACCAGTTGTCGCCAACACAACGTCTTCTGTTGAGAATTATGTATAATTTGTTTGCAATCAGTAATTTCTTAGTTCTTAGTTCATGAACCATCAGTTTTATGTACCTTCATTTTTACACTCAATTTTATATAAATAGGCTTTGTATTTTTATCAGTTGATAATGCTCGTGATGAGCGAAACCGGTCTTGATCATTATAAATATGTGGAAGTAGTACAGATGAATTGTGTTTAATTTTTTTAAAGTATAATGTCTTTCCACCAAGAGTTGACAGTTTGTTGACACTTTAAAAGTCATCTGTGATTGTTCACCAGCTTAGCTTCACAGCAGGGAAATATTATTCATCGTTAAACGAATCAGAATCAATATTCGACAATTTCCATTTTCATGAGAAAAATAAATTACTTTTCAAGGATTACACAGTTCGGCACATTGTCTGTGACGCCGGCGATAGTGCGGTATGGAACTGCATAGCGTCTTTATTGGTCCATAAACCGCTGACGTTTTGTTCCGTTAGCACTGTTGTTAGTTCATGTTCGTAGATGCGAGTTCAAGTTCATGTTGTACAACACACGCTCGCGAATGCACCGGTTTTACCGAACCACCTATTCAGATTTACAAAACAATGGCTTTTGCTAAAAAAGGAGTTACAATAATATATTTGCTTTATTATTACGGTTGCTCGTTTTTTTTTTTTTAATTAATATGAGGAACCGGTTAATTACTGTAAAATACTTAATTTAATACTTGGTAGACAGACATAATAACCTATCCATATGTACTTACTTTACTAAGTCTACTTGTTTTTAATATCCCTGTATTTAAAAAATGGCCCAAATGCTATTAAATACCAAGTAAATCAGTATTTATACAATCTTCCAACATTGTGACTGTGTACACAAAGAAACGAAAAAGTTGTTTTTCTCGAGTTCATCCATTTTGGATATGGCTGCTTTTGAAAAGTAGCGACACATATATCATCGCTTTTCTGGAAGAAAACACTACATCGAAAAAATGACATATTGACTTAGTTATACCAAAATGTTCCTTATTTCGAACTCTATCGTATGGAATAACAAACTCAGTTTTATAAATTACACTTTTACCCAAAATCAGTTTTGTACAAACGGACAAAGTGAAAAGGAATGACATTTCAAACATTTGACAAACGTTTTTCACTTTGTTAGTTTCTACAAAACTGATTTTAAGTAAAAGTCCAATTACTCAAAACTAGTATTTTTCAGTTAGTGTCTTCTTCCAGAACGACGACATATTATATTCCGTAATTATATTTTTAGTTAGTCAGCTAGTAAGCTTGTATCAGCCGGAAATAATCTATAACTGTAGTAAAACTGGCATGTTGTTTTATAATAATTTTAAAATATCTGCAATATTTATTTTTGAATACCCATAATTAATTGTTATTTTCTATCAGAAAAATTAAGGATAGCCAATTTGTCTGTTTCGGTGTGTTTCATTTTGAAACTTAACACAATATTAAAAAAGTAACAAAAAACAGGCAACTAAATAAGTTGAACAAACTGAAAAAGTCAATGATTCTATATTAAAAAACAAACAAATAAAATGCATTATTAGAATGAAAAATATTGATCTTAGTTTGAAGGCTTTATATTTTCCAGCAGGCATTCATGTTTAGGGCGTGCAGGTCGATTATAGAACTTAGAACTTTCAAGTATTATATAAATAGATACCTTGAAGTATATCTTTAGATACGGAAAGATATAATGTCTACCTCTGTAGTCTAGTGGTAAGAGTTTTGCCCTAGCGTTTACTTTATGTTTGTGATATTGGATATGAGTGACTTCTCATCGACTTCATCTCGTATGACTTTCAAATTTTCAAAATATTTGGCACATTTGCTGTCAGCTGATATACAACATATTTAATAAAATGTTGAATGATTCTTTATTCACTTTACACTTAATAATAGGGTATCAAAGTATCAAAGTATATAGTTCTACAAAATAGTAGTTGATAGTTATTTCAGCTTTACGCCATCATCAGAACTATACTTAAACTTATTTTAGCTTAGCTATATATACTGTTTAGAAGAGATAGACAATATTATGTCATCTCACGTATTCAAATAGCATAATATTTATTTAAAATAAAATTATTTAAGGTGCTAATTGTGGTTTTGGAAAAAGAGCTTACGTTGTGTTTTTAATTAATCGTTGAAATAAATGTATTTAAATTTTATTGACTATGCGTAATTACATGAGTTCTTATAACAGTTTTAGTAATGGTGATGAGTTTATGTTTGTTTAAGCCCGAAGGTTTTATCACACAAATGCAGGGGATGAATAAGAAATCATAATGCTGTTAAATATGATGTTTATATATGCTGTTAAAAATAATCTACAATACAATAGTTATGTACCATTTATAATTCACAAACCATAAAGAATTTATACATGAAGCAATGTTGTTTATTTAAAACAATAATTCATCTTCAATAATGGGCTTTGTAAACTATCTAATTAACGTAAACACGAATAATTTGATGCATGCTTGTGCTTTTCAATTCGATGTAAATAAACATATGTACGCCCCGTACTTATTCACACGAACGTTTTAATAAAATAATGATTTATTGCGTTCATCGTTGTAAATTACGCTTATTTAAAATTCATCTCGTATATAATTTCACTGCTGAGAAATATGTTATTGTTTTAAATAATCTCAAGTTTAAGAAAGTTAGTTTCATATTATATTAAATCGACGGTGAAATATCTAACATAGAAATATTGACAGTGGCTCAGCTTTCGATAGTTTATTCTGCGTACACGCAAGTGTTTAATTATTATAGAAATGATTTCTAAAAACACATTTTACATTTTACATCACGTCTTTGGATTTAGCGTTCTGAAAGACCATCTGGTCCTATCAATAGGATGTATTCGGCGAAACTAAAGGAAACTTATATTAAGTGTGAGAATTAAAAATAAAGCATTCATAATGGCACGATGACTATATTCTGAAAATCAGGTGCAGATACAGCCCAAAATGAATAAAAAACTTTCGCTGAAAAGTAAATACAAAAGTAAGATTAGATTAAAATATCAGTAATTAAGAATTATCCAGTTATTCATGTTCATTATGTAGCCCGATCGCACAAACGCATCTATCCTGAACGAGTTACAAATTGACATTGAAAGGATTGACTCTCGGCCGTATATACAAGATGGCTACTCGACTTTTTGGCCACATCTCTCGCAAGCCTACTGACAATCTTGTGAAGCTCGTCGTCACAAGAAATGTCGAAGGTAGAAGGGGACCTCTGAAAGGTTCCAACTCGCTGGAGTAACCAGTTGAATGACGCCACGGGTCTCTCCTTATCGATAGCACTCAGAGCAGAGGAGTGCAGGAGTGAGTGGCAAAGGATCGCGACTAGGGATTCCAACTTGAATATTCGAATATATTCGGTCTTTCTTTAAGTATTCGATGTTCGAATATTTTAATGAAATATTTTACAAAATCGACGAAAGATCACATCAAAATTTCTCAAGATTTCAAGATATCTCAAGAGAACAATAACGAATATCCCAGGTAGTAGTTATTTTTGCCTTCACCCAATTCGGGCGCTTTCAATGTCTTATCATAAATAGTTGAGTTTGACGAATGACTCGGGGATAAAAAAAAAACCCTTTAAACGTGCCGTAATTTGAGTAATTGAAGAAATACCGATGTAGTAATCCGACGCAGCTGTAAATTTTAAATATGGTGGAATGATAAATATATTAATGTGTTTTTGTATAATTTTATGTTATTAATTATTCAAATTGAATATATCGATGGCTCAGCTACATAGGACGATAAGTCAAAAAAATATATTTCGAGTTAAGTTAGCCATTATATTCGAACACCGTTCTTTTACAGTTCCACCAAAATACAGCTTGTAAAATGTACAGGTTTTCTCTCAAAAGGCAGATATTTGCATTTGGAAATCGGCAAAATTAAATTATTTTTCAGATCCATATACATATATATCGAAATATCGTATTGTGGAAATATGTTTTTGTGAATCGTGGAGTTCCAAAAAGTTCCACAAACCTTTAATCCTAAAGCTATAAACAATTGACCACCTATTTGAATTAAAAGTAATACAAATAATAAGCCATCACTTTTTACGAGTCAGTTTAGATGAGCCAAAACTTTGATCAGCCATATCTCAAAACTACCGATTTCTACAGAACTAGGCCATCGATATATTCGAATAGTTTCAGTTTTACTATTCGACATTCGAATAGTTGATAATGACGAATAGTTGAAATTCTTAATTACTCCCCTGAATAGTGAGGAAAAAGACTTCTTGAAGAATTTCATTTTTATTGTTACAATACATGTTGTGAGCATAACAAAGCATACTTTACTATTTCCATTAATTATTATGATAGAGTTAATCGAATAAATAAAACACTCAATAAATTGGATAGAAGCACAAAGAATCAATTACATTGTGGCGTGATTTAATTATTAAAATCAATATAGGGTCGTTTCGCCAGCGCTCGGTCAGTTAAGCGACAGGTGTACTTTCAAAAGGGATTTTTAGTCAAAGAATGATAAAGTTTTCATAGATTGACCTTTCAATCGATTTATGGACTTCTGTTCGTAATCTGAGTTCTCCATCCCACCCATCCCATCCTCACGGAGCGTAACGAGAGCAATTAGCTATTCACTAGTCCTGTCCTAGCTTTATCCTTCTATCCCTACTCTCTCCGAAAAAAGAGAGGTTGAGCAACTGAGTAACAAGCAGTTCTCGTAAAAAAAATCTGTTAAGATACCTCCATTAGGAGACTATATGCTCCACATTGGGAGCGGACATGGAAAAAAATATATATTAGAGACTGTAGAGGGTTTGAAATTAAGGTGCAAAACTCGTGAGAAGAATAAAATTTTACATATTTTCCTCCATCACAGCATGCCTTGCATCATAAGTCACCGGACGCCACTGGTAGGGAGTGTCTATAAAATAGTGGCTTACATCAAGTGGTACATCAAGAATTTTTAAATCTACAACCAATGTTAAATGATTTTTCACTTTCAAAAAGTGGTCAATTTATTTTTCTAATTTACATCATTCGGCCAAGACCTTCACTGTCTTCATTAAAATGAGATCCAATCATTAACTCATCTTCGTATGTAACATAAAATACCTTATGTAACATATTCTTTATCCTACGACATAAAATTTTCATTTGCTGTTTACTCAGAGATGTCTAAATGTTATTAATCAACTTCCGTCAGTTCGGTGACGATATGTAAAGATTCCTCTTCTAGCAGTTTTAAAAAATATCAAATGACGTTTTCAATATTATGTTATTTCATTGAAAATTAACAGTAAACAATATTTAATTCAATATTAATTAAGTGAAAGTGCTTTATGAATTGTCAAGTTTAATTATACATAAAGGCATACTTGATTTCGAAATTGTTGATTTCTTAACTCGATTAAAGTTAGTAGTATGTAGTGACTTTGGCAGTGTGGTAAGCGTCTTATACGAAGGCACGACCGACCTGGCCCACTTTCTCTTTCATTCAACGCAAAAGGGTTATTGGCAGTCAGCGACATTGCGACTTCCAGCTACCGGTTCAATATAATTTATAGCTGATGGGACATATTATATGACTCACAAAAACTACAAATTCAATTTTTGCAGGTAATCAATTGAAAACTTTTCGAATATCTGTGTTATAGTAAATAACAATATCTGTAGGTATAAAATTGTAAGTGAGCGTATAGAAAAGAGAAGTGCTAAAAGGAGCATCGAAATCTCTAAACGATGTTAACTTAATGACGATGTGCTTATTAACAGTGGCAGATTAAGGAAGCACTTGGGATGCTCTAGGCGCAATATGATTCGGAGGCCCTATCTATTGTCTATGATAGGCCTAGGCAAACGATTTAGCTGAAGGGCCACATTAGGAATTCAAAATGAACGACGGGCCGAAAGTAAAACACTATTTTGATGTATACATGTAATTTCATCACAAACATATAGCAATTCTAAATATTGCAATTGCCCCTTGTGATTATAAATAAGAGATTACAAATAGAAATTTATGTCGACTGTGGAAAGACAAAAGGACGTAAACCACACACAAAAATATTGTGTATAACCCATACAAAACGTGTATTAAATTGTATACATTGTGATTATCGAAAAAAATGTTTTGAAAAGACGGAATGATACGTCCTTTTTCCTTTCTACAGTCGATAAATTATATATATATAATAACAGAAATAAGGTTATCGGTGCAAGAATTGCGTTGAAAATTAAGATTTGCTTTATAATGCAATTGGATGAAATAAGGCTATGCCTGCAATAATTGCATTGAAATTCCGTTACGTTGAAAAAAAATACAAGTGCATCCGGGCGCTCTTGTATCCTACTTGCTAATACACAAGTTAGGTTGTGCAATAGAGATAGACCCACCGCACGCCAACGGTACATATGTATATTTGTATAAATAAATATTCAAATTTGAAAATACTGTTACTAATCTTACATCCCTTATTCATCAACCGTTATCAATGGTACTCCGTGATGCAATAAAAAAATGTTTATTAAAATTTTTGATCGTAAGCGCGAACCTTCGCACGTCGAACTGTCGTAAGTCGAGAATTACCTGTACATAGGTGCCTTTGATTGTCATTAATTATATTTATAAAAGAGTCCATACAAATAAACTACAAAAAAGCAGGCACATAATTGCTCGTTTCAAATGATACTGGTATCATATCACTTTAAACTTTTGTTTTCAACATGCCATAATATAGTGCGATGATTGATAACAAACAAAGTACACTCATTTAGTAAAAGTACAGTTAGAAAGTTGTCAAACGGATAATTTTTATTTCAATATGTTCAACACGGAAATCTTTTCCTGTCAGTCAAATTAATTATTCCATTGTGAATGACCTCAATCATTTACAATAATAAAACCATTGAAATGGCTGGTTTATAAACTTATTTGACCGTATCGCTTGCGTCTAAATGGTGTAATTGTTGATGTTGGGGTCGTGGGGGGAGAGTGAAAGGAGGCCTGACCTCCATCCGTCAGCGCCCACAAACGAAAGCCTTTTACAAAATAATAATTTACATTGTCATAAGTGAACATCCATAGTGTTCCAGGTCGCCGCACGCGTCGCTTTCCTGCAACAAAAGCTCCGGATGTGAACGCAGATTGCATTGTGTATTATACTGTATTACTGAAAGCCTATTCAATAATCACATGCAGTCAAACAACTGGGATATTATAAATAGCATAGTCATAAAATTGTGTACTATAATTAATCCTTCCTAATATTTAAGTAATATTATTCAGCAAACATTTTTTGCAGGGGGTCTGGAGTCGTCCAAAAAAAACACGACTCCCTCTCAGATTACGATTAAAAAGTCCAATCCGGCAAATAGTAGAATTCTTCGTAATATATATGTATATTACACAATAAGAAGAAGATATAGATTTATATTTCAAACACTTCATTGAATAGGTACCACAAGTTATTAAATTATTTTAGCAATGTGGTATAATTATAATTACAACAAGAAAAATATTCACAAATATTGCTATTATTAGTTATTAACCAAACGGTAACATATCAAATAAATTTGTAGTTTATTGGAATGACAATTCAATTCAATATTACACAATATTTTCGTTTTTAAATTTCCGCTTGAAATGGAACGGCTAATAATAAACCAAAAGTGACGGCTTAGTTAAGACTTTTAATTTTAGTCAATTTAAGACCATCAATATTTACAAATATTTTCTTACTGTTATTTTAGAAACACCCTGTAGTTTAATTAGTAATTAGAGTTATTGACATGCAACAAAACTATTCTCATTACGGTTTCCACCATTTTACCGTTATAATAGTTATACTTGTTATCAGGCTTATTCTATCTGACCTGATTGAGCTTCGTTATTGTCATTATACAATATCATTTACCAGTTTGTAAAACGCTACTGAGTCGCATTAAATATGTAAACATTACCTATATTGTTTTAACCGTGTGCACTCCCATGTAGAATTTTGAATACCTTTTCAAGATCGGATAGTAATGAAATAATCACTGATATCCATGTCTTTGGGTAGTCATAAATCGATTGAATATTCAATTAAAATGTGAATTTACAATCGGAGATTAGGCCCCATTTCAAATTTAGCCCGTGTCGTATTTAGAACATCAAATATATGTACCTTCCAGTGTTTCTCAACCAATCGATGATCCGCAGCAATTTTCTCGTGGTCTGCAAATAGTTGGTGCCCATTTTGAAATGCATCTACAAAAATTCAAACAATTAATTCACATGCAAAGAATTTTTATGGTATATTTTTGTTACCATTATCTGTATTAATGTTTTCAAATCAATTCAGTTACAATATTTATTAAATGACTAATAAACTACATTTTTTTTAATTTTAAATTTGCTAAATTAACTAAATGTCTTTTTCAATTTTTAACTTTTATCATTCTGAGTTCTGAGCAACGCCGGGCCAATATAGCTCCTACGACATATATTTTTTTATTCCTACATTGGTAGTCCGCATGTGTTAAAAGATTGGGAAACACTGTACCAATCATGTAAAAATGTGTTTTATTTGATGGCGTACAAAATACTCAACTTTGCGGTTGATTTTTGTCCTTAAAAGAAATACAGATAATATACAAAATTAATTTTTATTTTTTTGAAATTATTTTAGTTTATCTTTTGATACGTTAAATATTTTCTGCTGGATCCATTAAAAACACCTAGAATTATGATGTCGAGAAAGTTAACAGCTGAAAATGCTATTATTTGAGTGAATGTGGTTAAGTTTACGTAATAAATATTGAGGAATATGTACAATATTTCATTATATTTTTCAATGCTTTAATAATTTTTGTCTCAATATCTCCATATAAATACATAATATATTATAAATTCTCAAGGAAGTCAAAAAAAAAATAATAGTAAAATAAAAAATATCAGTTATTATGGTGTTAAATCCGATACCAATTTGATTTTAATTTTAAATTAAAATTATCTGTGTCAACACAGAGTACATATGTCAAAAATAACGTTTATTTACCGTTGCGGAAGTATTGCACGGAATCATACGGTAAATAACATATTGTAATGATGGCTAGATGTCACATTCGATAAAAAAATCTAGTCCGGATGAAATTAGCATAAATTATGTCAGCAGAATCAGCATAAAAATTGCTCCAATGCAAATTGAATTCGCAGTGGGTGTCACTTTCTACTGTAGAAAGCCTAGCAGTGAAAACGTCCATTTAAATAATGCCAACATGAAAATAATAATTCATTCCAAATTTGAAATTTCATTTTAACCAGAGATAATAATTTATGAGAACACACAATGTGTAACTGTGTGGCGGAAAATACACTGTCATAATTAAGTTTCAAAACGTTTCAGGTAGGTAGGTATATTTTATAAATTTTATTATGAATACAATTGAATTTCGTAGTTCCCAAGACATCGGATATAGTAATTATATCTATATATATATATATATATAAATGAAGATTTGTTTATTTGTTTGTCCTCTATGCATTACTTTACCATTCATCCTATTTAAATGAAACTTTGGTGAATTGTTGTGCGCACATCCGTGAACGTTTCTGAAGAAAAAAAATTTAAATCTAAAATCTAAAAAAAAGAATGAAACACGCACAACAAACAAAAATACTGCATATCAAAAATAGAGGTCTGCATGGATATTTCGTACTATGTTCGAGTCATGGGTCAGCCATAAAGCAATAGTTTTCATAACGTAAATAATTTATTTCACTTGTGCTATGAATATCGTTGGAAATATGAAAACAATAACATATATTGTTTGAAAATTATTAATGAATTACTATATTAAAAAATAAATCGGGCTTTTTTCGGGCTGAGAAAAATAAATCTGGACTTCGGGTCCGGTTCGGTAACAAGTGTGATATAATTTAAGACATCGACTGAAGGTGCTCGATGGAATTTCAATATCAAATTTGAATTATTGAGATTTAACAAGTGTGATATTGAGACTCGGGCTCGGAACAGGTAATTTTATGAAATTTTGGCCCGTGCAGACATCTAATCCGAAAGCACTTCAATAAACAGAATTAAAACACAAACCTTCTCTTTCTTTGAGTGGAATTGCAACGCATGTCAGGTACTCACTAGTTTAAAATAATAAAACAAATGTGCCTATATCTAAAAATAACAAAACTCAAGCGAGGACTTATGGCCTTTTAATTGGCAGAATAGTTTACAGACTAGTAAAGAAGTGAAAAAAATCAAAAAAGGTGTGACTATCTTAGCCATTTAAATTAAATCGATATTAAATAAGTACCCTGTTTCTAATCTGTGTACAGAGAACCTGTCGATTTGGAAGTGTTTATTGACTGTAGTGAGGAATCAACATTATGACAATCCCAGGATAACTTAAAAAAAATTTTAAATGCCATGAAGTGCGTCTTGGTTGCAATCAAGTCGACGTGGCTTATTGGACTCATGTGATGATAGATCGCAGCAAACAGTTCTGCTCGTTCGGAATTCATCTTAGGGCGGTCTCACAGACGCGATTAACGTCCTGTTCCGCATGCCCACAAGCACAATCTGGCTTAAAAACCAACTTTCCCAGCGCGAAGAGTTTTGCATTGAGTTTACATATATGTTGGTTTCCCTACCTCCACCTACTATATGTATACAACCGCTGTTTTACGACCGCTTCCTGATTGACTAAAATTATGGTTAAGCATTTCATATTGATTAGGTGTTTTTTGTTCTTCATTTTAATTCGATAAAGTTACTTTTTGAACTGTTTTAATCCGGCCCTGAACAATTGAGATTTTGCAGATTTACAATTTTGCAATAGAAACGACGATATTATGTTGGAAATTTATCCAATGCCTCAAGGTTGGTCTTGGTTGAAATCAAGTCATTACACGTCAACTACGTTACAAGTAATTGAGGACTTTGAGGGAGTTTCATAACTCAGAATCTCCGTCAATACTTGTGTTTGGTTTGAGTTTGTAAATTTACAAAGATATTTTATAACTTAAATGGTAGGTGTGAACACGAAGAACAATACCGCATTCATAACTCATTGTTTGCATATGCTGGAGATTATGAGTTTTGATACAAGTTGGTCGCCCCACCTCCACCCTTTCTGTGTATGCAGCCGCTGTTTCACGGCCGCCTTCCATAACGCAATAATGACCAATAAAAGAAACGAATTTACTCCTCATATTCTTGGCTCGATGCAGAGCTGCACGGAACCGATATTTTAACCATGCACTATTGTACTTAACAAGAAAAGATAGAAAGAAAAAAAAAGAAAATGTGACTTGCTCAGCCACTTAGTTTAAGCGATATTAAGTATCTTGTGTATCCGTATACTGAGAATCCGCCGTAGCGCTAGAGTTTAATCTACTCCACGTTGAATCTAAAGAGGAATCGAGAATATCCCGCTCTCCATATGATGTTGAAAATTTATCGAATGCCTCAAAGTTGGCCTTGTTTGAGATCAAGCCAGCGTGGCCTATTGGGCCCATATGAGGACGCACCACAGCAAACAGCTCTGCTCGTCCGGAATTCATCTCGGGGCAGTCCCACAGAACGTGATTAGCGTCCACAAGTGCAATCCGGCCTTTCAACCAACTTGCCCAGCCCAAATAGTTTACCGTTGAACATTCCATGGCCGGTTATTATAAACTGGCGAACCCAGTATCCAGGTGAAAGACTTTTAATACTAGAAATCCTAAATTTTTGCACACCTGTCGATTTCATACGAAAGTAGCGGTGTAATTTATGAATTTACAAACTTTGCGTTCTAAGTTGAAAGATATATATTATTATATTTTACACCAAATGCTGTATGTACTCTGTAGCTATTACATTTTATTACAATAGTCACAAAATACTGTCGTAAAAGTATTTTTCGATTCAAATTACTGTACAATTTCTGCGAATATGTTTTTTTTTTTTTGTATTTCGTGATAATTACAATTGTACTTACCCTAGTGTCATTATCCTTAATGGAAAAGTTTAATGTCCTATAAAGCCATCTGATAAAATTCTTTCATTTGTAAATATTTCCGCTGGCAAATAACGCGCCGCTGAAAGAAAAAAAGCCAGAGTACAAAAACATGTTTGTATTTTTTTAAAAGGTCGTTTCAGTTCTCTTTCAGGAAAATAAAATGGCAATAAACTTTGCAGACGCGACGAACTGGCCTTGGAGAAAAGATTTCTTGTTACTGAAGTAAGTAGGTATGTATGTACTTAATATCTCTCTCAGATATTATCATTTAAAATAATAAGAGTATTGACCTAAATTCCATCTCTTTCGCGCTATTCTATATTGCAGTTCTCCGCAACCGGTGTGCCGCGAGACAATGCTAGGTGTGCCGCAACGCAATCCGTTAAAAATGAGAAAACATCGAAAAATTTCATATGAGGTAAAAATAAAGCTATTTGGTTGCTAGATACCTGTTACGCAAAAAGTTTCAAGGGTGGACTACCGATTAGGACATTTTCCGAGCAACAAACGATGTTTTTAAATTTTATGACATTCGATGGAATTATTGTATTATGAGTGTTTGCACGGATGGTCGAATCAAGAGCATTCAATTTTTGATATATAAGGAAATGGGATTGAAATATTCATCACTGTGTTACACAGAAATACTTAATGACTATTTTTAATTCACTTTATTAAACGTGAATTGTATTTTTGAAATTTACATGTATCAAATTTGGATTATTGAGATTTTGTACACTTCCATGTATTTTGTCACTAACGACCCGGGTTTCGCCTTTCGGCATCTTCAGGCATTCGAGCACACGAATGAACTCGAACTGAGAGACAGTAAACAGTGTCTAACCTTTACATAGAAGATACAAATGCGACAAATATTATTTACGAGGTATAAACGTTACACACTGTTTACTGTCTCTCAGTTCGAGTCCATTCGTGTGCCCGAATGCCTGAAGATGCCGAAAGGCGAAACCCGGGTCGTTAGTGACAAAATACATGGAAGTGTACAAAATCTCAAAAATCCAAATTTGATATTGAAATTCCATCAAGCACCCTCAGTCGATGTCTTAAATTATTTACATGTATTTTTGCTTCTGGTGTGCCGCGAAATTCCATGGAGTCATTAGGTGTGCTGTGAAAGAGAAAAGGTTGCGGAGCCCTGCTGTATTGTATGTGTAATATACTGTAGTCTGTATAGGAGACGTAACGAAAGGTGGTCACAAACACAACGGTTAACCTGTTCGCTGCCCATTCGTATGCCCGATATTCGGCATATAAATGAATATTCGAATAATATTGTATTCAAATTTGGATTTCCATCAAGCACCCTCAGTCGATGTCTTAAATTATAAATATTGTATTCCATGTTCATCTATCACCGCGACTGGACTGTTAAAGGAGTAATCACCAACATGCCACAAATACGCATAATAATAAAAAACTAAGATTGTAAAGTGTTGTATATTTTTTACCATTGTGCATGTTTTCTGATGCTTAATATATTCACATTTTTTGTATGTAAATATTATATTTTAAAAAATAAAACAGAATTCATTTTTACTACTTCCACATATTTATAACGATCAGGACCGGTTTGGCTCATCACGAGCATTATCAACTGATAAAAATACAAACATAACAGGCTTATTTATATAAAACTGAGTGTAAAAAATGAAGGTATATAAAATTATGATTTCAGATTAGTATTTATTGATTTGTAAGAGGTCCATAACATTTTATTTGATTTATGTATAATTTGTTTGCTAATCAGTATTTTCTTGACTTAATTCATGAATCTTCAGTTTTATGTACCTTCATTTTTACACTCAATTTTATATAAATAAGCCTGTTATGTTTGTATTCTTATCAGTTGATAATGCTCGTGATGAGCGAAACCGGTCCTGATCATTATTAATATGTGGAAGTAGTACAAATGAATTATGTTTTATTTTTTAAAATATAATGTCTTTCCAACAAGAATTGACAGTTAATACCTTAAAAATGTAAATATTCTGTTATATTCGAAGTTTATCTGTTGTTATAAATTTTGGGTTACTATGCAACGACCAACAACAGTGTGACTTTAATATAGTTTTCATTGCTATGATGTCGTATTTAGTAACTTTGAGCTATGTACACTGGAATATGACGACAGCCAATACAAATGATGCTCTAGTTTCTGAAGTATGAAAATACTTTAAAAAATTCAATTTGAATAATTAATAACATAACATTATATAAATACACAATTGTATACTGTTACACTGTATTTCAAATATTTGAAATATGCATCTGCGTCAGAAATCAAGAACAGTATATCTTCAATTACAGAAATTATGGCATGTTCATCAGTTCAGATCAGTGACATCAACCGTTACTTAGGCACACATGGATATAAATTAATAAAGGAATATTAATAAAATACAGTTAGGGATTTGCCAACTTATGTTATCAACACTGTAAATACAAACAAAATATTTATCCAAAGAAGATTTTATCATTTTAGATTTTGGGAGTGCTGACCTATATTCTGTTTTTTCTAAATTCTTTTTTGGTTAAATATTAGTGAGTAATATTTATCAGTAACAATAAATTTCTTATCTTCGTCCTAGATTTTTAAGATATTGGTCCGTTTGTCATACGACATACAAATTTAATAACATATCTGCTTAGCTCGGTCCATTGTCTATAAAACAATTTATTCTAACTATTGAGGCTAGACTGTTGACATAAAGATATGAAATTTCTTTTCAGTCAATATGCAAAAAAAGATTTTAATATTACTGGAAAACACTACAATTTGTGAACTTATTGGTAATACGCCAATTCCTACATATCGACGGTGTTTTGGCCAATTTATGTAACCCTCAAAAATACGAAAATGATTGGATCACATTTTAAAGACGACAGAGCAGTTCTCAGCCAAATGATGTAAATTAGATAAATAAATTGACACAAATTGGAAGGGAAACATCATTTTACATTGGTTTTAGGTTTAAAAATTCAGTCACCTTTTAAGTTTTTCTTTATATCGTTGAAACTCATTTTTAACGAATTTGTTGTATTTTTTTATAATGAATTTTTCGGCAGGAAACAGTCGACTATCTAAAACCAATATAAAGCAGATACTGAATAATATCATACTTTATTGATTTATGAAATATTTAAACTAATACTATGTGTGATTCTTAAATAAACAAAGCATTGTTTCAGACTTGTCATCGATAACAATTTTATGAGCTCGGTTTCAGGTTACCAAAAAATAAAATGATGTCTCCATACTTATCAAATAAAAAACAATTGTGTCCAATGATATACAAAACGTATTAAATTATTTTAGTTATTGCCTTTTTTCATCAACAGTATTTAGTTATCAAGAGTTCTCATGATCCGAGCATAGTCCGAAATATTTTTCTGAAGAACAAATCCCTTACCCGGACCTGGCTCGAGTCCGAAAATGAATTGCCGGGCGGGGAAGAAGCCCACGGACCAAACCCGGGCCCGTGTAGACCTTTAATGTATACACTAGGCTTTTTCTCTAAAGATCAAAGGAAAACTTAATACATTCCGAGCTTATTTCAAATCTAATGTTTATATTCATGTATAGAGATGAAGTCACGGATAGAAGGTAGTTTTCTTGAAGCTTAACCTTCACAAAAAGCTCTTAAGCAAAGAGGGGAATGCTTCCATTCTACTCTGGCTTGGAAACTGAATATAAAATCAGAGCTTTTCAAGATAATTTTTTTTAACTTCGTACTTACTGCGGTTTCATACGATTTTACTCTTTATGCATTTTTAAGTATTTGAAAAAAATAATAGATAACTAGAATTATTATTTAGTCGTATAATTTTTTTTTTAAATGTAATCTGAATAATTGTTAATTACTTACTATCTATTGGTCATACATATTTACCAAATATGAGAATAATTATTTTAATTTCATAACTATAATATCTCTTATTTAATGCTGAAACTATGCATGACTGGGACTAACCAATTATACATACTGGTAAATTATAATCACTACTTTTTTCATTCTTCAAGAGGTTGTAATATCAAAAAAGAATTTTTTCGATAAATGCGATTTTTGATCAAAAGAAATGTAACAAATATTAATGATTCGCGCATTTCCCTCCTTTGGAGCGTGCGCCCCACGTTAAGAAACACTGTTATAGAGCTTAACCGTCCCGTTTTCATGCTAAAAAAATCCTTTAAGATCTCATGCAGTCATATGACAAAGTTCAAAAGGTGAAATATGGTTTTATGTAGTATTATGTTACGTTTTCGAAAGACGCAAGAATCGAAATTCTTCATAACGGAACAAGCTCGAGACTTGTCTTGGTGCCGTTAGAAACAAAACGGCTGCATACGGTACGTCATGCATCTCGGATTGTTACTATACTATGCTAATAGTTTCTATACTTTTCGATTTATGATTAATCATACAAAGAAGACGTAAACTATAATGTATTTTTAATTATATGTAGAACTATTTTATTTACAAATAGCAAAATTTTAAGGGTTATTCAATTATTTATGCTATTCCATTTGATACAGCATCTCTATAATATGTATACAATATCTTATTACTAAGCGAGTCACGTATACATGTGTCTTCATAATCTTCTATAATTATCTAAATAATGATATGCGTCTTTAAATAAAGCAATACGAAGAAGGTTAGAAAATAATACGCCTGTAAAGCAATATTGACGCGATTATTCCATAGATACCTTGTCGGGTGTTGGCATCCGGGATGTTGAATAAAACATGAGACTGGAAAGAAAGAGCGACCCGGGTCAAGGACTTGTTTACTCTCAAGGCGTGACTGCCGCGCCATGTCGCCGAGCGGCCGCTCTCAACCTTTTTCACGCAGTATTGATATCGCATATTCTAATATTATCTCTTTTGATCAAGTAGCCAACCACCTACCTCTATCGAAACGGATAGTATCACTTATAAGGTGTTAACTGTCAATTCTTGGTGGAAAGGTATTGTATTTTCAAAATAAACACCATTTGTTTTGTACTGCTTTGACATTCGTATAATGATCAACAGCAATTTCTTTTCCATGTCCACTCCCAACGTGGAGCATATAGTATCCTAATAGAGGTATCTCAACATAAGTTTTTCTACGAGAACTGCTTGTTACTCAGTTATTCAACCTGTCTTTTTAATCTTTTTTTTCGGCTACAGGACCGTCATAATATTTTTTTAACATGTACGCTCCCAATGTGAAGCTATAGACTCCTAATGCAGGAATCTTTCTACAAGAACTGCTTGTCCGAAGAGTAGGGATAGAAGGATAAAACTAGGACAGGACTAGTGGTTAGCTAATCGCTCTCGCTACGTCCCGTGAGGATCGGATGGGCGGGAGGGAGTTTTCGACATCACAAACACTACAAAAAGAAATACGTAAATCGATTGAAAGATCATTGTATGAAACTCTCCGCACCTGGAATTGAACCCGAGACATCCGTAACCGTAGCCAACGACGTTACCAACTGTGCCACGGAGCCCACGAGCATTATCAACTGATAAAATATAAATATTAACAAGGCTATTTTTACGAAATTGAGTGTTTATAATTACAAGGTATATCAAATAATTGGTTCAAGAACTATGACAATAATTTACTGATAACGAAACGAATTATATGTAAACGAAATTACATAGTCTACAATTAAAATGTTGAGAACATCCTACAAATAAATAATTACTAATCTGAAATCTAAAAATTAAGCTGAATTAAAAGTCAATTATGTGATAAATATTACATCAATTGATAATGCTCTTGATTAGCGAAATCGCTTCTGATTGTTGAAGTGTGGAATTAGTATAGAACAAATTGTGTTCTATTTTTTAAATATAATGCCTTTCAATCAATTGACATGTGAAATTTTTTATCACATAATATAATATAAAATTATTTACCGATTATAATAGCGCCGATTCACTGTTTAAATATAATCTAAAGAAATTTGGATTATTGAGATTTTGTACACTTCCATGTATTTTGTCACTAACGACCTGGGTTTCGCCAGTTCGAGTCCATTCGTGTGCTCGAACGCCTGAAGATGCCGAAAGGCGAAACCCGGGTCGTTAGTGACAAAATACATGGAAGTGTACAAAATCTCAATAATCCAAATTTGATATTGAAGTTCCATCGAGCACCCTCAGTCGATGTCTTAAATTATATAAATAATCTAAAGAAATAAAGAGTGTGGTGTCGAGGCAGACGACAGACACCGACCTAATCACAATGGAAGGTAATAAAAACATGTTCCCAAAAAATGATTACTATTTATTACTCTTATTAATTTTTTGACATTTTTTTGTTAAAAGACGTATAAAAGACGTATAAAGACGTTGTTGCAGTATTTCGTGGCGAAATAAAATTGACTAATAAACCTTTGGGATAAGTTAGCTTTTTACCCGTTAATTGTGACTTAGTTATAAAGAAGTCTATATGCTTCACAATAAGAGTTTAAAAAGCATAAAAATCTGTAACAGAAACGTTTCCAGGTCACTGGTTGTTCATTTCTGTCGTAGACACTCGTAGAGGTTAAAGCTCGACGATTTTTTTGCCAACTTCTGTTCAACTTTCATTTGTCTTGTTTCCGCGTTCCTTCCTTATTCTTATGTACTAATGTATTATTATTAAATTCCCATTACGCGACCCATTATTACGAAAATAAAATGACTCATAATTTAAAAACACACGAAGCAATACTATCATAATCTAGTGACAAATTTGAATAGTGAGTCAAGCGTTAATGGTTAAATTTAACTTTTCTAAAAAGTCGATTTTCGAAATGTATTACGTACTAATTCTAAATCAACCACCTAAAATAATCACTTTATTGTTAAATAAATTAAGAAAACTTACGTTCTATTATATGTTATTCTTTTTTGTCTATTATTATTACAGAAACTAATAAAATCTTTATAGAATCATTACATTCAATAAATTGCGAACTCCGTAAGGATTACTTTTTTAAAAATACTTCTCAAATCTTGATAACCTACAATAAATCCTAATCTAGTCACGACGTAAAGCAAATAAAAGCATTTCTGGAAAACAGGTGCCAACTCTTTGCTAGACTGGCTTGAAAAATTTACTATTTCCATTTAAATTAAGGTGCAATTATTTAAAGCTTTTTTTTATTTCGTCGTTTCATATTTTTAGGCGACGGAAAACGAATATAGATTTTTGCGATTCTTAAGGTGTTTTATTTATAATCCATGTGCTCTTCAATGGAAGTAGACATGGAAGTTTGTGTAAGCTTTTTCCATTGAAAACCGTAGTTTAAACCGATAGCTTTCTTTCCAGGTTGTCGATAGTTCTACAGATTCTGCTATTTTTAGGGTACAAGATGTTTTGTTCGTCAGCTTGAGATTTTTGATTGATATTGTTAGCATTCCATTTTTCCTCTGAAATCCTTATTACAATTTTAACTGCGTCATTTTCGTAAGTAACACTAAGTGTAGTTTAACGTAGGCCAATTAAAATTTTCTTGCAAATTGCTAATTAAACCGAAATTAAGAGTCCCGCGCCAACGCACGGTGGCCCTTAACGTCCGCGCGTAAATGCTAGATTGTATCTTCGGAGTCGTAAAAGTTTTGATGCGTCGAAGGACGGGCGGGCCGACGAAGCAACGGGAAGAGCGCCCCGACGCCCGTCTACTCCACTGCCTAGCGCCGCGACGCCGGATGTACTGCTAAAGCTCACCCAGTGGCAACGATCTCTTTGTCAGTGTAGATACACCTTTATCAATATTAAACATATTTATGTCAGTTCATACAATGCAGAATATGAACTATTTATAGTGTTAGAGTATAATTATAAGGTAATAATTCTGGTCCTTGGTGCATTGGTCAACTTCCTTGTCTTCGGTTACGGATATCTCCAGTTCAAACTCCAGTACGTTCATAATTTGATTTTTCAATTGGTTTATGCATTTCTGTTTGTGGATGTGGATGTTCGTGATGTCTTGCATAAGTATCCTAAAAACGGGCGTAGCGAGATCGACTAGCTAGCCACTAGTCCTTTCCTAGCCCTATCCCTCGATACCTACTCTCTTCAAACAAGCAGTTCTTGTAGAAAGATACCTGTATTAGAAGTCCATAGCTTCACATTGGGATCGTACAAGTCGTTTGCTTCGGTTGTGGTGTTCACGGGTTTGAATCCCAGTACAGAATGTTCCATAAATTATTGTTTTATTAGATTTATAGATTTGTCTTTGACGACATGGCTGTTCCTCACAATCTTTCAAACTTGGTTGCTTTACCAAAAGCGTAAAAATATACTGGAGCATATACCATTGGATACAAATTTATTTATTGAATCAGTGCATGCGTAAATGTTTTATTATATGTTGATAACGATAATATCGTCATTATTAGTGAAACGGTAGTTTAATCGAACTATTAAAGACTAACTACTCCATACATAGTCATAAATATATATTTAAGCCATTCATAAATGAATTTTATTAACACAATTTGTTTTATATTTAAAATATAATACTTTTCCACCTAGAGATGAAAATTTATAGTGAAGACTTTAAATATAATTAAAGAAACTTTTAATGCAACTTTATTTCTATATAAAACACAATATTAAATAAGACACCAAGATTATTTTATATTGCTTATTTGATAGCTTGATAATAAATAATGTAAAACATTGATTTCTTTTCTTTCATTAATTAAAATTAGTCTTTATCAATAGTTTGTATTTAAGAATACACAAGATGATACATACATAATTAATATGCTTAAATTGATTCTCGAACCGTAATTCTAAATGCCAAGTGGAAGTACAATCTGAAAATGTAATACTGCATTTAAAATTGAAAATTTTCCCATCGGTCTAAGATTCGCCCACTACATGGGAAAAGGTGCTGTTATAATACCATGATAATACTAACGCCATATGAATATTTTTTAGTTAAGCAAAGGTATTGAGTAGCCACTGTGGTAAAAATATGAATTAATGTGCAACATGATTTGTTTTTTTGTAGAATTTGTAAGCTTTTAGCTTGGAATGATAAAACACAATTTATAAACTTTTCGTAAAATAAATTGGATTAGTCATATTTTCAATTTGTATTACTAATCTGTATACGAAATGCTGTATATTTTTCCCCATCTCAATTATATATAGAATATATGAAACCATAATGAAAAGTTGCCAAGACTTTAAATTCCAATCAAGAAATTACAATTCAATTCCAATTACTGAATTTATAGTAATTACAGTGATTATTAAAGTTACCCGATTTGGATGAAAATTTTCCCCACCTTGTTTTATCTATATTTATATATCAATTATAACAGTAAATCTGTTTACGTTGATTAAATTTCATCTTAAGACATTCGTTCAATTCTATGTGGAACAATAAAACACATAAATGCAATGGCGAACCATAAAAATACAAAAACCTTCAGAACTGGATCAAAGTTACCGTACTTATCGTACAGATCGACAGTATTAATAATATATTAAGTAACGATCGAATAGTATTTATATCAGCACCACTTAACACTTTAATCTATTGTTAAGTACGCCGTTTAATTTCAAGGCAAACCATACTTCAGCACGTGTACCACAGGTTTTCAAAAATAGGGTAAAACAACCTTGACGACTCACCCTCGAGCCTTCGCATTTTAAGTTTCGGAGAGAGGAATCGAGATGGCGGCAGGCAGGACAGGGTAAGAGAGATCTAATGGGGGAGATGATAAGGAGCCGGAGAGGATGTCGAGGGAGGCCGTAAATAAATTTATTACACTTTCATACTGAAGCGATGGCGGTATAAAATATTTTATTTCAAATTATTTTCAGTGTAATATGTTTTGCGGAGGTGTATTGTCAAAGATTTTCGTATCTTTGAATATTTCCCATGGCGTTGTTGCCGCTGGGAAAACTAATAAAGGAGTGTTGAATTTATTTGCCGTATTTTATGGAGGTTTTTACTATGTTATCGGACATTTAGTGCTTAGAATGAATATAACTTCTTTGGTTTACGGAAAATAAATTACGGATCCGTCATATTTGACTTTTTTGTATAAGACTATTATATATAGAAGTGTTACGATAGGCACACTGGAAATAGCGTCGTTTAAGCTAGTGAAGCTATTCATTCTCCCTGTCCTTCACAACTTGCGAATAATTTAAACGTACTTATACAAACAAAGTCAATACAATCAGAGACTACTCTCCTTTTTTTAATCGTTATATTATTTGGATGTTGATCTTCTAGGATTATTTTTTTAATTTTATTTTATGAAGCACTATCGAGTACCCGGCAGTACCACTCAAAGAAAGAAAGTGTTATTGTTTAAATTCTGTTTAAAGTGTTTTTGGATGCACAATATTTTCTGTTACCGTCTGGTGCGTACACGAATAAATCAGAAGGTTTTCCGAGATGTCACTGTTGATATGTATTTTTTTTTTTTTTTTTTAGATTTTTTTTCAGAAACCTACACGGTTGTACGCACAACAACTCACAAAAGTTTCATTGAAATATACGTAATATAATTGTTTAGGCAATTTCCCAGTCGAGGATACGTTCATTTAGTTGGAAAAACAGTAAAACAAATAAAATTCGCGACCTATCATAACAGTAACCTTCTGATTGATAAGTGAGCTTTTTAATGCTAAGCCACAAAAGTGAGGAGCTCCATGACTAACATTTATATTTAAAAATGGCCTACATTTATTGGATGTAGTAATTATTACAATTTTTGATCCGTAAGAAGTAATAAATGGTTAGTAATTAATCAAAACAGTCAGTAAACACGTGGTCAGCTAATACAATAAATTGTCAGTAATTTAAATAAATTGGTCAGTTATTAAATTAAACGGTCAGATATTTATGTAAAACGGTCAGTTTTTTTTATCAAACCTAACCATTATTTATTTGTCATTTATTTACTGATAAATCATAATTATTAACTAAATTTCTTACTAACCATTTATCGAATTACTTACAAACCAAATAATTAGTTGCCTTTTAAAATTTCGTAATTTGTAGCCTGGCAATTAAAGATTTTAGGTTCGGTTCTCAACACGGGAAACGTTGAACTTTCGATATTTTTTAATTTAACATTTTCATATAACACATATAAAGAAAATTTAATATTATATTTTCGATATTCATTGAGTTATTATTTTCAATACTAAAGTTTTATTAGAAAGTTTACTCGAATAATGAAGATAAAATATTTATTAATACAATTATAAAGATAGTTAACTTATTGTTTGCTTAAGCCCCGGAAGGATTACAGGATTTACGCACAATCGTACAAATTGTGCTCCAGTGTCACGCGATGCGTAACAAATCCTCCATAAACTATTTCCGCCCTTATTTGAATCAATAAAACGTGAAGACCCGACATTGGACGTGACTTTCAAGGGCAGCGGAGTGACACACCCTCGGGGGTTGGGTAGGGTCGACGATCTTGGAAGCTTCGCCGGGAGTGGGAAGGCCACGTGTATCCCCGGAAGACAGAGCGTTCGCTTCGAGCTTACTCCTCGGCCAGCCCGTTGGCCGCTCTCATCCGCAGGTAAACGAACTCCAACACTAATTTTCTCTTACAGAAAATCGTTTATTTCTCTTGTTTTGTGGATTAGATCGTCTCACATTAATACTAAATAGCTGAAATAAATAGTCAAGCACTTTTACTTCGATGTTTCCGAGAAAATGTAATAAGATATAGGCAATCAATCTATCGGTAGAAGGATATTCCGAAATACACTAGCTATAATCGATGTATCATCAATTGTTTTGTTTAATATTATATTATGGACTTCTAAATAAGCAATTTTATTATCATTCGACGGAATTTTGTCTAATCGATGTAACCCTCAAAATTGAAATTCTTCTGGATACAGTAAAAATTGTTCTTATCGAAAATATTACATGGTGAGTTGTGTTATGAATCTTTGAAATGCTCTGCTGTAAATTCTCATGTTTGACGATACGGGATTATACGTACGGAGTGTCTATATAATAGTGGCTTACATAAAACCGATGCAAAATGATATTTCCGTTCTAAAAAGTGGTCAATTTAATTTTCTAAATTACATCATTCGGCCGATACCTGCTCTGTCTTATTTAAAACGATATCCAATCATTAAATCACTTTCGTATTTTTGAGGGTTACTTCAATTGGTCAAAACTTCGTCGATTTCATCTGTGCCGTCATCGTCGTTGGCTTCGGTTACAGAACTCGATAGTATCAGCAGTTGATTTTTTAATACATTTATAGATTTCTGATCGAAGGTACGGATACCTGTGATATCTACAGAGTCCTTCCCACCCATGCGATTCTAAAAGCGGTTCACTAAAACTAACCACTGTTCTGTTCTAGCCTTATCCTTTTATCGCTTCTATATTAGAAAAAGAGAGGTTGAACAACTGCGTAGGTAATAATCAGTTCTCGTAGAAAATCGTCTACATTAGTGATCTATGTACTCCACATTGTATGTGACAATATGGTAATTAGAAAATCATATTAACACCAGCGTACAGCGCAAGACTCGAAGCCCCCAGTATACCAAAAGTAAGATTAAAACGTACGCCAAGGAATGGGTTTTATGTAAGTATTATTGTCAGACTGTATATAGCAGTGTTCACTATTTTTTCGTTTGATCTACTTTTGAAAATGCGATCAACCCATGTAAAATTAAAATAGGGATTAAAAAAAATACGATGTATTAAAAATAAACTTACGTTGGCATTTTTAAGAAAACGAGGGGTCGCAGGTATTTTTTTTAAAGCTATACATATTAAATTTGGATTATTGAGATTTTGTACACTTCCATGTATTTTGTCACTAACGCCCCGGGTTTCGCCTTTCGGCATCTTCAGGCATTCGAGCTCACGAATGGACTCGAACTGACAGACAGTAAACAATGTCTAACGTTTGTATAGAAGATACAAATACGACAAATATTATTTACGAGGTAAAATATTTTACGTCTGAGAGTCACACTGATACCTGAGTTAACATTTCGAGAATTGCCTTAATCCTTATTTTGTAAACAACACATTAGCAGAGTGGCGAATTGCCGCTTTCCAACTTCTTTTTGAAATACCAGTGATTTTACAATTATAATAGCATTGTGGGTTTCGACGGGATGCAATTCGAGGCAATTAAGGCGAAACCCGGGTCGTTAGTGACAAAATACATGGAAGTGTACAAAATCTCAATAATCCAAATTTGATATTGAAATTCCATCAAGCACCCTCAGTCGATGTCTTAAACTATACATATTACATCTGATTGTTAAAATTAAGTATTTTAGACTTTTTGGCACTCCTGAAAATATATTAACTCTTCATTCTTTCGCACAGATGTGATCTTATTCGCAATTAAGGTCAAGAGTCTCGGATTTAAGTCTCGGTACGGACAGTTTCATAAATTAATTTTTCAATCAATGTGTGAATTTCCGTTCGTAGGCATGGTTGTTTGCGATGTCTAAAATTCTCTCCCACCGATCCGGTCCTTAAAAAACGGGGCGTAGTAAGAGGGACTAGCTAACCACTGGTTCTGTGCTAGCCTTATCTTTCTATCAACACTCTCTTCGAAAAAGAAAAGTTAAGCCACTGAGGAAAGAGTAGTACTCGTAGAAAACTTCTTGCGAGATGCCTTTATTAGGAGGCCGTCTGCTCCACATTGAGAGCGAACATGGTAAAAAGGTTTTTATTAATATAATTAAAAGATGTTTTTAAATTCATAAATTAAAACAACATAATAGTAACTAAGAAGATTATCTGCTATCAAATATTTAGTATTTTAAGAAATAATAGTGTGAAAACATGAATATTAATATTTTCACGGTAGGTAGACAAAAACATGATATTATAATAACTCAATTGTTTTGCTTAGCAAACAATGGTGTTTAATTTTATTTTATGAGAATAATAACTCGCAGCTGTTTACTTGCTTTTACACCTCAACGAACGTAGTTTATTTTGTAGAAATTATACGCGCTATTATTCAACACAACCGAGAAAATGAATATGTTAGCATGATTTTCTTGTAAATTGCGTATTAAGTCTTACTATGTGGTGGAGGCTTCGTTTTATCCCTAACCCACGCAACTCTCACCCACGCCACGCTAGGTCGTACACTGTACGCCACTATGGCGTAGAGGTCACGAAGAGCGAACGGGGGTCGGTGTAGACGTTCGAGGGGTGGGGGTCTACGGCCATTGAGAAAACACCCGCGATCAAAAATACGGCTTGCTACGTCAGCAGAGCCTGTTTTCTTTCTAACGGTTCTGTTGTTACGACATACTTCCTACCGTTTTTTCAGCGCTTTGTGGATAAGGATATGATTTTCAGGCCTACGACGTGCTGATTTAAGCGTTTATTATTTATATGAAAGTTATTTTTACCTTTTTTATCAATATATCACCACGGTTTTATAGCACGGCTACCATGCCACTTAAATTCGACAGATTTTGCAAAATACAGAAGTAACTTATGTGCTTAGTAAGTTTTGATAAATCACAAACGAAGTTGGCGTAAAATAAAATACTTTTTTCCTTAATCTTCTTTGTAGTCGTTTTTTCTCTCTGATGTGACCTCCGCCTATTACAACAACTCAGTTTCCCTTGACGATACTTTGCTACTCGCTCCGCTGCTCTGAGAGCCAACGGCAAAGAAAGATCCGTTGCGTCCTTACCTGGTCACTCCAACGAGTTGGAACCCTTCGATGTCTCCTTCTGCCTCCAGCTTTTCCTGTGACGACGAACCTCTCAAGATTGTCGGTAGACTTGCAGGCGATGTGGCCAAAAAAGCCGAGTACGCGTCTTCCCTGGATTTGTAACTCGTTCAGGATAGGTACGTTTTGTGCGTACCAAATATGAACTGCAGTTTTAAATGCTTTTTTTATCACATCCTGAATGTCTGTGAAATCTAATCCGTTTTATTCAGCCTTTGAAACAATATTTTCCTTCCCAAACTCTCGAAATAAACGGAAGCATGAACATCAAAATGAGCAATTAGAAAATGTTATATTTGGATAGGCAATATGTTTTGAATGACATTGACAAAGATGGGTAAGTGCTTCCATATACAGATATACCATGTACAAAAACCGTCGTGTATTATCCATATTCCATAGTTGGCATGAGAAATAAAAATATATCCATGACTCTTAAAAGATAAAAAAATGTTATTTCAAAAATAATACGAACATTAATAATATTACTGAGCATTAGGTATTTTATTTATAAATAATGCTGACATAATGTGTCATAAGTTTAATTATTATTTCATATGAGAAAAACTTTTGATGTGAAGACATTTTCGTTTTACCGACTACAAGTGGCATTACTACATTTTTTATTATGGCTTACTTTTTATTCCCCATCACATTTATTAAGTCTGTCATAAAAAGGACTATAAAATTTGATGTTGCCAGGTTTTACAAGAAGCTTACTATTTTTTTTATTAGTCAAATATATATATATATACGAAGACAAGAACTTTTTGTGGAACGATTAAATCGCTAATTTTCAATATCCGTAATTAATAATATAATGATCTTGGAATCTTGACTTTCTATAGGAGACATATTATTTGGTCAGATAATTATTAACTGACCTTACCAGTTAGGTCTGTAAATAATTGCCAAATAAATAAAGGTTAGGTTGGTTGGGTTAGGTTTAATTAAAAAAACTGACAGCTTAATTTAATAACTGAACATTTTACATTAATTAATGACCGCTTATTTTGTTAACTGAACACTTGTTTACTGATCATTTATTGAAACCGTTTTTTGTCCATGTCCGCTCACAACGTGGAGCATATGGTCTCCTAATGGAGGTATCTTAACATTTTTTCTATAAGAACTGCGTGATACTCAGTTGCTCAACCTCTCTTTTTTTTTGAAGACAGTAGGGATAGAAAGATAAGACTAGGACAAGACAAAACAAGTGGTTAGGTAATCGCTCTCGCTACGCCCCGTGAGGATTAGATAGGTGGGTGGGAGGAGTTTTTTAGACATCACAAACACTCAGACTACGAACAGAAATTCATAAATCGATTTGAAGATCGATTGAACCCGATACATCCGTAACCATAGCCAACGACGGTACCAACTGCGCCATGGATGCCGACGTATTGAAATAGTTACTGACCATTTATTACTTCTTCCTGGCCAAAACTTAAAATAATTACTGACCCAATAAATGCAGGCCCTTTCTATATTGCTTTTTCTTCTTATTTGTGTCATCATGGCTGAAGATCGAAGGTCTTCAACTTGTACAGTTCTCTGCTTTTCAGCGAGGGTTGAAGACTACCAATAGTAAACTGCTTCACTTAGTCCTTAGTCACTCCAGATCCACATTCCACGACGAGCATGGAAAACTAAATAATGCGTTTTAGTTATATAGACCAAGCATTCCTTCTGAATGACTGATTGGATTATTCTATGCTCTGTATTCACTACTAATGCCTGATTTAGGTTCATTAATTGGCCTACAGCACTGGTCTACTCTCCTACGATAAACTCATAGGAAACTTTTAGCTGATATTAAAAGCACGTTAAAAGCAAACCAAACTTACAGATGTTCTTAATAAACACTAAGTATTAAACATGTTACAATAATAGACTACTTTAAAAATATATAATAATATTTAAAACGAAATAAAAATTGACAGTTTTTAGATTATCCGTGCTGACGTTTGCCACTTAGTTCGGATAATCGGGAACTTACTATACACGTTCGTTTAGAAGCGCTTTATAAAACCTGATGTTTCGTTTTCTTTTCTCTCTGAATGTTTTTCATTTATATAAAACATTATTTCATAGCCTCATTACTGTCAGTCAAAGAAGTTTTTCCGAGTGGACGTATATTATCCGAAAAACTCTTTTTTTCTTTCATACAGGAAAAGATATAGTGAAAGGGTAAAGGCCTTTAAAAACTCTATATACGTAAGTACAGTAAACTCTTTAAAGGTAGCACCATTTTGTATAGCGTTTATTAAAGTGATTGTACTAAAATTTATTTTTTGTAGATACTCGAAGACTATGTTCCGAGTGCGACGAGTGCCGCCATACCGGCGGAATGTCAATAAAATGTTTTTTTTTTTTAATATTTTCAGCTATTTCTTTATTGCGATTTCAATCAAGTTATCAAATGAAGACGGCGAGCGTAATTTTGACATGTGTTTTTGTCTGAATCTTTCGGTGCAAGCGACATTTTTTTGTCGCATAGCGAAATAAATCTTATTTGTTGAACGCGCTAGTGACTGGACGGTGAACAGTGTTATGCATGATCAGAAGTGTTTATTTCTCAAATTAGTACTCGCTTTTATTTGTTTAAAAATCAAAGCCCTCTCGTATAGTTTACAGTTTTAAATTTGAATAGATCGTCTTTGTTGACAATACTTACAAGTATATTATACAGATTCAGAAGCCTTCAAATATAATGTGGAGTACTCTAATGAGACTAATGAAAATTAGTACATATCGATTTATTATTTACATTTGAAGTTTGTGAAATTATTGGTTGACCAATTAGTAGGAGATTTTTGGCAACGTGGATCTCAAAGGCGCACTTCAACTGTTCCTACAGAAGACCGACTTGCAGATAAGTTACATGTCCTGTTTTCCGAGACTAAGAACGACTGTGCAGTATGTTCAAATAGAAAAATCCCAGGTGGTAGATCAGAAACACGACTATTTTGCGAGTCCTGCATCAATAAGCCAGTACTACATATAGGAGATTGCTATTAGAAATACCACACAATGAAGAATTACAAATAATATTAAAATAAGTGCAGTACATTCATTATAAATCTATTTTACGGAAATAATAACAAAACATTTTTTTCTTTTGTTTACATGTTTTTCACCAATTGATTTTTGTATTGAAAATACGGTTTTCATCGAAAAACGTCTCGAGTAGGCGGTAGGCACATACAAAAAAAGGCTCGAGCTGTAAAGGGTTTAATAGACTCGCGTCAGCGTTAGCGACAAAATCGAAGAAGCTGAGCTAAGAATAATAAGTGACATTTTAAGAAATCCAAAACATATTGAAAATAAAGTTTTAATCATGTCATATCAATAAAAGTAAATCAGATAAATTAATTTTAGTATTGCTTAAGTTGAGTAAGTTTTGTATGCTGTTCAGTTTGCCGCTTATTTTCGTGCATCTAATCAGTTAACACGTGGTGTGCGTGCGACACACCTAGTGTATTCATATAAACATTGCGACCGCGCGTCAGACCACACTTGGGGTGTTCACTTTGTTTTTAACATGTGTGAGATCAATTGTGGTTGATATATACCAAAGCAACCTTAAATTACAAGCAATGCCATAAGAAAATTTGCAATTTACGATTAGAGCAGTCCTAGGAGTTCCAGTCTCTACGAACAAATTGTATGGCGTTTGTACGAAGATCGTCTCTCAACTCCGTTTCTCGTCGAATATAACATATATTTGAAAAGATTTCTTCGAGTTTATTCAGTGTTTCTTTACTATAATCATTATATAATTTACGCTTCATCGAAAACCAACATATATGCAAGTTAAGTAATAATTAAATCGTCACAATAAATTGTACCGTACAGTCGTCATAATATATGTAGTGAATGGCGCGAAATGTGATGTGTGGCAGGATAGATTTAATAGAAACGTAATTTATCGCAAAATACACACTTTGAATTGTCGATTAACAAAAATCATTGATTACGACTAGACTTTATAATTATACTCTTTCAAAGTAAGGAAACAACTTTATTCCTTTAAGAATCATCTTTAGATTCACTATATCGAACCATAACTAACTATATCACCTCCAAACACTAGTAATTAATTTTATAATTAGTACTATCATCGTTTAGGTCTTACCCCCTCCCCACGTCTAGTAGAAGGAAACAAACCCACTCTACTCTTTATTTTTAATTAAGATGCTTTTTAGAGAAACCAAACGCATTACATTTAGTAACACAGCCAGTGGAACAACTAAATTATTAACCTTTATTTAATATTAAAACACCAAAGCTTCCGCCGAATACATCCAAATTATCTTTATTCCTATTAATATTAAAGATACTACATTATTAAAATATGCTAGAATTCATCGTAATTAGTCCAAAATATCGATTTCATGACTCCGCAGTAAATGTAACGGACTACTCGTCTGCAAAAATACCGGCTGACGGGCCGTACAGCATGGTTTGTAATTATAGGGGGCTTTGTATATACACACTTTCATCAGATTTATAGAACTCTTTCGGGTCAACAAACTATCAATTGCATTAACCAAGTCTGTAACTTTTCTACCGCTTTCATAAGAAACAGCAATTCTTCTTGTGCGTATTGTTATGTACCTCGAAGTATGGTGGTAGGTTGGAGGTCTTCAAAACAGGATTAAATGATAGCTGGATGTTTTGCTATCTGTAAGTGATATTTAACTCTGCAGGTGATGTGGGAAATTATAATACGCGTGGTTTATTAAACTGTTTATTACATAGACAATATGTTGTATGTTATTCGGTAGGATGATACAAAATAAGTGATGGTTGCTATCCCACCAGCGGATTGCTTTCATAGATAAGATGTACTTTTGTAAAATGGAAATATCTGGTTAACTATTAAAAGGCTACAGTGAACTCATTTAGGTGATAAACGTTTATTGAGAATGAATCCCATACAAGATGGTTCAACACTTAACAGTACAATTGATTTATACGTTACGTTATTGATGAGTCATTATTTTTAAATCATAATGTAGACTGAACGGTAGAATATTAAAATAAAATACATTAAACACTCGAAGGTTAGCCATTGTGGTTTATTTTAAAATAAGATCGTAAATGATTCAATGCTATTTCGCTAATAAACGTATATTCAGGGCTGATGGCTTTGCATACAAGTTGCCCTAGGCCAGGGGTCGTCAACCTGTGGCTCTTTCTTTGCCAAATTTATAATTCTTTATTTTTACAAAAAACTTGCAATTTTATTTTTTTCCAATTGTTACGTGCATATTAATTCGTAGATCGGTTGGGTTAGGTTCGCCATCTATACAGACTTAGAGAAAGGATCCTTGATTCATTTCAAGGAATTGCATGAATATCGCCAAAAAAGCAATGTTATCATTAGCACTGAATATTTTCGGACAGTAATAATAAATATGAGGGAATCTTTTATGCGAAAATTCCAATATTTTAAAAATAGCTAACCAAGTGGAGTAACTAAGTTATCAATTTTTAATTTAATTTTATATTAAAAATTAACATGTTTCCGGCAACAAGAAAATGGAAAAACATCTAGCAATACGCAAGATAATATCTGGGACCTGATAATAGAAGTGCCTATGTCAGATTTTGACCATTTTGACTTAAGTATCAAAAAGTACTTATAAATGTTCATTCTTTTAATGGAAGAAATCCCTGTGTCAGCCGATTTAAATCTATAGTGGATGTCAAAATTCCTATGTTAACATAAGAAATTCAGATGTTGGGATTTACTGGTACATTATCGTCGTTGTTCTGGAAGAAGACTCTAACTCAAAAATACTAGCTTTACGTAATTGGACTTTGAAGTTTGTCAAATGTTTGAAATGGTATACCTTTTTCATTTTGTGTGTTTGTACAAAACTGTTTTTAAGTAAGCGTCTCTATATATAGAAGTGAATGTTTGTTTTTTTGTTAGTCCTCTATGCTTTCCTTTAACATTCATCCAATTTCGATCGACCTTTGGTGAGTTGTTGTGCGCACACCCGTGAAGATTTCTGAAGAATAAAATTTAAAATCTAAAATCTAAAAAATAAACGAAAACAAAGCATCAAACACGCACAACTAGCGACATCTCGAAAAAACCTTCTGATTTATTCGTGTACGCACCAGACTATGATTGGGTCATGATTCAGCCATAAGGAAATAGTATTCATAACTTAAATAATTTATTTCACATGTGCTATAAATATCGTTGGAAATATGGAAACAATAACACATGTTGTTTGAAAATTATAAATAAATTATTATATTAAAAAAATCGGGCTTTTTTTGGGCTGAGAAAAATAAATCTGGGCTTCAGGTCGGGTTCGGGTAACAAAAGTGATATTGAGACTCGGACTCAGGCCGGGCCGGGCTGGGCCTGAGGATGATGGGCTCGAACCGGGTAATTTTATGAAATTTCAGTCCGTGCAGACCTCTTATTCAAAAGCATTTCAATAAACAGAATTAAAACACAGAGCGCTTCTTTCTTTGAATGGCATTGCAACGCATGCCGGGTACTCACTAGTAGTTTATAAAAATACGTGTGTTCTTCCATAAGGTAGAGTTTGAAATAAGGAACTTTTGGGATAGTTAACTCATTATGTCATTTTTTTTTATTTAGTATTTTCTTCCAGAGCAGCGACGATATAAGAAGTGTTAATCTTCACTTGGGGAACTCTAGCACAAAAAATCATCACAGCATTATTTGACCACAGTAATGTGAAAGATAATGATATGTGTTGTTATTGAGAAATATTTACAAAATCGCCTGTACTGAACAGTTGATAAATATGACATAGGCACTTGTAGCATTAGGCCCCAGATATATACATAATAATCAAGGTTATGCAGGAAACATGAATCAAATCTGACGCTTCTGTGATGTTTTCAGAGCGTCGTATTTCAAGCGATCCCATCGTGTTCCCAGCCACAGTCACCTCGCACTGGTAGTCGACCATTTGAAGTCGGTTTATGATTTACTAACCTATCATAACAAAATGGACATACCACGTCGTTATCGCAACAAGGTTTATTTATTTCTGACGTTTGTTTCTGTTCACGGTGCGAATTAGGGCAAGGCCTGATTGGATTTGTTCTTATTCATATTTTATGCGTATTGTGTGGCCCAAGAGCATCCCGAAATAAATTACCAGCGCATTATTATTTATGTTTGTTATGGATAACCAATATATAACTGAATGTATGAGAACTTTATAAAAAAATAACAACATTTAATTCGGTACGTAATTTACTTTTAGGGCATGATATTATATGATACTCCTGAAGAGACAGGGGAGTAGAGACTAGGGCTTCCAATCCCGCGAATCCGAGCAATTAGTCAATCTCGCAGTGGTCTTACCCGGCCCGCCGTAATTATAATCATAATTTTGAACATGAAAACCTGACTTTTGTCCAACCAATAACGGACGCGTGAACGCCTGGTTGTCGCAGGAGCAAACATTTGTATTTTAACATGAAAACCTGCCTTTTGTTCAATCCTAAATGAAAAAAAATCATTCCCGAAATCCCCGGATCAGAAATGGGGTCTGGGATTGAATGCCCTAGTAGAAACGAATGAGAAACACACAGCATTTTCTCTTTTTCACAGTAGCAATCGGCTTCAGTTCGGGATAAACTCTCCAGACGGGTTCACAGTAAAGCCCCCAGTCTTCACGGTGAATATGTTTTATTGCAGTTCATTGCTGGGGAATGTTACCGATGATATTAATCAACACAATTGATACAATTTACAGATGATTTCTTCTAGTTTTTGACAAGACAAACACTCTCTTGCGGTAGTGAGGACCCACCCCTTAGCGACACACTAAGGACGGATTTAGTTGTTAAGCTCATCACGGACTAGTCCCGTCTGACTCAAATATATCTTTTACAATTTGCTGATATTTTAAATCGAGGCCCTTCCGAAATTCACCGAATTCTCACGAAATACGCCAAACAAGGATGCATCGAGTCGAGTAATTCTTCGGTCATACCTGCTAGAGGTACTTAGTGTTTTTATATACATTCATCGACCAAAAGTTGATTAATAAAGTCCCATATACGTTTTAATACTTTGGATAGGGTTCCCAACTATTATAATTGAAGCATGTCCTGGCAATGCGGGTGAATGCAGACATTTTAATACATATAATATCTAAAGAGAGGCATTTTTCTCTTCTTCTTCGGGAATGAGTTTATAATCCTGAAATTCTCAAGACTATTAACTTACATGCTCCCAATTTATATCTACGTGGCCGAAACCATAACAAAGCAATTTTTATTCTTAAGACTTGTTCTTCGCGTCGGTCATCTGAGTCACCAGTTGCAAGAGCCGTTCGACTGATCAACGCATTGCCTAGAGAGTAGGATTTTTTCAGCATAAAAATCTGGGTATTGATGCTAAATATTTTTTTCTTGTTTTTTTATTAATCTCTTGTTCTCTTTCTATTTTATAATTTAAAAAATGTTTTGATTATCATTGTTGTTGGTATTATTATTATTGTACTGTTATTATTATTGTGTAAATGCATGGCGCATTAGCGTCAGCTGTAATGCCATGAATTTAAATTTACAAATAAATAAATGAAAACTATTTTTATTGAAAACATTATATGATTCTTTGAAATGAACTCCTGTAAATTCTCATGTTTGCAGATACGGGATTATACTTAGGGATTGTCGAAATAATTGTGGCTTACATTATGATTATATTTTTAATTTTTAATGCTTACAATTAATTATTGAATGTGAAAATAAATATAATTATTAATAATTCTTATGTTTATAGGTTTTAATAATACATGTTTTTGATTTTGTTACAAATAACGTCACCCGCTATTCTCACCCCCTGTCAAAATAGCTTCTTATTATTTATTCATTCGCGGTGCATTCTGATTGGTCAGTATAATTATTCTCGAACAGTTCATTTTGAAGTTTACAAGTGTCTTTGCTAGTGGAAACAGTTCATCATAAAAAATCCAGTGAAGTTTAAAACTAACATAAAGTAGTGATAATATCATTGCCTATTCTTTGTTCTTGTGAAAAGTATTAAGTCCGTGAAACTTTCCATTTTACTATTGAATCGTTATTTGTTATGTTAAATATTAATATAACAAAATTAGAAGTAATTATTTCACGTTTTTGTCCAAGCCGGTACTCATCGAGCGTTGCCGATCATCTTATACAACAATAATATTTAATGCAAAATAAGGTAAAATAAATTATCTTTTATTTTTCTAAATACACTGAATTTACACCAATAATGATTGGCTTGTATAATTTCTGGAATTATAATTCGACGGTGTTTTGGCCAATTGTTTCTATCGAAAACATTATATCGTGAGTTGCGTAATGAATCTTTGAAATGCACTCCTGTAAATTTTCAAGTTTGCAGATACGGGATTATACGAAGGGAGTGTCGATATAATAGTGACTTACATCAAGTGGCCGTTTCAGAATTTTTAAACTTAAAACCAATGTAAAATGATGTTTCTCTTCCAAAAAGTGGTCAATTTATTTTTCTAATTTACAACATTTGACCGAGATCTGCTCTGTCGTCTTTAAAGTGAGATCCAATCATTAATACATTTTTGTATTTTTTGAGGGTATATCAATTGGTCAAAACGCAGTCGACTTATTTGTAAAGCGATTTATGAATTACCCATCTCTTCCATTATATAATATATAAGTGCAATTGAAATGTCGAATGTGTTGAAATTGGTCGGCATCCGTGGCGCAGTTGGTAGCGTCGCTAGCTACGGTTACGGATTTCTCGGGTTCAATTCCCGGTGCGGACTGTTTTCATATTTTGTTCTTTCAATCGATTTATGGATTTCTGTTCGTAGTCTGAGTCCTCCCTCCCACCCATCCCATCCTTACGGGGCGTAGCGAGAGCGATTAGCTAACCACTAGTCCTCTAATAGCCCTATTCTTCTATCCCTAATCTCTTAAAAAAAAGGAGTGGTTGAGTAACTGAGTAACAAGCAGTTCTCGCAGAAAAAGTCTGTTAAGATACCTCCATTCGGAGACCATATGCTTCACATTGGGAGCGGACATGGAAAAAAAATTGAAATGAAATTTTAACGAACCAAGCGTTATCCTGAACAGGAGGCTTCATTCCGGAACAGTTGGCAACCGTACCACCGGGACTAGTCTTATAAGATTTAATATAATACCAATTTTTTCTCAGTCCCTATTGAACGGAGAAAAAATCGTAAAATATCGCATTGCAGATATTATCATCTTGTGTATTAAAATTCGCAGTTATCTACAAACGAGTCACTCTTTTATTGGACTTAATTCCTATGAATCATATGATTCATTTGAACAATGAAAACATTTATTAACCTCTATAAACGAGAGCAGAAAAACGGAAGTGATTCACTCTTTAATGAATCACTTATCAAATACAGATGAACAGTGATTAATAAACAGAAGAGTCTTCGGATCATTTTACAAAGACAATACGTGGGAAAGTTGAATTACATTTTATATGAAATTGTATTACTTTAGAATTTCGTAATGTGAATGTGCATGGAATTATGCATGCTATATATAACGAACGCTCATTAAAAACAAATCGAGTAGAAGAATATTTAACAAACAAACTCAAAACACAACGGTCTGGACACAGTACGAATTAGAAGCAAAATTTAAATTTAATATAATCTTAATCAGAGTCCCTCAAAATTAGATTAATTACCATTTAATCCCACTTGTAAATATCAAGTGAAGTGGTTTTACGAAACAATATAAATTTTAAATTGACTAAGCATCTAAATTCCGGATTTAAATAAATATTTTTTTCTCAAGAATATAGCTGCGGTGCCACGCTGAATACTTTTTTTTTATATATGGTATATGTTTAATTATGTGCAATGGTCAACGTCGTTGGCTTCAATCAGTTCATGGATTTCTGTGCGAAGGCAGTGGATCTGTATAATAGCTAAAACTCCCCTAAATCTTTCAATGGGACTTAGCGAGAGTAATTAGTTGACCACTTATCTTGCCCTAACCCTATCCCGCTCTCCCTACTCTCTTCTAAAAAAGAGAAGTTTTGGGACTGAGTAACAAGCAGTTCTAGTAGAAAAAAAGTTAATTGAGCTATGCTCCACATTGGGATCGGACATGATTTAAAAATAAATCCAACAAAAGCACGTTTTTTAATGAACGTATGAATAATAATTCCTAATTTATTTTTGAAAAGGGCTTTTTTTTCCATGTTCACTCCCAACGTGTACCATATGATCTGCTCATCTCAACAGAATTTTTCTACACAAACTGTTTGTTACTTAGTTGCTCAACTTTTCTTTGTTGAAAGCAGTAGGGATAGAAAGATATGTCTAGGGTAATCAGTCGATACGTCAATTTTTTTTTCATGTCCGCTCCCAACGTGGAGAATATGGCATCCTAATGAAGGTATCTCAACAGAACTTTATCGAAGAGAGTAGGGATAGAAAGATAGGGTTATGACAGGACTATTGGTTAGCTAATCGCTATCGCTACGCCCCGTGAGGATCGGATGAGTGGGTGAGGAGTTTTAGACATCACAAACACTCAGACTACGAACAGATATCCATAAATCGATTGAATGATCAATTAATGACAATCACCCGCACCGGGAATTGAACGAAGGTACCAACTGCGCCACGGACGCCGAAAGGGGATAGGCAATATTTAAATATAAAAGTCAATGGTTCACGATAACCGAAAAATACATTAATTATTAAGCTTGTAAAATCTTCTCGAGTTAATAATTTATACAGCTACCAAATTAATGCGTACGTAATTCGAAGTTCAAAAATTTTAAACTTTTAAACTTCGAACTTTGAACTTTTTTCTGTAGAATAAACGTATGATTAATCTATCTTTATTTCCTGTAATAAAAAAACACTGTATTAAAGAATACTTAGCGATGATGAGACACTATGAATGATACTTTTGATAAATTTCTTAGAAACTAATTAAACCACTTGATTACATTATAAATTATGCTTCATTATACTGAATTAAAAATATTCCTTGCCTATTGCGGTGTTGGTATGTAAAGATTTTTTATATTTTAGCCTACAATTCCGTTAATATTGATTTAAAAAATCGCCTCGGATGTTTCAGACAAGTTTAATGTTGTAATAAGGTAATGTAGTGTCCTTAGTCGAGTGTTCAGCGTCTGGCTTCGGTTGAGGTGCTCACGGGTTTGAATACCAGATTTATGGACTTGCGTTCGAAGGCATGGATCTCTGTGATGTCTAAAATTCACTCCGACCTTTCCTAGCGAACAGCAAACCACTAGTTCTGTTCTAGGTCTATATCCCTACTAGAAAATGACAGGTTGAGCAACTGAGTAACAAGCAGTTGCTCCAGAATTAAATTTTCTGTTGAGATAAACTCTACTAGGAGTCCATTTGCTCCTCATTGGAAGCGGACATGTTTAGTAAAAAAAAAGTTGCTCCTGATACTTCTAATTTTAAAATATCAATTTCTTTTTTCATACATGAGTTAAGTTTTTCACGTTTTAGGACTAAAAATTGAATAGTTTTACGTAATAGATATACATACATGACAGCCAATGCGCCTAATATTTTGAAAGTTATAAAATCATACTAGATAAACTCGATGAGAATTTTTAGAAGTCACTCATGTCCAAGATCACAAATTTTAATTGAGAACATCTAAATTTTATATTGATCTTGCTGGGACTTGAACCAGCACCCAGCTGATCGCTTGAGAAAACACTTACCACTAGACCACAGAAGCCGACAAATATGCACTACTGACCCGACACAGATATGTAATGTCGGGTCAGTGGTGCAGTGGTCAGCATCGTTGGCTACGGTTATGTATAGTCTCATTAATTAAGTTTTCAATAAATTTATGGATTTCTATTCGTAGAGATGAACGTTTGTGATGTCTAAATTTCCCTCCCACCCATCCAATCCTAAAAACAGGGCGTAGTGAGAGCGATTAGCTACCCACTATTCTTGCCCTAGCTCTATCCTTCTATCCCTACTCTCTTCGAAAAAGAAACGTTGAGTAAGAAACAGTTCTCATAGAAAAATGTTTGTTGGGATAAACTCTACCAGGAGTCCGCATGCTCCACATGGGAAAATGACATGGTTAATAAAAAGAGAAATCTTAATATTCCTAATCTTAAAATATCAATATTTTTTTTAAATTTCAGTTTTTTAATTTTTATAATTAAACAATAAATATTTTTACACAATAGATATCGACGGCGTTTTGGCCAATTGATGTAACGCTCAAAATTGAAATTGTTCAGGAGAGAAACTGTTTTTATCGAAAACATTAATACACGTTCCAATACCGTTCCATCGTACTACAATATTTCAAAATTGCAGCTGCGTTGGATGACCAAAACGATATATATTCAATTACTGAAATTACCGAATGTTTAAAGGGCTCTTTTTGCATCGAGTCATTTGTCAAACTCATGTATTATGATAATATATGGAAAGAGCCCGAGTTATATGAAGGTAAAAAAACCACTACCTGGGGTATTAATTATTATTCTTGAAATCTGGAGAAATTGTAATGTGATCTCTTGTTAATTTTTGTAAAATAATTCTTTAAAAATATAACGAATACTATTCGAATAGTCGCCAAAGTATTCGAATATCGAATAGTTATAAAAGGGCCGAATATATTCGGATACTGAATACTTCAAAATAATTTTCAATAATTTGGGAGTTGCAAATTTTGCATACTAGTCTGGTGATAAATTATATTTTACATATAATTCGCTTTAATTATATATGTACGATATTTTTGTCCGCGTGAAAATAATGTAATTTAAAGACTTTTAATATTTTCTATATGGGAATAAAGAAGGCACATGAAGGGGCACGCGGAGTGACCTTGTCTCCCGGGCAAGGCCGCGGCTTGACCTCGCCATCTCGTTATCATATCATTATCAATCGACTAAGTACTTCCGCGTACGCAAATATTATTGTCAAGACAGACTGTGCCAGTGGCGTAACCAGCACCTTGTCGGAAAAGAACAGATATTTTTCATATTTACCCCTGATGGTAAGGTGCCAATTTTACCAATTGAACATTTAGATATTGATTGAATTGGCATTTACTTGGTAAAACTCCAATATAATAGGATAAAATAACAAAGTCTTCATTTCTACAAATTTTTTATTAGGTAGTTTATAGCTATTTCGGCTTTACGCCATCGTCAGAACTATACTTCAACTTATGTTAGCTTAGCTGTATATACCGTTTAGAAGAGATAGACAATATCATGTCATCTCACGTATTCAAACATCATAGTGTTTATTTTGAAATTAAATCGTTCAAGGTTCTAATTGTGTTTTTAGAAAAGGAGCTTACGTGGTGTTATTAATTAGTCGTTAAAATAAGTGTATTGAAATTTTACTGATTATGAACTTACTGAGTATGCGTAATTTAGATGTTTATAATGGGGTTATAAATAATTGCACCTTGTGTTAGATAGTATTGGTACACTTGAACTTTTATTTTGATGTTTTTCACTTTGGATTAGATAGTATTAACTTAGTAAGTACACTGAAACTTTGATTTTAATAGTTTCCAATTAGTCACGGATTCTTTTAACAAAGTGAGTTAAGTTGTAGTAGGCTTTTTTAGGGTTGATCCGGTTTGGTTTGTGTAATGTATTCTAATGCGTGGAGCAAAGACAATATAGACGGCCTAATATAGGGTAGAAGAATAAGTGACATTTCATTACAGCTTCATGGAACTATCGATTTGAAATTGTGAGTATTTTATATTGAGTGAAAACTATTTTATATATGTGAAAATATTTTTTCGTAAGTGTAATTTATTTCTCCATTGTTAAAATATACTTTATTATGTGGAATCACTTTATTTTTAGTGAAAGAATTTGTTTTTTGTTATATGCGTCTTTCGATAATTTCGCATAGTTTGATATGGATTTCAGGTTTTACACACAAAATATGACGTAAAACAATTACTTAATACTACATAAAACCGTATTTCATTTCATCATTTCGCTTTATAAATGTGTTTATATGACAAAACCCACACGGTAACGGTTAACTGCATAATCGAGAATTATTTAAATAAAACGTTAAAAAAATCATTCGATAACTCTAATTAACAATTTTATTTTATATTCAAATGTGCTCGATTTTCTAGTTTTACACCACATTTCCAATTTCATTATAATATTTAAACAATATTTGGAATAAACCAAGTGACACATAATGCGTTCCTGTAGGTAGATTTTATTAATATTAAATTGTTTATGACAGTACTATTATTTTGTAAATTTCCTATTTGAATTTCATTAAAACGATTTAGTTTTATTGAATGATAAAGAAAAAATTTTTTTTTGTATAACACTGTTTCTTGAAACCCATAATGAAAGACCAACCTCAAAATAGGTAAAGGTTTATGGACAGGGAGTATCTATAACTATTTTTAGTACCCCACTGGTTATTATTACCTATATGTTTACACAAAAACATGTTTCTTTAAATTAAATGGATATTATTTGACACTGTGAACCCCGGACGCATGCCTATATTGCATTTGATATTAATATGTAACATAAATGTTTTCGGATTCAAGTTTTATCGCATTATAATTATAAGTTATGTCAAATATTATGTTTACAAATCGAAACGACGAAAATATGTTTTCAATACGGAATCAATTTTTAATACCCGATAATAAATGCAAAACAATACTCCAGGTACAAGTTCTAATTTTATACGATGCATAATATTTGAATATCTTGTTAATTAGTCATAAGAACAGTTCAGATTACACTGCTCGTAAAATGGAATAAATATGACGTACTTATAAATGGAATAAATATGTATAATAAATATGGAGTAAAATGGAATAAATATGTATTCTCTCGTCTATTTTTTCATGCATAATGTATGATAAACTATTTCTTAACTTAACTTGCAGTAAATAAATAGTAGAATAGTAATAGGTACTATCATCAATTGTTTTAAAAAAAATGTTACAGCGTGCTATTAGGTTTGTATTGATATAATTATAACTAACATTTTTGCTATGCTACATACTCTATGTGATTTATTATATATAGTAATCAAATTCCCAGTTAATTAATTATGATGCATAACTAAGAAAGCTATTTTAAATATATGCAGAAGTGCACTAACTGCCATAATTCTATACGTTTATTCAAAAAGTCATTTTAAATTGGAGAGGGAAAAAAGTAAGCTGCTTAACTACATTGGTGTTAACAATTTTTGTCGGGGAAAAAAGACGTAACCACCAATTTGATTGGTTTTTCTTTTAATAACTTTTTAAATTAATATCAGATTAGGTAAATAAAACGCCAGATTGTTAGTCTTCATGCAACTCAAGGTTGTGTATATTTAATATTTTGATTTCGGCCGAAAATCATTAACAAACGTTTTTCGTGGCTCCTGTAAAATTTGTTATTGTTGGTTACGTCCTTTTTCCTTTCCACAGTCGATATTATGAGTTCATAACGGAACATAATCTAACACAATGGTATTATTTTTGTATCGAAAAACCTAACCTAACCTGATTACAGTTTTCACATGATTTTGATAAATCGATGTTGTACTAACAAAATGCATACAAGTCATAAAAAAAGTTCTGAGATAATCGCATTTAATGCATTCTTTTTTTTCAAAACTATTTCTCTCCCGAGTTAAATTGTTTGTGATAAAGAAAGTTTTTTTATACATTACAAAGAATAATCTTTTTGGCATACAAATCATAGGATATGGTATCGATGAGGAATAGTAATATCAATCATTCTGCAAGAATATAAAAAATAACAATACTACTAATAATATTATCTTTCAAAGTCATCATTATATCGATATTGTTTCTGCCAATTGATGTGACCATCAAAAAATACGAAAATGAGTTAATGATTGGATAAATTTCAAAAATAAATTGATCACTTTTTGGAATGGAAACATCATTTTACCTTTGTTTTCGGTTTAAAAGTTCTGAACCGGCCACTTGATGTAAGACACTATTATATCGACACTTCCTACGTATAATCCTGTATCTGCGAACATGAAAATTTACAGGAGTGCATTTAAAAGATTCATAACGCAATTCACCATATAATTTTTTCGATAAAAACAGTTTTTACTCTCTCCTGAACAATTTCAATTTTAAGGGTTACATCGATTGACCAAAACTCCGACGATATGCTATGACTTCATGCGATCTACCAGTATGAAGAATGTGAAATTGCAAACATATTGACATTTAAAACATAAAACCATCAAAAACTTACTTAACCTTTTCCAGTCCGTGCTAAAAAAATCACGTTACCAGCCGTGGTCGACACAGGCTGTGTCACTTGGACTTGGTCATGTATTTATCGCTTTAAAAGAGTTATTTTGTTTTTAAATATCATACTGTTATCGTTTACACTTTATTTTGTGTCTAGATCTTGCAATTTACATATTTTCATTTAATATAATCGCGATATGGACGACATGGAAAAAGCACGTCACATAAGCTGCAGACATGTCTCGCTTCTGCCTTATACAGTCCGTTTGAAATGTAAACTTGACTCACATTATAACAAACCCAAGCAAGCGAGTGACGTACCGTTCTCTCTTTCTTGCTCAATGCCATGTAAAGTGAAGGGTACGAGTGAGATACAAGGGCTTGCGGGCGTACGCTCCTGTATCCTACTTGCTCATATACAAGTGAGGTTGTGCGATAGAGATAGTAACTCCACCACATACAGCTGCATAAAAAATAAATACAAGCGATGATGCATCTGGTCCTTTCTCCCTCTAACTAATACCATTTCTCGCTTTGTCTCAAATTAACAAATATATATCGTGCGTCACTCCTGCGTATAGAATTTTATATATCGCTATCACTTTCATTGAGTTCGGAATAATATTGTCATCAGAGTTTTGTAATTTAATTAAGTTGATGATGAAAACGTTAAATCGAACCACTTATTTATTTTAATTTCATTACATAACTATTTTATCTACAAATAGCTAAAATTTATTTAAAACCTAATAAGCGAGATATTAATGTTTTCAACTCGTATGGTATACCTTGGTGCACCGCACCTATGGTAACGAGAAGGTTAATGCCAGTGGCGCGTAAAAGTCCCAAAAAATATTGTAAATCCTCTGACACTATTTGAGTTCAAGATATGAACATGTTTAGTAAAAGTAGAGTGAAAAATCACGAATCAAACTATATCGCAACTAAAAAATTACAATTTTAGACTTAAGACACATTTTTGCTGAGGTGGGATAATAGATAATTACAACTCGTTGTTTCTCCAATAATCTAATAAAGGAATAATTCAACAGTGCCATTGATATTAATGACATTTTGTTGTTTTTAGTACTTAATGACACTAGTTTAACGAGTATGAAACACAAATAACATGCTGTTTGCTGTGTGAGGAAGAATCTTCTTATTAATTACAACTAAGTGATCATTGATCAATGAACAATCAACCTTGAACGATCATTATCATAATTGTAAACACCAATAAACGATGACCTTCGTTTCATATATTATTTCAACATTACAATGTTATTATGTACTGCTTTGTTCACGTTATGATGTTATAAAATGTGCAAAGTAATGTATATAACAAAGACGTAACAGATATCTATACATATAAAAACGAAAATTTGTTTGTTTGTTTGTCCTCTATGCATTCCTTTAACATTCATCCGATTTAGATCAAACTTTGGTGAGTTGTTGTGCGCACACCCGTGAAGGTTTCAGAAGAAAAAAATCTAAATCTAAAAAAGAGAATCAAAAACGAACAACTAGCGACATTTCTGAACTTTCAAAATAAAATGAATAGCTTTGTTGATGCACTTGTTGTGCTATTGCACTTTATAGATGGGACTGAACACTAAATGAATCTTGTATAAAACATATTTATATATCAACAATATAGCAGAAAACGCATGTATAAATCTTTTTGTCAAAAGAACTCCAGGAATATCTCAACAGACAAGGTTAATTTAATTGATCTATTAAATCGATAGTTATTATTTCCAATGAAAATGTTAGTCACTTTTATTGTGCTATACGTGTTTATTATTCTTGTTAGAAAGGCATTATCTATGGTATATGTACTACATATCAGAAAATACACGTATACATCTGTCTGTCGGTCACAAGAACTCCTCCTTAAAGGTGTACATTAGCGACGTGTAATTTGCACATTTCATTCTGGCTACCATTTATAGGTCAACTGTGCTATTTTTAACTTTTGACATTATTATTATTTGATAAACTATATTTCGTCTGTGTAACATGAGGTGATACTATCATCTTTCGACTTTTAGAATTATTATTAATTGATGTACAATATATTGTGTAGGTTACATGACGTAAGGTCCACGGTCATATTGTCAGATTTTAACATTATTATTAATTAATGGACTATAATTTGTGAGTGTGACGTAAGGTACGGTCCACCGTGATATTTTCAACTTTCAACTTTCTGGCAAAAATCATAATATAATCAATATCAAATCTTATAATTCTTATGTCATAAAAAAACCATTCTTTATGATTAAAAAAAAAGCAATTGTATTTTAACAAAAAAAGCTTTAAATGCGATTATCGCAAACTTGTTTTTATTACTTAATATGCCTTCTGTCAGTAGAAACTCGGTATATAAAAGTAATATAAACGTACATTGAATGAAGTATTGGGTGGGGTTTTGCTAATAGCAGTATGAACAAGGGAAGAAGGGATTTTCTAGAATCAATAGTTATTTGTGTGGATGCTGGTGAAGTGGGAGGTGAAATAAATTTAGACTAAATTAAGACTTAGAATTATTTTCAATTAAAATAATAATAGTAACTTATTTAATTTGTTAATACATATAATTGCAGTCCTTTTTGCCCACATTTATTCTAGGTTTAAAATAAGTAGATTTTTTATAAAAGCCGATTATAAAATTATCATACATAATTATTTAATTACAATCATTGCTATACATCAATAATATTTTCAAGAAATTACGTCAATATTATGTTACTTTTTTTTTTTTTGAATTGTAACGTCAATATTTTTGTTACTGTGCATATGTAATTTGTTTCGATTTTTTTTTGAATATATAGTCATCATTCCATTTAAAAATAATTAAAATTGTTTTTCGACTATACGATAACAACTTGTTGTCATTTCGGTATTTTTTCACACGAGTAACAATGACATGTCCTTGGCATTAAGGAAAATCAACAAAAAAAAACAATTATTCAGTTGTTTCCCATAGAAAAATTGATAACGCATAACTTAATTATAAGTTAAAACGCTGTCCAATGTGTATAATGCTAATAGCCCAGAGCGTTTTGTAGGCGTTTTATTATTATCACATATCACATGTAAATAGGTATGAAATTTTCTCATGACATAGTTAATTAGTTATTTTTTACACTAAACGTTCGCCGTGTAAGCAATACACACAGTTCCGACGTATTACCTACTTTAGGTATTCAGTATTTCAATTTCAATTAGTATTAAAAACATTACTTGGCAGCCGCTGAATTCGGAACTAGAATTGTCAGTCTAGAATAAATTTCTCCAATTGTCATTTTATGCAAAATTAATATCTAGACTATTTATAATAAGCGTCGCTAAAATATCAGTTTTGGAATTTATTGAAATTTTATTGACGGTGGCACTAGCGGCCAAGTTAAATGTGTACATCTATAGTGTATAATAATTTACTTTCGTAAATTACGTGTCGATAAACAAAAGTTTCTTAAACTTTTTGATTCGTGACCCAAATTAGAGTAAAAGTTTCGCGACCAAACACAACAATTCATGAATTAAATAACACCTTTTGGAAACCTAAAGGAGGTATCTCAACCGACGTTTGAGACGTTTGTTACTCAAATGCTCAAACTTCCTTTTTCGAAGACAGTATGGGCTTAGAAAACAGGGCTAAGACAGGACTAGCGGTGATCTAATCATTCTCGCTAATCCCCATTTAAATGATCTGCTGGGCAGTAGAGGAAGTATTGGCATAACAAACAGCCATGGCTTTGAACGGATATTAATAAATCGATCGAAAAATCAATTTATGAAACTGACCGTCTTGGGTTTTGATTGAGTGAGATACTTAACCGAACTATTGCAACACGGACTCGGCAAATAGCACAACAAAAAATATTTTACTTTAGTTGTAGAGTTTTTAAAAACAATTCAATCTTGTTAATTGTGCCAGATCTTGTAACAGAAAATATACCGACTTTTAGAACGCGATTAGCTAACCACTAGTCCTGTCATAGCCCTATCCTTCTATCCAGTGGCGGCCGGTGACAAGAATATTAGGGAGTGCAAGAAAATACTCATCTATTTATGCAAGAAATCCATTGTCCGATTCTTGGATTTTGAAAGCACTTCAATACCACAAACATTTAAGTCTGATATTGACGATACCAAGTGTTTCTCTACACTCAACGTCGCAAGAGCATTTAGTCTGTCTTGAGTCATGGTATTTCTCAAAAATGATTTAATCCTTTTTAATGTTTAGAAACAACGTTCACTTTCCACTGGAATCTGTTATAACTTACTTACGAACTACTTTTTTTTTGTACAATTTCTACATTCAATTTCTGATTAAACACTTTATTATTAACCGTACACTAGGACGACCTGCTGCTTTAATTTCCAGCCTTTTCGAAAAATCCCGACGATTTTCTTTAATGTATGAGACGGAATATGCACTATTCTTTACTGAAGCACGTAAATATTAGAATTATGTAATTAGAAAGTAAATACATTTGATGGTATGCGTTTCTTTGTGGGCAGGCTCAATATACTACAGGTCCTTTCGACGTACTTACTAAACATATGCGACAGGTCTCTGCTAGTTTGAATACTTTCGGGAACGGTCGTCATAATTCGGCTAGAGGTGCAATGCTCCTGAATAACTAAAAACTTCGTATGTAAATCGAATATGCGACACAGGCGACGTCACAAAAAACTAAAGTTTAGTACTAAATCCCTTCTACTCTGGGAGAGCTATACAGAAATTGAACCTCCTCGCCGTATGCAGCTTACACAAACAATAATTATTATTATTAGTATTTTGGTGCGGAATACGTTCGCTTAAGCATTGTTGTGAATAATCGCTTCGTGCAATATTTCCTTAAGGGGAACACGCGGGAAAATTTAAAATTAGTTTGTACAATATCGCCTATTACTTGAATAAATATGTTCATGGCAGTGCACTGCACCCTTTGCTCCTTTATAAGAGCCGTCCCTGCTTCTATCCCTACTCTCTTCGAAAAAAGAGAGATTGAGCAACTGAGTAACATGCAGTTCTCGTAGAAAAATTCTGTTAAGATACTTCCATTAGGAGACCATATGCTCCACATTGGGAGCGGACATGGAAAAAAAAGATTTTTCCCTTCCAAAAAGTTTTCACTTTATTTTTCTAGATGACGTAATTTTGCCGAAACCTGTTCTATCGTCTTTTAAATCATATCCAATCATTAATTCATTTTTGTATTGTGTAGGGTTACGTCAATTGATCAAAACAGAGTCGATATGGAGTATGTTATTATATCAAGAACATTATTTCAATAAGAGTATTATATTTTACGACCAATTTTTGTGTCGCTATCTATAGGTTTAGAAACACTGCTGTTGGAGATATACAATATAAAACAATGCTTCGTTACATTTATTGAGTAAATAATAACTTACCGCATATGAAAATGTTTTTAACCATATTATAAACAGTAGGTATTGTTTATAATACTATTATTGGATACTTTATTTACAGACTAATTGGTAAAAAGAAAGTATAACGATATGTTGAAATTTAAATCATTTTTCCTTTTAAAAACACATTTTGATTATATTCCGTAGTTAATAGTATTAATTTTGTATTAAATTTATAATTGACAACTACTTTCATGAATCTTCGCTTTTCAATGCCTAATTTATGACATCGTTAAATAATAATTAATTATTTCTTCTGTTTCAAAAGATTAAAGTGTTTACATGAGTTGTATAGACCGTAATATGCCCTTGAGTAGAGTTTGCACCAAATGTCACCGACGGAGTCGACACAATTACTATTATTGATTTGGCATATTTGGCATAATATTTGTGTTTGCCCAGCCAGTGGGCACAACAAATCGTCGATATTATTGGTATTGATAGACCATTATTTGCGTATTAAATTTAATGTTTGAACCTATTTGCTAGCACGCGCCGTCACCTCTTGCAGGGGTAAACAATCTTTTCTAGATTTGTAACACTTAAACGATCAGGTAACTAACTCTCTAACTGACATACATAGTGACGAAATATACATGAAAATGTACAAAATCTCAACAATTCAAATTTGTTATTGAATTTTCATCAAGCACAATCAGTCGATACCTTAATTTATTTTTTCATATCCGCTCCCAAAGTGGAGAATATGGCCTCCTAATAGAGGTATCTCAACATAACTTTATCGAAGAGAGTAGGGATAGAAGGATAGGTCTAGGACAGGACTAGTGTTTAGCTTTTCGCTTTCGCTACGCCCTGTGAGGATCGGATGGGTGAGTGAGGAGGGTGTTTTTGTTTAACACTCAGACTACGCATAGAAATCCGTAAATCGATTGAAATATCAATTTATGAAAACTGCCGTAGCCCACGACGCTACCAATTGCGCCACGGACGCCGACAATCAAGTAAATCAATCAAATCAAGTAAAAGATTAAATAGCTATATGCTATACCAACTCGAACAAAATAAAATAAGTTATATTCCGTCACTATTTTTCACACCGTGTTCGCTTCCAATGTGGATGATATGGATGAATCTCAACAGAAATTATACAACCTCTCTTTTTTGAAGAGAGTAAGTAGAGTTAGGATGGAACTAGTGGTTATCTAGTCGCTCTCGTTACGTCCCGTTATAAGGATCGGAAGGATGGGAAGGAATTGTAGACTCAAAAAACATCCAGTGCTTACGAATCCATAAATCGATTGAAAAATCAATTTAAGAAACGGTCGGTATTGGGATTTGAATCCTTTAAATCTTTGTAAAACAGTTACTATTAAGCTTAATTCCTTCCCCATTTTAAACATTATATAAATACATATTATACTAAAATATTTCTAATTGCTAATGATGTAATTTTGTGTAAAATAAATAAACTATTTGAATTCTATATTGCATTTTCTAATGCCTCAGTTTTTGGATTCACATAATGCCTTAAATCTTAATATAAATATTATTATTCAACTAGTCGTGTTACTAAATGTGTCATATGTTTTGCCTCATTGAGTCGTTTAGAGTTTTTAGATATTAATTAAAACATTAATAGTAAGCAATTATTAGTAAATAACATTTTAAATAGAACACGTGGCTCACCAATATTAAATTTATTTCCCTAGGACGTTACACCTCCAAACATTAATACTTTGGTAATTAATCCTATTATTGTTTGTGTCTAACTCCTCCCCACGTTCATTAGAAATGAATAATCCAGCCAAACTTTCATTTTTAAGTTAAGAATTAGAATCATTGTTCACCTTAGAAATAAATAACCTTGCGATATATTTAGTTAGTTAGTCTAAAGATGCTTCTAGACTCTAGAATATTTAACATCGACAGTGAGCAATTTGCGATTAAAAATCTTGCAGTACTTTCAATAGAACACTAACTGGCAGATAAAACTGATTTTGATAATGTTGCTAACGATTTTGCTAAGAGCAAAGCAAGGAAAAATAATTTTGTTAATATTTTTTCATGTTTTTTTTTGCAAATAGATAATGTGGTGTAAGTAAAATCTTCTGAATATCTTGTCCAAAGTTAATTTTCAATTTTAATGTACAATATATTAATGGTTTGTCAATCAATATTTTTGCATTTTTTTTATGTAAATGATAAAAGACACATTTCAATATCTTATTTATGTTACATATTTCAAGAACAAGACTGCGGGACTCTACAATATTAATATTACATATTACATTTGTAAATGAAAAATAGTAAAAATATCGTACATGTTTTTCAAGAAATTATGTTGATATATAAAAATTTTGCGCCTGCGCCGAAATTTTCTCTAGCGTGATGGTTTATAATTAAAAATAAATAGTAAGTAATTTTAAAGATAACGATATTAAAACACTATTGTAAATATTAAATCATTTTTGGAGGAAAAATGGTGGAGGGGTGGTGGCAAAACCCCTTGCTACACCACGGCGTGTATGTATATGTTATAGCATAAACTTGTTTTTAATATTTAAAACGTGTCTATATTATTACATCAATTTAAAATAAAGGTAGGGAGGCGCGGACAAAAAATTTTTTTTTAGGGGAAGCGTCGTAGCATTAAGGCTGGAAACCGCTGTTCTAGAGAGTCTTAACAGTGTCATAATTAGTAACGACACCAGTAAAATAACAAAGTTATCAATTTTAATTCTATTATCAAAACAAATTTCTACAAAGCTACCGCAGAATCTATTGAAAATTAAAAAAACATCTTTAGTCGATTCGTCAAAAGATTAAATCGCTCTTTATAAATTATACTAAATATGTATTTTTTTACAACATGCATCTGTCGTAGATAATGAATATTAGAATCAAATGAATAGAGCCATTCCACATTTTTTTAATAATTTAAGCTTGTTCAATGTGTATATTCATAAAACGTCATATTTTGTATTTTTTTATATGTCATTATAGCTGACAGCTAATATGCCAAATATTTTGAAGATTGGAAAATCATACCATTAAACTCGATCAGAATATTTATAAGTCACTCATGTCCGAATTAAAACACATAAATTTGATTAATATTACGAGGTATTTTGGATTTAAAATGTTCACAAATGATATGCACTATTTTACCTATCTTTTTTAATGGCATTCAGTTACAGTTTTTGCTTTAATAATTATGAATATCATTTCATGTTCGATTCGAACAGAGTATTCTCTTGTCAATTTTTTTTTTGTATAGATTTTGCTGTAGGAAAACGATCTTATATTAGGTGATTTAGCCAGATATAGAAGAACATACCTAATTCATTAAAAATCTTAAGTATAACAATGTACCCAATTCAATAAAAAGTTACCTTATTGTAATATTGAAGCTGTAACAATATAACCATTATATTATTCAATTTTATGATGGGTAAGCATGTGTTTCTGTGGAATGAGTCGTATAATGTCAAATTCTCAATCACTGGTCTAGTGTTCGGTGGCCTGATACAGCAAATGTCATTGAAAAGAACAACACAGTCAGACTGGCATATTATTTGAATAACCTCTGTGTCATTCTCGATAACACCTGATAATTATAGGTGACCCGCAACGAAAAGGTTTCGTTTTTTGCACATCATAGTAAAAACAACAAATAAATACAATAAATCGCAGGTAAGTGCAGTTTTTATATGTTGTATGATGTAAGCATATATAAATTATGTAATTCAGTTAATGAAGAATACATGAAGCCATCTCCAGTGGATATAAATAATGTTATCTCGAATATAACAACGATATACATAAATTCAAAAGGAAACATTTTCGATTTTTTACAATGTCATCTTTACGATGTGTTTATTCGCAAATTAAGTTTGTATATCGACTGTGTTTTGGCCAATTGATGTAACCTTAAAAAATACGAAAATGAGTTAATGATAGGATCTTATTTTAAAGACGACAGAGCAGGTGTCGGCCAAATGATGGAAATTACAAAAATAAATTGACCAGTTTTTGGAAGGGAAAAATCATTTTACATTACGGTTTTAGGTTTAAAAATTCTGAATTGATGTAACCATCAATTGGTCAAAACACCGTCGTTGTATAAACATAATATTTTCTATGGATTCGGCGGTAACTTTGTGGAAGTTCAATTCTAATATTAAATTAAATTAAAAATTGATATCTATAATATTTATAATTTTTGATACACATAAAAGTATGTGTATTTTTAGTATATTTGTATATGTATTATAACTATATAAATTATTTAAAAAAATTGTGTGTAACCGAGTGGTAACAGTTTTGTTTTATTCAGTTGCACGTTCCAGGGTATAAATACTCAAATGGATATTTTCTTACATTGGTTTTTGTGATTCCTTCCTCTCATTCCTTCCCTTTATCACCTCCTACCCGACCCTAATCCTGAAACCTTGCGAATTGTCATGTCCTATCATTTCTTTACATACTTACTTATTCCTTACCGACTCTGAAAAATAAAATTGGATGAATAACCAACAACATTGTAAGTTAGCATGGTTTAAAAATGAGTTTTAATGATTTTTCAAAAAGTTTACACATTTATGAATTTGAGAATTTCAATACTCAATGGTCTAATAATCTCTTTGAGCCGAGTCGAAATAGCACGGTATATAACGCAATATTTATTAATTGAACTGACAGTGTCAAATTCATATCAATTCTTTAAAAATATCAATTTATTGTCACAAAGCTCACTAATAATGAAATTTATTTTTTACAATAATTACTTTAATTGAAATTAAAAACAATGTAAATTTATTATGTCATTCATGTGTAAAATGAAAATATTAGAATGCGAAACCAAATTACTTAATTATTTATTATTGATAATGTTTAAAAAATATGAAAGTATTTAGTCCTACAGTAATTATATGAATCGTTTGACATGTCGTTTTCGCCAGTATGTCTGAATAAGGGATTCCAACTAGAATATTCGACATACAGATATATTCGGTCATTTCGAATATTTGGGCAATAATTTTTAATAAAATGCTTCACAAAATCGTCGAAAGACCACATCAAAATTTCTCCAAATTTCAAGAACAATAACGAATACCCCAGCAGTGGACATTTTTGCCTTCACCCAACTCGGACGCTTTCAATATGTTAAAACTAAAGCTAGGCGAAAAACCCTTGCCGTCATTTCATTAATTATTGAAGAAATACTGTTGTGGTAATCCGACGCAGCGGCAAATTTTAAGTATTGTAATACGATTGAACAGTATTGGAATGTATGTTATCCGAATATATTCGAATAGTTTCAGTTTTACTATTCGATATTCGAATAGTTGGAAGATTGCAATACAAACTAAATATACTACTTTGATATTTTAGACTTATTCTATTGTAGTTCTACCAAGTAAATTCACTATACAAAATTTCGTTTATTCTTAGTAATTTTTACTAAGTTGCTTGAAATAATGGAACCGTTCACTCATTTTTCTTTGTTCACTGTGTCCCAAACATAACATTCAAAAGAACTCTTATTGTAAAATATGTGACATTATTTAATCGGTAGAGACAGTTTTTGTATATGTGCACCGAATTCACATAACAATTTGAAGGTACATAGATCACAGTTGGGCTTCATTTCATTATTATTTATCAATTCGACCTTGGCAATGAATGGTCCCGCCCGCCCGCTCTTCCTGCATCGCCTACCGCAGTCTAGTGACGTTATCAGTCGCTAAACGGCGCACGGCTGTCACCTTCACATATTTTTGCAAGAACATATTATATTTACCTATAAGTAGAATGGGTACACAATCATCTTCATGTACTGTTCGGATCATAAAAGACGCCATTTTTTGGCATGAACTTCACGCTATTTAATAAATAACGCATATTTCAATTGCTTATTTATTTAAATTAATTAAAACCTTTATGAAGTAATTCTCAAACTTGTGTTAGCGTGCGCCTAGGGCAGTGTCTGCCAAACTGTGTGCCGCAAGAAGTCTCAGGTGTGCCGCAACAAATGAAGACAAATTAGAACTGTGGACAAGCAAGTAAAAAACTCACAGCTTAGACGCTTTGGTATTTTATAAAGGTTTTTAGAAATTAAATAAAAAAAATAGAGCGGCTAAAGTAGGTAGATCAGAAATTACGTATTTTCTATGGATTCGGCGGTAACTTTGTGGCAGTTCATTTTTAATATAAAATTAAAATTGATAACTTAGTTATTCCACTGTGTTTAGCACTAACGTGACGCGTTTCGCAGCCTTAAAAAGAATCTTCAAACTAACAATATCGCAAGGTTATTTATTCCAAAGGTAGACAATGATTCTAATTCTTACATCAAAAATAAATGTTAGGGTGGTTTTTATTCCATATACTGGTCGTAGGTAGAGGGGTAAGACATAAACACTGATAGATATACTTATGACAAGTTACTCGTTGTCAAGTAGAGTTGCCACTTTATAATTTTCCTCTCCGGTCCAAGTAGGGCTTCCAATTAACCGGAGATTTTAACTAACCGGTTTTCGGTGTTTTTTTGACAAAAAAACGGTTAACCGGTTTAAACCGAAATACCTCGTTTCATTATTTTCAAAAAAATCATATGAAGTATTTTTTTTAACTACACAAAATTGAAACAAAGAGCAACAAAATTTCAATTTCAATAATAAAACTTAAACTTAAATAATAAAATAATGAAAAGCTTTAATAATATATATTTTTTAAATACACAAAATTAAAACAAAAGTGGTTAATAATAAAAATCGTAAAAAAGATTACTATTTGAATGTGTTTAAAAAATATTAGGACAGAAACTGGAGAAATTATATACAATAGCAACACATACTATATATTATACAACAAAAGAAAATGTAGTTATACACACGCAGCAGAAATAAAATCAAATAGACGAATATATCTAATCAAAATAGAATGAATAATAACTATTATAAATATGTACATATGAACAAAAATATTATTTCCGTATGTTTAATTATCAATTACGTCTGCAATAAACCAGAAAACTCAAGCATAGTTTGTATGATAAAAAAAACGTTTTAAAATTTGTCTTTTTATCGAAATAATACTTGAAAATTTATTTTATATTTAAAGTGAAATTTACAGTTCATTCTAAAATTTTGAAATTTTTTAACAATTCCCGTGTGTCGTGATTTTGGATTAACAATCAGAACAATTGATATGCTCTTACGCATTTCATTTATTGTATTGATCTCAATATTAATGACTCCGGTATTCCATGGATTATAATTATATAATATTTTTTGGGTAAAGTTTATTCGTAATAATTTTTGCAGACGAATCTATGGAAGCTTAATTTAAATATAATTTAGTAAGTTTTATGATAGTTTTGGGGACGGTTTTTTTGTACAAATATTTCAACTAAAAAATCAGTGGCTTATCAAATCTCTGCGTTCCAATAATCACCATGATTGTATCTCATCACTGAGAAAACTTTCAATTCTTTCGAATTAATAGTATAAAAAAATTAAAATTTCTTTCATAGTTGAAATATTTACCTAGATCTATTTAACAAATTTTTTTTACAAGTTCTAATGGTCGTAAATCAGATTAGATAGATTTATAATTCAGTAATACATACGATTGATAATTTCTTTATTTGACAATTAGTATCTATGCTTTGGAAAAAAAGGTGTTTTGTCAAAACGTCAACAAAAGAATATAATAAAAATCAAAATGTAGGTCCTACGGTCGAAAAAACATCTGGTTAGGGTAAGTTAGCTGAGTTATAACAACTTGCCGCTCGAATTTTTATTATTATTTATGGATGTCATATATTTTATGACGGTATATTTTGTCAAAAACATAAATTTGCGAATGGATATATTGTATGACCTGACGACTAATTAGGGTAAAGTAAAATAGAGTTTTATTGCACAGCTTTCTATTGCTTATTCTTGAAATAAAACTTTCTCAAGTATTACTAGCTACATAAAAAATTAGCCCCTTTAGGCTTTTAAACATATTTTAGTACAACGTCAAATATAAACAATATATCTTTGAAAGAATCACTTAAAAGCAGCGGAAGAATAGAATTTTATTCTAACAAGCAAGTAACGGAAATATCCATAAAATAACTTGCACACATAGACTTGAAAATATTTACTACGATTGTAGGTTATAAGTATAATCGGCTTTGTGGTTCAGTGCTCAATGTTATTGGATACGGTTACGGATGTCTCGGGTTCAAGTCGCGGTGCGGACAGTTTCATAAATTGATTTTTCAATTGATTAATAGATTTCTGTTCTTAAGCATGAATGTTTGTAATGTCTGAAACTCTTTACCACCCAACGGATAATAAAAAACTGAGCAAAACGAAAGAGATTAGCTAACCACTAGTCCTGTCCTGTCCTAGAGCTATCATTCTATCCATATTCTCTTCGAAGAAAAATAGGTTGAGCAACTGAGTAACAAGCAGTTCTCGTAGAAAAAATCTGTTGAGATATCTCCATTAGAAAGATATATGCTCCACGTTGGGAGCGGACATGGCAAAAAAAATATTGAACTAAATATTTTACTATTTTTCACTTCTTCATAATGGATTTCTACCAAGTAAATGCTAAATCAATCAATTATTAAAGAGTATGATCAGCCTATAAGAGCAGTCGACTCAATGGATTTTTATATTGGAAGATATGAAATATTTATTTTCATTATTTTATCCAAGATAAACATAAAACTAGCAGTAAACAGTTATAAAAAGTCAATTTATGATAATTATAATCTCCTAAAAGTACTGTGTAAGTATCATATTTTATGTTGCTAATGCACGATGGCTTTTATAAAGTACAAAGTGTTTTTGGTGAAAATATATCAAAAAACTATTTTTCCTATAATCTCACCTATTCATTGCAAATGAACATTTTTTTTATTTAAAAGCTGAAAATCGTGCATTTATACGTAAAGAATGCATGTGTCTTTTGATGATGCCATGTAATTCTTTATTGCATAAAATATTTCTGCCATAATTTCGACATCTTTGTGATAGAGGCGATTATTCAACAATATGTACATGTCTGCCTCTTAAAGGCGTTAAATTTTAAAAATTATACAAATAAAAGAATTTTTCAAATTTTTTTAAAAACCCGGTTAACCGCGTGAAATAAACCGGGTTTCGGTTTTTTTCAAAACACGCGATAAACCGGTTAACCGGTTTCGGTTTAAACCGGGTTGGAAGCCCTAGGTCCAAGGATCCAGGATCACGGCATCCATACATACTAATACACTGGCACGCTCCGCGTATTATACACAAACCGTATCAGTATAGTAAGAAGTGCAAAGTTAAAAATCGTATACTATAGGTCGGTCGCGTTGATAAAAATTGTTCTTAAATCCATGTGTTGAATATTCAGAAATCTCTGGGAGATTTAATCAAAAGACACCAGTGTGTCAAAACATAAAAATATTGATAATGTTTCATACAGGACCTAAAAAATAAGCAAGTTTTTCCGTTAAACTTTCAGGATTTGCGTGAAGTGTTTCTCGCAGACAAAGTTTGGGAAACCCTGTTTTTAACGTATTGTTTCAATTGAAATTATTTACGAAATAGTTTACTATATTCGAATGAAATTATCGGTTTGTTATAATGATTTGTTTACTTGTCATATTTAATGAATACTTCTAATTTAATATTTACACATTTATGTCAATTGAAACATATTTGGGTAGATACTTAAGTAAATGATAATATTTACTGAAACGTTTCTATTGTATGGAAATCTTTTGTGATATTGTATAAACGTCTAAATATTATGTTAGTTTGTGATTTCGTGATAAAACAGCAGGAATTAATTAATTCAGTTGACACTCGTATAAAAAAGTGACATTTCCCAGCTGTTACTTTCTTTTCATGTTGTGGATTTTGTTAAAGAAAGTTTCTCATCACCAAATCTATTATTGTGTTTTCGTTTTTGTAAAAATTAATAGTATTTTAAGCAGGAAAGATATTTTAAGATTCATTTAGTTTGATCAATAATATCTATATCATTGAATAAATACACTTAGATAGAGCAAAATACGCTTTATAACTTTGCCCTTTATACTACACTGAAAGGTAATCTTTGTGCTTAATACACAGAGTGTGGCAGTGGATAGATATGTATGGATCCCGTGATCCTGGAGTCGAAGTGCAGTTAGTTATAAAATGGAAACTCAACCTTATCAGTGAGACCTATCGATACCTCAGTTCCATCGTGTAACAACTCAATAAGCATAGTTCTAAGATAATAAGGAAACAAGATTCTAGGCAAGCTTAATCTTTTATTTTACCTACATCTATTTTTGGAGATTTAAAAGAAATTCTAGGATTACCTAAAAAATATAGGGTGGCTGCTATAGTAATTGGACGGCGATAGTTATTGGACACTTCAACTTTAAACGTCTAAAATAAGAGTAGCTAACCATTCCTGTTGGTGTGAAGGAAACAAATATATCTATTCTTTCTATCTATATGTAACTGCAGCTTTAATTATTCACTACTAGATAACAATAAAACTTTATTCGTATGTAATGTCAGGTCAAAATCGTGAAAAAACGTGTTTGTGTTAGCAGACCCTTTAAGAAACAGTGACATTTTAGTGACATTTACTTTATAAAAGTTTCGCGAATTTCGTAAAGAAACTTCTCAGGAAAGTGTGAGAGACTACAAAGTGTCAATATTCATTGAGATTTAAATAGTGGTACAACAATTAACCTAAAAAGTAAATGTGTCCAATTACTATGTTTTTCCATATTTTTCAGTCTAATACAAATATCAAAAAAACTTTTGTTTTTATTACTGTTGTGTTCATTTCCTTGAAGCTCATTAAATTCCGCATCTCTACATATCTTACATGTTTCCTACATACTTATTTTTTTGACTTATACACTGTTAAAGGAAGGTACTTCCTTAAGTGTCAAATTACTATAGCAGTCACCCTATTTACATATATGATATTATAAACATAATTATCATTTCAGAAGTTTTCACATGATTTTCGTAGTTGTAACAGTTTGAACCTAAAGTATTATAATCATTGTCAATCTAAAATAACCACTTGTTTCATTTTGGGACTGGTAGATAACGGTTTTCTAAGCATTTCCTCATACTTAACTTAAAACCGAATTTTTATGACTATGGAACTGAGGTATCGATATATAAAACTCGAACATGTTTTTCTTACAATATAGGACATTTATTATTATTTTTATAGTAAAACTTATAACAATGTCCGCAACCAAATTGGAGCATATGGTATCTCCTAATGTAGGTATCTCAACTTTCTACGCGAACTGTTTATTACTTAGTTGCTCAACTTTTATTTTAGGGCTATCACAGGACTAGTGGTTAGATAGTCGGACTCGCTACTCAACGTTTTTACGATCAGATGGGTGGGAAGGAATTTTAGTCATCACAAACAACCATGCCTACGATCAGAAATCTAAAAATCGATTGTAAAATCAATTTATGAAACTGTTTGTACTAGGATTCGAAGACGTGAGATCCGTAACCAAAGCCATCGACGTTGACCACTGCGCATGGATCCGGGATTATTATTATTTTCATTGTAAAACTTATGACAAATTCTTGTGGTAATTTTTTTTTTGAATTTTACAGCGTAAAGAGAACGATCATCAACGATATATTATAAATAAATTATGACAAAAGCAAAGAAAATTGTCGGCGTAGTTGGCGTAGTTGGTAGCGTCGTTGGCTACGGTTACGGATGTCTCGGGTTCAATTCCCGGTGCAGACGGTCTTCATGAATTGATCTTTCAATCGATTTATGAATTTCTGTTCGTCGTCTGCGTGTTTGTGATGTCTAAAACTCCCTCCCACCCATCCGATCCTCACGGGGAGTAGCGAAAGCGATTAGTTAACCACTAGTCCTTTCCTAGCCCTATCCTTCTATCCCTACTCTCTTCTAAAAAGAGAGGTTGAGCAGCTGAGTGAACAGCAGTTCTTATAGAAAAATTCTTTTAAGATACCTCCATTAGGAGACCATATGATCTGCGTTGGGAGCGGACATGGGAAAAAATGTATTTTCATATATTATACTATACGTACCTAGATTGCGTCAATATATATATATATCTTCTCTCTAATAAAAATTAACATTCCGTAAACCAATTCGCCCAAATGAGACGAATAACTTATGCATTATTTAATGTTTTATTTATTTAATTTAAGACATCGACTGAGGGTGCTTGATGGAATTTCAATATCAAATTTGGATTATTGAGATTTTGTACACTTCCATGTATTATACGTCTGAGAGCCATATAATATAATATTTTACCTCGTAAATAATATTTGTCGTATTTGTATCTTCTATATAAACGTTAGACACTGTTTACTCTCTGTCAGTTCGAGTCCATTCGTGTGCTCGAGTGCCTGAGGATGCCGAAGGGCGAAACCCGGGTCGTTAGTGACAAAATACATTTATTTATTCTTAAAAAAATAATATATTGAAAGCATAAATAATTTAAAAACTGATACGCACTTATGGTAAACGCACATTGTTATGTAAGAAAAAAATATCTTGTAGTTCGACCTTCAGTTAAGTTGTTGATTTAAAAAAAATATTATTGACCATATAAATTATTATGGCGTCGTTGAATCATAAGACTGTTGTGTGATCCTAATTGATCGTTTAAATTAACATCTTACAATATACAAAAACATGTGATAAAAAATAACATTTTTTTAAACAAAAATAATTCATCATTTATACAATATATATGCGACTTAATTTGAAACGTATTTATTATTTCTCAGAAAGTTGAACGCTACGTCGTCTTAAGATAGTAAAATGTATTTGCTTACAAATCTGGATTTAAGACAAATATTTTCAAAAAAAAAAATGACTTGCACCACCGACTTTAACTGGCCCATATCGATGGCGTAGTTCCACAGTGATACAATTAGATATTGGTAGTTTTGAGATAATATATGGCCGATCAAAGTTTTGACTCGTAAAACGTGATTATTATTTTGTTTTATTCAAATAGGTGGTCAATAGTTTATAGTTTTGTGATTAAAAGTTGTTTCTTAATAGAACGTCACGATTCACAAAAATATATTTCCACAATACGATATTTCGATATGTATGTATATGAAACTGGGAAACCATTTAATTTTTCTCATTTACATATCGACTGTCTAAAGGAAAAAGACATAACCCACACGCAAAGAATATTGTGTATATCTCAAACAAAACGTGTATTAAATTGTACCGATTTTGATATTTTATTTGAAAAATAGTTTGAAAAGATGGAGAGGTAAGTCCTTTTGCCTTTTCAAAAATATATATATTATATATTTATATATAAATATAGTAAATTAACACGTTTTGTGTGAGCTTTACACTATATTTTTTGATGTGATTTACGTCCTTTTTCTTTTTCACATTCGATATGCAAAAATCTGCCTTTTGAGAGAAAACTTGTACATTTTACTAGCTGTACTTTTGTGAAACTGTAGAAGAGCGGTGTTCGAATACAATGACAAACGTAACTCAAAATATCAAATTGTTGACTTATCGTCGTATGGAAGTGCGCCATCGTGTGTAATTTGATTTTTTATTATGTCATGTGATGTGTCTTAATTTAAAATCAATTGTTTCCTTGAATAGACCTGATACAAATTGAACACTGAAGTTGAATCACATAACACATAACAACATGTATGATAAGAACTGTATCGAAATTTGCTATTGTTTTTTTTTTAAATTATTATCTTATTCGTATATGGAGCTTGATTCGCATGCTACAAATAGTTTCAAAAGATAAATATAGATAGAGAAACCAGAAATAACGTTTTGGGAATAGTAGATTCCCACTTTGATTTAGTACGTATTCATGGAAGTCGAGGAGAAGTAATATTTCTCAAATCTATATATATATATAAAATGAATGTTTGTTTTTTTGTCCCGTATGCGTTTCTATACTATTCTTCCGATTGCAATGAAACTTGGTGAGCTGTTGTGCACACACCCGTAAAGGTTTCTAAATAAAATTAATCAAATAAGTACAAACATAAACATTTCAGTTCGTGTGTGACATCACAAGTGGTGTTAATTGCTAAATTCCAATCGCCGGTCTTAAATCTTGAATGGAAAATTTAAAGGAGAATAAATGTATTGTTACCACGCAACCCAATGATTCCAACAGATATGTCAGTCGAATTCAAACGTTTGCAGTTTCCGGTGCTTCCAGAATTTGCAATTACCGTCAACAAAGCTACAAGTGTGTGAACTAAATTTGAAAAAACCATGCTTATCATATGGACAGGTGTATGTGGCCTGATCGAGTGTTGAAAAACTTTCTGATTTATTCGTGTACTCACCAGACGGAAACAAAAAATTATAATTATCCAAAAGCATTTCAATAAACAGAATTAAAACACAAACACCTCCATTCTTTGAGTGGAATTGCAACGCATACTGAGTACTCTCTAGCAAAAATAAAAATTAATATAATCTAATCAGAATATTACCATATTCTCTATACTAAGCCATCATTTTATTTGAATTAAGCAGAGTGCTGAACGAAAAATATTATACGTTAGAATTTACATTTCACTCGCTGCTTATAGAAACCTCCCACGTGTGACATTGTTCGTTTCATTCAATTGAACAAATTCAATACAAAAAGAAAATCATACATCAAAGCGTCGCCAATTCTATTAACTCAGTAATACAAAAACCAATATTTCTGGGAATTGAACATCTATTTCAGAAATTCCTTTTATTCAGTATCTGATTTAAAAATTTATGAGCACTATACAGGAGAGTTGAAAAAAGTATTTTGCTATAACAATACGGATAAATAAAATTTAAAAACTAAGCCCTTCCTCCATGCGATGTATAGTTTACCACACCGCGTTTCGGAAATTCTTTGTCATTTGCCAGGATATATTCCGCATTCTAAAACTATTCAGTTACAAGGTACTGAATGAATACGTAACGACACGTGACTTTAACTGTAAGTAATCTAGTATATTTATTTTTCTTTCCAGTGCCATATAGTAATTACACGGCCCGTGGGCTGGGTTTGGGCAGGTAAAGATAATTCACATTTGGGCTCAACCGGGTGAAGGTAGGTAATTCAAATTTAAGAAAAACATTTCCTACTAGTTATGTTCGGGTCATGAGTTAGCCATAAGGCAATAGTATTCATAACTTAAATAATTTATTTCATATGTGGTATGAATGTCGTTGGAAATATGGAAACAATAACAAATATTGTTTGAAAAGTATAAATGAATTACTATATTTAAAAAAGATCGGGCTTTTTTCGGGCTGAGAAAAATAAATCTGGGCTTCGGGTCGCGTTCGGGTAAGACCTCACCGTTTTTTCTTATAGTAACTAAACATGTAACTAGTTAGTTTTGAGGTGTTAACTGTCAATTTTTGGTGGAAAGACATTATATTTCAAAATTAAACACAATTTGTTTGTAATCCTTGCACATGTTTATAATGAGCAGGACTGTTTCGCTCATCTCGAGCATTACCAGCTGAACTGATTGATTAGCGGAGCCGGTCCTGATCATTTTAAACATGTGGAAGTAGAGCAAAGAAATTATGTTTTTTTTTAAATCTAAGTAGCTACTTATTCGTCCAATGTCATATATTTAATATTTCAAAAACCTTTTCACAACTTTTCAGCAAAACTTTATATGAAATAATAAACACTGTCCCAAGTTTGAAAAAGATAGATGCAACCGCTACTTTGCAACTGCTTTTTGAATCTTTGAGTCGCTCTCCTGTAAAATGTCATGTTTGCTGATAAGGGATTATACGTAAGGAGTGACGAGATGAACACCACCAGTTAATTGTGTGATATCGCTTATTTCACAGTAGCCTTCCATAGCACAATAACGATAAAGGAAAACAAATCAAAACGGAACTGATGTGTTAGCATGTTGTTTGACGGATAAAAAATTGATGAGAACAGACAAAGGAAAATAGTTTCGATTAGTTTACGGTGGAATTTAATACCATACGTTTCATAATACAAACTTACTCCTTGTTGAATCTAAAATTAAATCAAAAATACCCTATTCCTCTTCTTATGTTCGAAAATGTATCGAATACCTCAAAAGTACTTTTAAAACGCGTCTGTTTGTCCCGTATGCGCTCCTACACCATTCATTCGATGTCCATCAAACTTTGGTGAGTTGTTGTGTGTACATCCATGAAGGTTTCCAAAATTAAAAATACGTACAAACAGCGACAACTCGAAATACCTTCTGATTTATTTGTGTACGCACCAGACGGGAAAATATTGTGTATACAAAAGAACTTCAATTAACAGAATTAAAACACAAACACTTTCTTTCTTTGAGTGGCATTTCAACGCATGCAGAGGGTATTCGATAGGTTAAGATAAGTGAAACGAATAGTATCATAAACATGACTCCTTACAACAAAGATTGATACCTGTTTTATAAAAATATATTATACGGGCCTATAGAGAGCGAAATTGTCCTCTTATATTTCCATAAAACTGTTTTCAAGGTCCAGATCGCTTTGCCTTTCGCTTTGATATAATTAATGGTTTTACCACTACTTTCCATTAAAAAATAAATCAACTTGTTTTAACACTGTTAAAACAATAAAAACGACTCTTTTTGACACGACTTCTAAAAACACCACCCCTTTCTTTTTGGTTCAATAAAATCGGTATTACTTGTAAACGGATGAATCCATGCTCCACAGTGCGACTTTTTTTTTTAAATAAAATTATATTATTCACATTATTTTATATAGATTCTAATTAGATTTTAAAAGTATCCATGGTTCATGCAGAGGTTAATGAACTCGGATATTTTAAAAACGTCAATAGCATTTTTTTTCCGAATGAGATACATCGTGTGACTAAAATACGTATCCAGTAGGGTCTCCAACTATTCGACATTATCAACAATTCGAATATCAAATATTAAAACTGAAACTACTACAATAATCGTTTAATATATTATTAAAATTTATAAGAAAAGTCTCTGATATACATTATAATGTTGTCTTAAGGATGAGATATCTACATCTTATAATAATTTATGATCTGTAAAATCCTAGATGGAGATAATTTAAATACACATTCTAATACAGTTCTATTGTATTACAATACTTAAAATTTGCTGCTGCGTTGGATTACTCCAACGTTATTTTTTAATTACTGATATTACTGCATGCTTAAAGGCTTAGTTTATCCCCGAGTCATTCGTCAAACTCTAGCATTATAATTTATGATTAGATACTGAAAGCGCCCTGAGTTGGGTGAAGATAAAAAAAAACACTACCTGGGAGTATTCTTGAAATATTTGTGATGCGATCTTTCGTCGATTTTGTAAAACATTTGATTTAAAATTATTACGAATAGTATTCAAATATCGAATAGTTAAAAAAGGGCCGAATATATTCGGATATTGGATATTCAAATATTCGAGTTGGAATCCCTAGTTTCCAGTATGAGACCTTTGGATGTCAGGTTCCATTCTCAATCTCGATCTATTATCACATGAGAAGACCCGAATCAAAGAGAGGCGAATGGTTGATTATCAACGTCCTGGAAGGTCTGGGATCTCAAGCAAACACCATTTCAAATCCGGTTCAACTCTTATTTATTTTAATCGAAGATGCAATGGTTTATAATACACAAAAATAATACTAATACATAAAATTGAGCCTACATTTATATTTACTTAACACATGAATTTACCTATAAGTTATAATGCAATTGACACAACAAGGATTTTAAATTAAGTCCAAGTTCAAAACAAACAAAAAAAAATTATAATTACTTGCGAAGACGGCCGGCTCTCTAGCCGAAGGGCTCCGACAGCCGACTGTCGCCAAAAATCAAATTTACATTCAGCCACTGTAGGTTCTCCCCTTTTTGTCAAAAATGGACCCGTCCGGACACTTTCTAATTTCCGCTATAGGTCTTCGGCGGTTAGCAACCGATGGCTTTCAACGACAGCAGTCAGTTGGAATACCACGAATCGTTTTCATTAACGCTGGCCGCTGTCAGTTACGGACCCTAATAAAAGTTAAACTTAACAAAAAAAAAACAGGGTGTGTCACACAATACCTACAATCAATAAGTTATTATAATGAGCACACAAAATAACACTTTTAATGAATAAATATTATCGTTTAACGAAAAGTAAAACGTACTTTACTCCATCAAGTAAAAAATATGATTTGTGAATCGATTATTAAAAGCTCAAAAATCTTGCTCAAATTATGTCACACGATTAAAATAATATTATAAAGTAACTTAATTGTTTTAATACACATCGATCTTTCATTCTTCCATCGCTATTTTTCATGTTTGAAGTCCAATATGAAAGCTTTCCTCTTCAAATTGTTGACACAACTATGAAAAGCGAAAAACAATTTGAAAACTTACAAAAGTTTCTTTTTATTTTTGTGTACCATATATGTATTTACAGTAAGTAAATAGTCAATATTTTAGATAGTAGAAGATTCTAAAATAATAATGTTGGCCCTTTTCAGTTACGTACGTTTATTTTTCCAACAGTTATTTAAGTACATACTTGGAATAAATTTGAATGAGTTTGGACATCCTGTGAATATAATCTGCTTCCTGGGTAGGGGCAGGGCAATGTCCTGAAAATGAAAAACGGAGGAGGACGGGCAGATTCAAGGCCGAATCCGTTAGCTTTGCGAAGGTTTTATACTGCTTAAAGCGATTTTTTAAAACTGTTTATTTTTTTACATCCCTTTGGCGTTCCTACGACGATATTAAAGCGATCCATTCCATAGTAAAGTTTTAAATGGAAAGATATTCAATTAGTTTCATTTTTCTTTCATTTTGCGTAGCTGTATCGTTTGATAAGACGTCCAAAAACGCGACCATTATAATTCCGAAATCATTCAGTTTATTTTGATTTCAAAAAATAATATCACAAAATATGTTTTTACTACAATCATTCAGTCAATTTTAGTATCGTTTTTACTAAACATTTGCACGTTTTTATTATAATTTAAAAAAATGCCATATCATCGTTTTAACTAACAAACTGTGTCTACATTTCAGAAACGTCTTCAGGAGAGATTTAAAACACAATAAATTCAATTTTAACGAATGTTGTTTTTCAATTTCACATATGTTATATGAAAAGTGATTTAACATGATTCATATAACATAATCGACGTCGTTTTGGTCAATCGATGGAAACCTCAAGATTTAAATTGTTCAGGAGAGAGTAAAAACTGTTTATATCGAAAACATTATATGGTGTGTTGCGTTATGAATCTTTGAAATGCTCTTCTGTAAATTCTCATGTTTAAAGATACGAGATTATCCGTCGGGAGTTTCGATATAATAGTAGCTTACATCAAGTGGCCGGGTCTGACTTTTTTAATCTAAAAAAAACCAATGTAAAATAATGTTTCCCTTCCAAAAAGTGGTCAATTTATTTTGCCGAGACCTGCTCTGTCGTCTTTAAAATTAGATCTGATCATTAGCTCATTTTCGTATTTTTTGAGGGTTACATCAATTGGCCAAAACGTCGATATGTAAATTTTGTAAATGTCCATGCATTTTATCACTAACGACCGTGTTTCGCCGTTCGGCATCTTCTCATAGGCATTTGAGTACACGAATAAACTCGAACTGTCTCATATAGCAAATTTCGTCAGCATTTTTGTAGTTGTAATATAGTTACTAGATTTAAAAGATGGAGTCGAAAATAACCAATCATTTAAAAATGAGAACATTCAAAACGGTAAAATCCTCACCGAGAAAATAAAAAAAACCTGCGTGACGTTACATATACCACGAAATATCTCATACGTTTTAATACTCTTTTACCGCTTATACTAATTAGTAAAGTAAAAAATCAAACAAAAATACACAGTGTATCGTATTCGGTGTGAATGCAAAAACTGTTTTTTTATTATTTTAATCACAATTAACAAACTTTCAGCGGTACTAAAATAAGGTGTTGAAACTGAGAATGTTAATCCGAGTTTGTGGCCCTCAGGGGCTTAACTCGCCTACCCAGTCCCCTTTATTTAATTGTAACGCCACGCAGGAAAAACAGAATTACGTAAACGACCTTGAGGAATAAAATTTAATCCAAAAAAATAATATCGTGTTATGAAACACGTAACATCAAAAACCTCACACTTAGTGATAGCAACTCGAAAAGATTTATGGGCTTGCGAATTTTGTTTTTGAAAATAATAAGCTTTTCATAATTATATTACATTGTTTTAAATCATTCCTATTTCTTAAGTACTCATCAGCTTTAAGCAATTAACTTCCTTATGTACTCGATAGCAAAGTAATAAATTATTTGAGGAGTATCATGGATTTAATACTGGCCTATAGATGAGGACATTTTGATATTCGTCTAATGCAGTGGCGCATAACCTATTTGAAAAAAAGTTCAGTTTATCCATTTTTTAATCTTTCAGGGGCCGCAGAGGGTAAAAGTGTAAAGTGTAAAATAATGATATATTGTAGTAGAAAAATTATGGACTTCATAATTTTAAATTTAATAGTTACTTCATTTTACTGCTTATTATTTGTTATTTTGGGCCGCGTTTCACTGGTCTAATGCAAGAAAACGAATTCATACGGATTAATAATTAATGTCTCAATATTTGTAATTAGTTGAGAATTTTCACGTAGAGTGAAACCAGTCTTGATCTGTTGTTTTTATCATTGTCACTAAGCTATGTTATGCTGTATACCAGTGTTTCGCAATTTTTTTCATTCCACGGCCCACAAAATTTTCAAGAAATAAACCATGGCCCAAAAATTAAATTTTTTATGTTTTCAAAATCTTCATTTCGTATGATCACGTAGAAATCTGTCTGTCGGTCACAACAACTCCTCCGGAACGGCGTATATCGGCGACGTAAAATTTTCACACGTCATTCTGGCTGCAATTGTTAGTTTAACTGCGGAATTTTCATCTTTCAACAGCATTTAACTTTTAACCTAAAACTGAAAACGCTTTATTTTTGACGTTTCAATGAGGGATGAAAAAATTAATAATAATAGTCGCCTAGCAATAGCTCAATACTAATATATTCTGCAAGTGACAGTTGAGATAGTAACGTGAACGCAGATATTTGTGTTAAATATTGAGTTTCATGTTTGTGATTTGGTAGAAAGTGAGTTTGGTAAATTCGTACAACTTGTGGTGCATCTGGAATAATCGTCATCGAGAATTAGCGTATGACTCTGATCGTATGTTTAATTTGTGGCGCTGCAAGAGCCATTATTAAATGCAGATCAACAAGCTGTCTATCTTTCTGCGGCGCCATAACAATAGTGCAAGTGGCAAAATTATCATCTTCTATTATAGCTGGTTTCAACTTTTAACATATTAATTGGTGAACTATATGTTGTGCGTGTAACAAAATAGGTACGGTTGACGGTGATATTTTCAAATTTCAACATTAGCCTAGCCAACGTCTAAATTTAATAACCTAATATAAGCGTTCTCTATCTTGGTCGAAACCGTGTAAAAAATACTAGTATATGTATATACAAATATATACATTCTACAATCGCCTCAAAGACATTTTTTTTTATAAAATCACGAATAATCTGTACTTATTTAACAAGTATATATATAATATGTAAAAATAGAAAATTCACAAACCTCCATACTTGAAGCTAGCTCTACCGGAATTATAATATACTATAAACAGGAATATAATATCGTTGTTGTTCTGGAAGAAAACGCTAAATTGAAAAAATTACATATTGAGTTAGTTATACCAAAAATTTTACTTGTTTCGAACTCCATCGTATGAAAGAACACACTTATATTTATAAATTATGCATTTATTTAAAAACAGTTGTATACAAACAAACAAAATGAAAAAGGTATAACATTTCAAACGTTTGACAACCTTCAAAGTTCAATTACCAATATTTTTAGTTGTCTTCCTCCAGAACAACGACGATATTATACATAAAAATAGCATTACATTACAATTAACTGATATATCATTACGAATATTGAGAACGCAACTCTATGCAATATGAAATAAACACTGCTAAACACCCAAGTAACGAATTTACTATTATACAAAATGCATTAGCGGCTAGTAGAACTGTAAGTTTCTTTTTAAGGTTAGGTTACATAATAAATGCTTTGAACTTGACAATTCCACATAAGATCATATTTATTAACACTGCTCATTTCGATAGCCACACAATTATTAAGAAATGGCGTCCTTGAATGTAGAAGGTTAAAGGAATTAAGCACGTAATAATAATCTTAGACAATTAAATTTACAACAATAAAGATGTGCGAAAGGAAAAGAACATTAGGTCTAAAATTGACGCTTTTCAGAAAAGCCAAAACCAAATTTGCATTTTAAATTGACCATTTTGCAGCATTATTTGTGTGTCGTTATTTTGACATAGTCAAAAATTTTTTTGATTTTAAGGCTTAACGCACTTTTTCTAACATTATAATAATATTTAATTGACGACTAATAAGGAAAAATTCGATATCGCATCTATGGCGGCATCGTGTGTAGTAGAGGTTAAGTCAGCGGCTTCCAACGTTTATACTACAATGCCTCCCCTAAAAAAAAAATTTTCCGCGCCTCCCCACCATTAATTTTTTTAATCGATATTATAATATAGACACGTTTTAAATAGTAAAAACTTTATATAAAAAAAAACTTATAAATATAATTAACATAATAATGACAACATAATATTTACAATTGTGTTGGATTAAGGGTATCTTTAAAGTTACTCACTATTTTAAATCTTAAGCCATTACCATCAGGCGCAAAATTTTTATCTATAAATACAATTTTATGAAAAATATTTACTACATTTTTACAAATGTTATATTTGATTTTAATATTGTAGAATCCCGCAGGCTTGTTCTTGAAATATGTCAAAAAATCTAGTCTTTAAAATATTTTTTGTATTTATTATTTATTTAAAAAACACAAAATTATTGATGTACAATCCATAAATATATTGTACATTAAATTTGTAAATTAATTTAGGAAAAGATATTCAGCATATTTTACTAACACAACATTAACTAGGTATTCGCAAAAAAATATAACAAAAATATTTTTCCTTGCTTTGCTCTCAGCAAAATCGTCATTAGCAACATTATCAAAATCTATTTTAACTGCCAGTTGGTGTTCTATTGAAAAATAAAAATAATTGCAAATTGCTCACTGTCGATGTTGAATAGTTTTTTCCTAATTTCAACCACAAAATGATAATTCAGCATCTTGAGACTGTTTACAACAATTTTTCTTCCTGCCTCGACATTGAGGCTTCATGATTATCCTGAGATTATGTTTATTTGTGTATTACCTACGGAATTTTCTGTTCAAAAATTCTACCTTCAAGAGTATATTTTGTCAATGAGTAAAATAAACATTTATTCACAAATTTTTACTGTTATGTTACGATATAAAGTTTTAATTATTTATAGATATTATGGTAGGAAAATTATTTTTTAATTACAAAATGTTGGCGCCTTCCCGGTTGGAAACCACTGGGTTAAGTGTTAATTTATTTGATTTACTGGACAAAAAATCCTTATACTTATCAAATTAATAAAATACATTTACTACTGCGCGCACTAAATATATCTTGCTGGAATAGACCCGTTGGTTGGAAGGTCACACAAATATTTATTGCAAATTAAATTTTCTGGAAATATATGCGTCCCGGAATCGGTTCATAAGAAAAATAATCAGAGACACGTACAAACATGTTTCCAAATTTTGCGGATGAACAAACTCGTAAAAGTGGATTCGCGGAATTATAAATTAGAGGACGTGACGTCACTGACCCTGTCACTCCCCTTCTGTGGGTCTTTGTCACCCCCCTCTGCCCTCCCAATATTCACCCTGAGGACTTTTCAAGGTTGAGCGTCGCGTTTGAGCAAACTCAAGTTTGTTGTTTATTTAAGTTATTATTCGCTGAACTCGGAGCGTTTATTGGATGTAATTAAATTATCATGGACTTAGCTGGTAGTAAAGGAGGGAACGGGGGACGGAACGAGATTGTTAAGGTAGTTACATGAATATAAAACATGTTTGTGTAAGTGGAAGATTATCGAATTAAGTGAAATTAAAACATGCCACATGTACCGAGACATAAATATTCATAAAGCTCGAGAAGAACCGGACCCTTTGCGTAAATTATGTTATATGTAATATCTATAGTTGTCAGTATTAACCTTTATCCGCCCAGCTGATCAGTTGATTAAGACACATTTCGCGATCGGAATACACTGATTTATGATAAAAGTATTCAAAATATGAATACACCGATCGCTCGCTTAACACGATTTTCATTTTTTTATTAAATCTTACATTATAGTGTCTTGCATTTCAACTATTACTACAAAAACAATAAAACAGATAGATTAAAAATGGCAAGAAATATTGAAATTCATTTTCTAAGTAATGATCCGGATATGGATCGAGCTTTAAAATTTCAACGAGAAATGAAACGATGCATTGCTAGATATGAAGAGATTTACACAAATATCAAAATAGATAGGCAATCAAAGATTACACTATTTTGATACCGCCGACGGAAAATGACGAAATATAATCGAAAAAATTGATGAAGGCACTGATGATGACATTTAGCCAAAAAGAAGAATAAACCCCCGCCGTGATAATGAGATCGAATAATATTCTTTGGCTTACAATTAAATGAACTTTTTTTTAGATCATATTCACCTTCATAAAAATAGTTTTCAATTATAACGAATGCATTTCACAAAAAACAAATTCTTTCACTAAAAATAAAGTCATTCCACATAAAAAAACATATTTTAACATTGAGGAAATATTATGTATTACACCTATGAAAAATATATAAAATAGTTTTCACTCAATATGTATACTGAAATGTCGGTAATGAAATATCACTCATTCTTCTACTCTGTATTAGGCCGCCTATATTGTATTTGGTCCACGCATTAGAATACATTACACAAACTAAACCAGACCAACCCTAACATAACCTACTACAACTTAACTAACTTTTTTAAAAGAATCCGTGACTAAGTGGAAGCTATTAAAATCAAAGTTTGAGTGTACTAAGTTAATACTATCTAATCCAAAGTGCAAACTGTCGAAAGAAAAGTTAAAGTGTATCAAGTGAATATTATCTAACACAAAGTACAATTATTTATAACCCATATTTTTATGTTTCAATAAATTTTAAAAAGTAATACGTATTTATTTTATTAATATCTCTTAAAAAAAGAACCTATCCTTCTTTTCCATACATTTGTTATTATCGCTTTATACGGTTTCGTTGAACACGATGATCTAGCAGAGCATATCTTCCATGTTAAGCGAGGGGTGGGTGTATTAGCTTACATAAATAATGACTGAGATACCGAATCATATTTTTTTTCGGATTCAATAAATATTTTGTTACAATGAGTAATACAATGATCAGCGTTTCAATGTCATAGATATTCCTGCAGTAGTGTAAAGTTTGTCTATGTAAAGACAAAAAAAATTTAAAAATTGACATTTACAAAACAAAATTTAATCTTTGTAAAATTTTACGCTTTTAATCGTAATTGTTGTGCAATTTGTATAGTTTTAATTTTTTAACTTCAACTTAAAATTTAAACAATCTTTTTATTGTTGATAATTGAGATATAGTTATTTTAATGACAGCTAAGGGTCACGCAATAATTGTTAGAAAAAATTTTCGGGCAGTAGGCGACTCCTATTGCGCACAGCGTACGGGCGTGTAAAGGTTAATTGTGTAACTTTGTATTCAATCATCACATATATCACTGAACCGGCCAACAAGGCGATCGTGAAACTATTTGTGGTTAACCAAGGTACCATTTATATTTAAAAAAAATATATATATCGCCTGCTTTCCTCGTGGCGGATGAGGTGGGTTATAGTCCACATTGATAAAATAAAAGGTGTACACATATACAATATAAGTTATACGTAAATATAAACTATATATGCTATGAAAGACGTTTTTCTTTCGATGTATTTGGTAACTACAATATCGTGAATAATTAATTTTAAAATAAATAATTGATTATTTTGTACCACTATATTTTCTCTATATAAGTGAGCAACACGTTTCACTCGAAGTACTACACAAATTAGACATATTGACCAATTTTTATTCGGAACAGATGTTTTATTCGAGATTAAATGATTAAATGATAAAACATCGCAAATAATTTAAATACACCCCAAAATCAATACCAACCTTAACACTACTAGAACAGTGGTCGTCAACTTGTCGCAGTAACGTCATTGGATCTAAGAATTTATTAACATAATATATCAAACATGGAACAACAAATACCATACTAATTAATATGTTACAATTAAACAATCGTTTGACACCGCCCCGTACTTATGGGGCGGACAGGGTCTTCAAAACCAATCTGCAGACTCTTCCTATTAATGAAAATTTAAGAATGTAATACCCCTCCTGAGGCGTTAAGGGTGGGGTCGTATTTGTTGGTTGATGTTGTTGATTTGCAGTTTGAAGTGGGGGGAAGGGCCTGCGATCCTGCCAGAGTCAGTGGAGTTCCGACCGTTCCCGGGGGAGGTCGCGGCAGCGCCTGATCCCTTCGATTACTATAGAACCACTTACACAGTTTAAATTAAAAGTATGTAATTCTGTTGTGTCTAATGTCTTGTGAAACTGTAGCTAATTGCAATAAACCAGATGAGTACACGGAACAACGACCGGGGTTTTAATGGAAGACGAAGGAACTGTTGTTTTCTCCTTTGTTTGTCCTTGTCCCAGGACGCGGGCCTTGAAGTGTGTTGAAGCCCGCACCCCGCTTCTCCCCGCTCTCCTACACCGTCATCCCTCGAGCGGCGAGCGAGACGGATGTGATTTGTTTCGTTTTAATACCTACTCTCTCAAGTGGCGCCCAACGTGGGGCCGTGGAAGGTTTAAATACCTCAGGACTTGACGACCTGAGACGCTAGCCGGAAGATTGCAATTAGTCAGGGTGAAACTCCCTGTGGCGCCCAACAACGGAAAGTGAATGTGGAAATACAAAAATGCATAGAAAATGCGAATGGCGAAATTGCGAGGAAGTTCCGCGATATCCGCCGAAGCCATCCGGCCGAAGAAGGAACCGGAGGAATAAAAATGAGTCCGCCTATAGGCCGAGTCAAGTCGGATCTTATAGTGACCGCATGTGTGCGGAAAAGCCCCGTTATGTGCCGAATCAGTTCGAATCGTATGATAAACGGGTGTACGTAAACAAACCCCGTTATTGTAGAGACAATACCTCGGAACAAACATATGTAAACCGGAATTACGTAAACAAACCACGTGAAAATACTTCGAAATACACGTATGGAGACCGTGTGTACGTAGACAATTCGCGGTACACGTCGAATAGGTTCGAGACCTTGGAATACGTTAACGATGACCGGATGTACGATGAGCCTCGCTATAAGCCGAATCAATATGCTAACGATGATTGGATGTACGCCGACGGATCGCGCGACACGTCATACGAATACGCAGACGACGATTGGATGTACGCCGAGGATCCGCCCTACTCATCACATGAGTCTGAAGCTGACGATGACCGGATGTACGAGGAAGAGATTACTTACATCCGCCCGCCAATAACCAAGCTTTCGCAAACCGGCATGAGGTTTGATGGAGACCCGATGATGACCGCAGAGCGCTTCCTGGAGTATTGTGAAGGAGCGCTCCCTAGAACCGGGACACCTATATCGTCCTGGGTGGCACAGACTGCCGACATCTTGGAAGGAGAGGCCAAAAGCTGGTTCACAGCGCTCCGCGAGAAGCCAGCTAACTGGCAGACGTTCAAGGTTGCTATTATCGATCATTATAGTGACGAGAACCGCCGAGCTCGTGACAGGATTGCGCTGATGACGACGAGGCAACATGAGGACGAACCAATCGTCCTTTTTATGATAATAAAACGGGACCTAGCCCGAAACGCCGTCCCGAGTGATGACTCGGAACAATTGGCGAAGGTCTGCCACAGATTGATGCTGCCGAGAGACCAGCGAGAGATGAGTCAGCGCTCTTGGAGAACGTTGAACGAACTCTTTGATGCCGTCCTCCGATACGAGGGAGGCCAAGAGGAGCCCGGCTACGAAGCCGCGCACATCATCGCGAAGCCAGTAGATGACGTCATGACGTCACAACGCTACGAAATGGCCGAATTAACGGGTCGTAACGAAGTCGCCTCTACACCGGCGTACGTGCCGGTACTTACGAATGACAAAGTTGTGACGTCACTAAACTTGGACGCCGTATGTTCGATTCAAAGTGGAATCGCGCCGACGTCCGCTCATGAAACCGAATTGCCGCCCACACCTCGAAATCAGCCCGTCTACACTGAAGGAAAGCAAGATGGCCAGACAGTCGAACAAGCCCCCGACGTTGTGCAACGACACCCTAGCTCCGAAAGCGGACTAGAGGAAGACGCCGGTGAAATACATTCACTATCTGCCATCGCCGCCCTTATTCCCGACGTGGCTGCCACCAGTGACACTGAGGTCGGAGACCAGCCCTTAGACGAGAACTGGAAGCCCGTTCGACCACCCCGCCGGGCGAAAAAGGCACCAGTAACGCTACTGCCTAGTCTACAGTTGCCAATTACGCCACTGCCTGATTTGCAGCCACTAGTAACGACACCGATTGATGTGCCGTTACTATTTACACCGCTGCCCGCTAAGCAATTATCAGAGATGTTATTGCCTGAGTGGCCATTGCCGGATATGAAGTCGCAAGTAACGACACTGATCAATGTGTCGTTGCTAGTTACACCACTGGCCGCAACGATAGTACCAGAGATGTCGCTGCCTGAGTCGACACTGCCTGATGCGAGGTCGCCAGTAACGATACTGCCGGATGAGCAGCTACCAGATACGCAGCCGCTGGTAATGCCGCTGATAACGACGCCGCTGGTTGCGCCCATGCTTGATATGCGTACACCGGGTAAGCCGCTGCCTATGATGCCACCCGACGTTTGGCCGTCTGGTAGACCATCACCCGAAGTGCTACGTAAGCGTCCGCCCGATATGCAGCTTAGAGAGCTGCCTGAGATGAGCCTGGAGTCGCCGCCTATGATAAAAAGGTTGCGACCATCCGCCCTGCCACCCGAACTGTGGGAGATATGCCTGGAGTCGCCGCCTATGCTGACGATATTACGGCCGGCCGTAAAGCCACCCGATACGCCGTTCAGTGATCCGGTGAAGTTTAAGTGGGAATCTTCGTTGCGCAAACTTGCGCCACCGCCAAAGCCGCCTGATGAGACGTCGCGACGCCGACGAACGCGCCACTTCGCTTAGTGACTTATGCGCATATTTACAGATTTTGTTGCAGTTTAGAACGTTAGTTTTTGTGTTTGATTTGACATTTCGATTCTGTTTTGTGTTCGATATGTCATTTCCATTCTGTGTTTGTGTTTGAGTTGAAATTTCTCTTTAGTGCTTATGTTTAATTTGACATTTCTATTTTTGTGGTTTTTATGATTGACATTCCTGTTTGTTTTTACGTTATTTTTGAGCTTATTTTATATTTTGCTGGAAGAGCTGCAGACGGTTATTGAACATTGGGAGTGTGGTGATTTGACACCGCCCCGTACTTATGGGGCGGACAGGGTCTTCAAAACCAATCTGCAGACTCTTCCTATTAATGAAAATTTAAGAATGTAATACCCCTCCTGAGGCGTTAAGGGTGGGGTCGTATTTGTTGGTTGATGTTGTTGATTTGCAGTTTGAAGTGGGGGGAAGGGCCTGCGATCCTGCCAGAGTCAGTGGAGTTCCGACCGTTCCCGGGGGAGGTCGCGGCAGCGCCTGATCCCTTCGATTACTATAGAACCACTTACACAGTTTAAATTAAAAGTATGTAATTCTGTTGTGTCTAATGTCTTGTGAAACTGTAGCTAATTGCAATAAACCAGATGAGTACACGGAACAACGACCGGGGTTTTAATGGAAGACGAAGGAACTGTTGTTTTCTCCTTTGTTTGTCCTTGTCCCAGGACGCGGGCCTTGAAGTGTGTTGAAGCCCGCACCCCGCTTCTCCCCGCTCTCCTACACCGTCATCCCTCGAGCGGCGAGCGAGACGGATGTGATTTGTTTCGTTTTAATACCTACTCTCTCACGTTATTACCATTTCTTAATAAAAAAAAATGTAACTTTTATTATTGTTATTTTATGTAAACGATTCTTTTTTTCCATGTCCGCTCCCAATGTGGAGCATATGGTATCCTAATGGAGGTATCTTGACAGAATTTTTATATGAGAACTGCCTATTACTCAGTTGCTCAACCTTTCTATTTTCGATGAAAGTAGGGATAGAAGGATATGACTAGGACAGGACTAGTGGTTAGCTAATCTTTCTCGCTATGCCCCGTGAGGATCGGATGGGTAGGAGGGAGTTTTAGACATCACAAACACTCAGACTACGAACAGAAATCCCTAAATCGATCGAGAGATCAATTTATGAAAACCGTCCTCACCGGGAATTGAGGGAGTAACGGGTTAATAGTCCGTGAGGTCGGAATGCTGAAATTTTAGAAAAAATCGAAAACTTTTACAGGAGATTGCGGTGAATCGATACCCTGTCATAAAATTAATAAACTGATTTTTAAAAAAAATGTATGAAAGTTTACATCTGGAAATTCGAGACCTTGTCAGGGCAGCCGATAAGGACGAGTACCAAAGAGGACGCTGGTCTACACGTCATAAAAATACATAGTATTATATAGATACCCGTCAAAACTGACTAAATCGGTTGAAATTAATAATGTATTTTTCCGCAGGATAACGGGTATATTTTTATATTTAGATCGCTCATTTCATTAAGGGCATAAGAATGATAAACCGCAAAATAAAATAACATATTTGCGTGTGAGTGTACACTGTACACAGACATATTTATGTGCCTGTGACACAGGTCATCTGAAAGTCGTCTGACGTGTGTTTCCCGAATACTTATCGACAAAGGATATGTCTATCACGCATTCAAAACTATAATGTAAATTATTAAAAAAAAATACAGACGAACAAAGTGATACATAAAATATTTCCCCTTATTTCTCGTCGTGATTAATTTTTTTAGACTTTTACATAAAATCATTTCATGCCAAAAATAAATTTGAAAAAAACATGATACGAAATGCGTCCGTGGCGCAGTTGGTTTCGTCGCTGGCTACGGTTACGGATGTCTCGGGTTCAATTCCCGGTGCGGACGGTTTTCATAGATTGATTTTTCAATCGATTTATGGATTTCTGTTCGTAGTCTGAGTCCTCCCTCCCACCAATCCCATCCTCACGGGGCGTAACGAGAGCGATTAGCTAACCACTAGTCCTGTCATAGCCCTATCCTTCTATCCCTACTCTCTTCGAAAAAGAAAAGAGAGGTTGAGCAACTGAGTGACAAGCAGTTCTCGTAGAAAAAATTCTGTCAAGATGCCTCCATTAGGAGACCATATGCTCCACATTGGGAGCGGACATGGAAAAAAAAAAAATACGAAATATTTCCCGTCGATTTGATATCGAGTAATGTTATGACGTGATATTTTAGTAAATAAAATGATTGTCGGATGGGTTCTTCCGGAATATCGCATTTGGAAACCCATCGTGACCTGATACTTCATACTTAATATTTAAAATAAATTTCCTACTTAATATTTTAAAAAAAACTGCCGAATTCATAGAAAATGTATTTCATTTCTATTTTGTAAACAACAAATGAGAAATTGCATATCTTGTGAGTTATTACGTTTTGCTATTAATGCTATAACTAAAATAAACTTACTTATGATTGAAAACACACTCGTATATTTCAAAAAAGTAAAATATCCAATTATGGAGATTCAACAGAATTATTACTCAAATATTCAACATTACACCTAATTACTAATGGGCCAAATAAATTTTAAGGTTATAACTGCCAACTCGTATTGAAAAAGTCAACACCACTTTTAAGGTGTTAACTGTCAATTCTTAGTGGAAAGACATTATATTTTAAAAAATAAAACACAATTCATTTGTACTACTTCCACATATTTATACCTTCATTTTTACACTCAATTTTATATAAATAAGCCTGTTATGTTAATGCGAAAACGGTCCTGATCATTATAAATATGTGGAAGTCGTATAAATGAATTGTGTTTTATTTTTTAAAAAATAAGTCACCAGCTGAATAATAAATATGTATAATGAAAATTTGATATTGGAATATTAAGACATTTGGGAACTTATTATAATAATATCAAATGATTTTTTTTCGATTCAGAATCAATTCAAACTACTTGAAACACATGACGTTTTATGATATTTAATGAATATGATATAAAAATATATGTCAATATTATTATAATAACAAAATTGAGACAGCCGCGTACAGAGCCGAATAAATAGAGCATGCACACTGAGCTATCCGCGAGGAAGAAGTTAAATGTCGAAATTAGCGCAAAACTGACCTCGCCGTAAATTACTTACCTAGACACCGAGCAAGCCATGTGTGGGTAAGGCAGACGATAAATTGTGAACACGCTCTTAAATCAGCTTGCAAAGCCCATCATCATAATATTGTCATTGACTCGCCTGAGAGGAGATAACTTAGAAACTTTTCCTCTTAATTTTCAGCACTTAATATTTTTCTAATTAACTGAAGATGTTTATAGGATATACTACACAAACAAATTTAAAACTGCTAACTTTAAATAGTTGGTGATTTTTTGACGTAAAAAATAATATAGTACTTCGTTGTTCTGCCCCAGGAAGTAAAACGGGAAAAGGTGGTTGCTGGACCTCGTCATCCATTTGGGACTTTACTCGACCGATTTATAAATATAAACAAAACATTCATAACTACCCGTATTCATGCATACTCAAACAAACTGTTCAAGTCTTCAGTTAAGCGATATTTTTATCCTTAAGAATGCATAACTTTAAAAAAATATTTGGAGTTGCATGATGAAAAAAATGCATTGAATTTTTTTGAGTTACATGACGTGACATTATGAATAACTTGTAGTATTTATTAGTGATTTCCTGCTTGGCACAGAACAACGAAGTACCAATGATACAACGTAACTATATTATATATTTATGTTACAAAACAACTTATATTAAAAACCTTGTGTTTAATCAAACCATAATAATAAAATTAAAATAGAATTTTTCATAAAAATTTCACATCATTAGAGGGTCGTTATAGCTTCTAACATCCTATGTGTTCATAATTCTTATCCACCCTATCAAAATCGGAACAAAGAGAGAAGCGATTAAATAATAACCAGTAATATTCTCCCAAAACTCATTCAAGTATAAACTTAACCTTTACGAAAAGTGAGGTTTTCGTTTCGTGACGTTTTTCAAGAACAAACATGGAGAAAATATGTGAAATGTGAGTATTTGAAAATCAGTTTTTTTTATTTGTAAAGATGTGCAGTATGGGTTGCCTTATTAATATATTTGTTCAAATTCATTATTTTTATTTAAACCTCTTTTGAAACATCGACTCCGAAGTTTGTACACCACTGATGATAATAAAAATATTGTTCACAGACACAAAACCATCGATATAAATATATTTTGAACAGGGAAAGCAATCAAAGACTCATTTAACACCAGAAAATAAAACAACAAATATCAACAACAAACGAACGTTACATGCGAGTCAAAACGTAGAATGATGATGTAGACCAGGGGGTGCCACAGATTCAGCCCGTGGTAGTTCACCCCCTCGCCCTGCGCCATAGAAATCTTACTCGCCGGCTAGTCCCAACTCCCAATACGAAAATTTGCGCATAATACAAAACTACATTATTTTGGTAGGTCTAGGCTCTTGCGACTTAGTGGAGGAGTCAGTGTGGCTCTTAGGCTAAAAAGTGTGAAGACCCCTGATATAGACTAAAAACCCTGACGTTGATTTAACTTGAACTTAAAAAAAAAGTTCATATTGTTAAAATGAAACTAGACTGCAATAATGAGATGTAATTGACGAGAAAACATAAATTCTGTAGTCGCACAGTAAAAATAAACGGCTGGTCAAATCTATTATTGACATTCCGAAACGTTGGTCAAGTAGTGTACTCCTGTACTAAAAGAGTGACATAAAATACAGCTCTCCTGTATATTTATATAATACTGTGTAAAGTTTCTATATAAAATATAATTGAATGGGCCCATAGAGTCGAAATTATGGTGCTTAAAATCCTCCCAAGATTCGCCGAAAACTTTGATATCCTCGCTTTCTTCTTCTCGGCAGGATATTTAATAGCCTTAATATTCGGGTAAGTGAACTGGGCCGGAATAATAAAGAAGTTTCGTCGAAAAAAAAGCAACGATCAATCTGCGTCCTTTTCCAGCGCTGTACCTTGCTTGCTGTGTGGCTCCTGCTCACTGACTGCCATCTTGACATGCCAACTCATAAACATGCCGCGGGGCTCGCTTCTCGTCCTTCTTTGCATTTCTCCAATCTTCAACCCTTTGGGTGCCAATTTTAGCATTCAATCTAAAGTTTGCATGATAAACTAGCCTTATTTATAATTAATTAGTGAGTACCCGACATGCGTTGCAATGCCACTCAAAGAAAGAAAATGTTCGTGTTTTAATTTTGTGAAGAGCTTTTGGATACACAATATTTTACATCTGGTGCGTACATGAATAAATCAGAAGGTTTTCCGAGATGTCGCTGTTTTTATGTATTTGATTCTTTTTTTTAGATTTTTGATTTTCAGAAACCTTCACGGGTGTGCGCACAAACACTCCTGACTGACCCAATAAATGCAGGCCTTGGGTCAGTAACTATTCAAATTTTTGGTTGGTAAGAGATAATAAATGCTCAGTAATTTATTAAAATGGTAAGCAACTAACTCGATAAATGGTCAATAAACACGTGGTCAGTTAATGAAATAAACGATCAGTAATATATATAAAGTCAGTTATCAAATCAAGAAGTCAAATATTTATATTAAACGGTCAGATTTTTGATTAAACCTAACCAAACCTTTATTTGTTTGAAACATATTTTCTCACCAAACATTATTATTAAATGACCATTTATGGAATTACTTACTGGCCAAATATTTTGTTGCCGTTAAGATAAGATGCACATATAAAACTGGGAGATAGATTCCGTTACTTAAAATACCTCCAAAATATAATATTCTCGAACTAAAAGTAATTCTAATTTATTTTTTATTTATATATAAAAATAGTGTACTTATTAAATAATAACTTGACATGATTCGCGATTTAAAGTACACATTAGACATCAAAAAAAATGAAAACTAGAGAACGAATAAGATCGAAACATAGAAAAGCAATAAATATATCAAAATAATACCAAGTCATACATGAGTCATGTACCTTGTATCTTAATATTCGCCAAATGGTTAAAATGATGATGTCAATATTCACAAGGGACAAAGTGTTTTAAAATATAGATATATATATAGTATTCAATAAAACTTTGCGTTTTTTTGTAACCGTGTAAACGCCAAAAACATAATTGGCCCGTTTTCTTAGACCGTGCAAAAAGAGAATCGAGTGTACCGTCGTTTTTTAACTATCCCAATCCGAATTCAATGTTTCGATGAAAAGAACGATTTATCCAATTACTTAAGACGTCATTTGAATGGATATACTTGAAATCGTTCGACAGTCTGCCAACTATACTATTTTTAAAAAATTCCTATTTTATATAATATCCTGTTATTTTGGACGTCGGATAATTATAACTATAGAAACCTGTAAACAAAAATCACACACACAATCAAAACGAATTGAGTTGAAAACAAAAATAAACGAAATTTCATCGTTGCACCTGCTGTGTGCACGGATATTTTCAACTGATAATTCGTTATCGGTACAAAACAGGTTAATCTTTACATTTAACCTTTAACAAAGGCGAACATCCTTTAGGCCTGCCCTGTTGGGAGTTCAACAACCTACGCCAGGAGTTTTGGTTCACTGATACAATTTACACGCCTCGTGCTTTCAATAAAGATACATAATATATTCATACTTCCTTCGTTATATTCACAAATATATATGTAACTAAACAGGAAAAGCATTTCATTCGAGTTGATTCAAGTGAATTTTGAAGCAGCCATTGAGTGACACTAATTAATTCGATATATTGGAGGACTGCTTAAAAGGAATTAGTAGGTTTTTCTCACATTTCCCGAAAATCATTAATCGTTTTCCGTCTCCTAAAAAATATGAAACGTCTAAATAAAAAAAAACCTTTCAATAATTGCACTCTCAAAGTATATGTTTATACTATAGCACTTTTATTTAAATGAAAATAGTAAAGTCTTCAACCCTGTCTAGCAAAGAGTTGACACCTGTTCTTCAGAAATGATTTTATTTGCTTTCCGCCGTGACTAGATTAGGGTTTATTGTAGGTTATCGAGATTTGACGTCTGGGACAAAACCATAGAACAAAGTATTTTTAAGAAAGTGATCGTCACGGAATTTGCAATTTATTGAATATAACGATTCTATAATGATTTTTGAAATATACTAAAGAGTTCGTTTTCTCGCACTTTTTCTGATTAATATTTAATATATACTGATATGTTTTTATTACCTTCCGTTGTGATCAAGTCGGTGTCTGTCTTCTGCCTCGACACTACGCTCGATTTTTATTTTAATTATATGTAAATGGTGAATAGGCACTATTGTAGTCGGTAAATAATTTTATAAAATATTATTATTTGACATGTGAAATTTTTTATCACACGTTTTATCGACGTTTCATATTTTTTAGGTGACGGAAAACGATTAATGATTTTCGCGAAGTGAGAGAAAACCCTACTAAAAAAAAGGCGCAATCTTCTGCGTCATGACGATTTATGATAAATTAAAAAAAGAGTTGGTTATACAATAGCCTTAACCCAGCAATATTATCTATATAAAATCAACATTTTTGGAAAAAAAATATTAATATTAAACATAAAGTTTTTTAGGATTGTAAGCATATACGTAGTGCATATTTTTTTAAAAAATTTCGTCGTAATGGTTGCAACAATTTTTTGAAAAAGGTGGGGGGGGCAAATTTAAGAACCACCCCTGGTGGCACAAACCCTAGATAGGCCACTGCCCTTATCCCTATTTTCCAGCCCCAATTGTGAATGTAAGAAAGTAGAAAAGGTGCTTGAGTTGTATGGCGCATCTGAACTCATCTGTGAAAAAAATAGCTCATGCTATTCTAAAGGTTGGCCACCGCTGATCTACATAGTTCTCCGGGCTATTATATATAAGATATTGAAAAAAATAACTTTTAGAATTCTCATATATAATTTTTTGACAACTGTGTCTTAATTTTGTTGCGCTATCAGCGACTTAAAACACCAAACCGTCGTTAACTTTACAAGAACACGTTGTCTGTATAGATAAGATATATCATAAATAACTATACTTTGACGCGTGTGCTGTAAATCGTAAAAATAAACTTTTACGCTGGTGCTAAGATCTTTTTATTACACCAAAATTTACGTTTGGGAGTTCATTGACTCCCATAATAAGGATATATGAACCCAGTTCAGTTGAGCGAAAGTCAATTTCAAAATCTGAATTCTGACACTGACCTTTTCGAATGGCCGCTCTTTCAGAATGAAAGTTTTAACATATTATTATATTATATTGCAAAATAAACGATATTTGTTTTTAAATAAACAGGTTTAATTATGCAAATTTGTTTTTTAAATAGAATGTTATTTATTGACATCGTATGATTCTAATTTATATATATCTGTACCTGAGTGGTTAATAATATATAATGGGTCCATTTTATCATCTTTACAGGAGGAGCAAAAACGTGTTTTAATTTTATATCAATTAACATAGTTGTTCTCTTATTGTTTTCATTCTTTTGCAGTTGGACAGATAAGGGGCTTGGAGAGTTTCATTTACAGGAGAAATCGTGAGTTTTTTTAAATATTTAATGGACCTTTAAATGCTGATTTTTAATATTGATTTTTGGTTACGCTTACGCTTGCGGTTCGATACGCGAAAGATTTATTAACCCATTTATAGATCTTAAAATTCCAAATAATGTGACATTTATAATAATTATAATTCAATTTTGCTATTTTTGGACTATTAGCCTCATACAGACATATTGTAGAAATATATTAAACTTCATTTAATTGAATATTCAGAGATATGTTAAATTAAACATGAAAACTAAAACTTAAACTGAAACTTAAAAAAAAATTATACTCAGATAAAAATCCTTTTTATCAAAATATACGTTATATGGAAAAAAATATCTATCATTTAAGCGTAAATAATGTTTTTTTGCTCAATTGACTTTTATTTTTTTGGCCATAAAATAAAAAAGTGAGACAAATTTTACGTTTTATTTTCTTTTTTTAAGTTATTGCTTTGAAAAATTTAATCTGAATATAAATAACACATGAAAAAAAATCATACTAAAAAAGACATTTTATATACGTATTCGGAGGTCTTCTGACACCACCTCACACGCACCTACCCTGTCGCCGTGCGTGACACCCCCAGCACCCCGGCCCCTTCCGCTCCGTTTTGAAGCCGACGCTCCGCCCCGCGGACGGGTGAAGGTCACGCTTACCCCCGTGCGTCTAGATCAAGGTCACCTCACAGCAACCTCTCCCCCCCCCCCCTCTCACTCTAACCCCTAAGAGCCTTTTCAATACAACGTGGGAATATCTCACAGCTTTTATGGCCTGTCTGAGACAGTCTTATTATTTGAATCTCGAATTCCTATACTTTGAATTTGTTTTATTCCTTTTTTAAATGTTTGTTTTATAATATAGAGCGACCTGCTTTTGTCTGTGGTTGATTTTTGAAAAGATTTTTTTGTCAGGTTTGTCGACAGAAACCACTGAATGGGATGCAATTCTGAATGACAAAGTTCTTGACCTTATGAAGTTGGAATGACTTTTATTCTTTAATATACATTTATTTTTTTGTTTGCATTTCGATGAGTGAATTTCGTATAAATAACATATTTTATTATGCATGAAATGAGAAACGTTTAAATAAGATTCACATTCAATTCACAGAATTAGGCAGCAATTTATAATATATATATATATATATATGCAGGGACGGCTCTTGTAAAGGAGCAAAGGGTGCAATGCACTCCAATAAGTCCCATCAAAATATTAATAAACGATATTCAAATATAATAATTATACCAATTCACTAATTTTAAAATTTCCTCGTGTTTCCCATAGGAAAATATTGCAGGAAACGATGATCAATAAACACGACTAGCAAACGTATTCTGCGTCGATTCAGAATACGCATGAAAGTCGGTCGATGACGCGGTAAGTCGGTCGATGACGCGTAGGAGCATAAATTCTTTTGCACTCCTTAGACGTCTGAAATGTTCTATGTATTTTGACATATCTGTGACGTATGAACCAGTATGAACTACGCGTTATTTGCATTTTGTATGGACTGTTTTTGCTGGCCATTGAGCAGCGATCCTCCTGGCGGAAATTCCCGAACGTACCCGAAAGCGATTTGACGTTTGAGTTTACAAGTCTGTAACAGTCATTTGTAAGAATGAAAAAGAGAAGTGGAACAAGCGTAGTAAGCTCATTTAATTTCAATATGATTCTTTAACTATAGGCTCTTCAATAAGAATAATATTTACCTACCATTATAACTTTTGGAGTGATGAATACAATTTATAAAATTATAACTATGATCGTGTATAATACCGAGTGGATATAATTGAATATTTAAAATAGGATAGTTTCGAGTTTTTTACCTGGCTGGCCTTACCTATTCCATAATATTCAACTGTGTATTTGGTTCAGTTTCGTAATACACCTTCCTCTAATATTTTTTAAATTCTTCAATATTGAATTCTACAAATTACTTTCCCCAAAAAATACTTATGCGAAAAATTTCCGGTTTAATACAGAATTATTCCAATTGCAGACATTAATACGGTAACCTTAACATACGATTTCATGGAGGAATTTAAACTTAAATTGAACTAACTGTCTTATACAGCAGAGAAGATTTTTACGATGTTGTTGGAGCCCCGTCTATACTTCAACTCTTCACGAATAAAAAATACATGTAGTATTTAGCTAAACCGTTAAGCCATTACAAATAATTTATACAATATCGATGACTTCCGTCGAAAGTGAGTGTTACTTCTAAAATTTAAAAAGGATCAATTCATTTTGAGAAATACCACGACTAAAGACAGACAAGGTTTCCCAAACTATCATCCGCGACAACATGGAATGGTTGTATATGCTGCTAGGGCTGCAACAAATTTAGACGTACTCAAATTCATATTGATATTTCCTACCAAAAAAAAAGAAAAAAGGTGGTCCGTCGAAATTAATCCGCAGGAAAGGTTTGGGAATCCCTGGTGAAGAGAAACAGTTGATATCGCCAATATCAGACTTATATTTTCGTATATGTCTAATAGTACTTTCAAAATCCAATATGTGGAGGATGGATTTCTTACATAAATATGTGAATCTTTTTTTGCACTCCCTAATATTCCTGTCACCGGCCGCCACTGTATATATGTATGCAGAATAAATATTATTCAAAATGATTTTCTATTCACTTTTATGGTGTTAACTGTCAATTCTTGGTGGAAAGAGATTATATTTTAAAAAATAAAACACAATTTGTTTGTACTACTTCCACATATTTATAGTGATCAGGACCGGTTTCGCTCATCACGAGCATCAGGATCAGTTGATAATGCTTAAAACAATTGATATAAATCCCTCGCCCGTTCTTTGCTCAAGTGTTAAGGGAAACTATGAGAGCCAGGAGTAACTGATAATGATTAGCATTCTCCTAAAAAATACAAATCATACAATACATATATATATTGGAAACTTTAATTTGACTTATGTAATTAAAGATATACATTTTCGAATAGATCTGCGGCCAACTTTTACGGTATACGGCAAGTGAGAAGTTATTGTCGCCTGTATCAGTGTGTGAGATAGACCGGCTTCTATGACGTTCGGTCGCGTTTTGTCTATCGCCCGTCTTGGTGTATGGTATGACGCGTTCTGTTGGTGTCTCTGCTTTCTCCAGTGTTGGCAGCTTGTTTGTCTTATCAATCGTATTTATTCTATTCCCACATATATAATAAATACCGTTTTAATTATCCAACAATTAGGGTTACAAGCGAAATCCATTGGTTTCAACCATTTACTATGCGTAGTTCAGGAATAGCAGACAATACATGTATGACTCGGTTTGTCTGTATGTCTGTCAAAAGAACTTCTCCCAACCAGTCTACAGTAGCGACGTAAAATTCTGACTGTCATTTATTTTTCAACTGTGCTATTTGCAACTTTCAATATTTGACATTATTGTTAATTGATTGACTATGTTTTGTGGGTGTTAAATGAGACGTATACGGTCGACATTATTATGAATTAATTGACCATACATATTTTATGGATGTCACATGAGGTAAAGTCGACAGGGATATTTTCAACTGTAAAAATTAGCTTTCACCAAAACAACGCCAATATTTAAATTTTAAAGCCCTCTATCCCGGGCGAAGTTGGGTAATAAATATTATAAAATATACAAATTGGTTGCCCCACCTCCACCCATTATGTCTATGCAGGCACTGTTTCATGGCCGCCTTCCATAACAAAATAACGATCAAGAAAAGAAACGAATTTACTCATCATATTCTTGGCCCGATACAGAGCTTCACGGGACCGATATTTTAACCACGCACTATTGTGATTAAGAAAAGAAAAGATAGAAAGAAGAAAAAAAAAGAAAACGTGATTTGCTCAGCCACTTAGTTTAAGCGATATTAAGTATCATGTGTATCCGTATACTGAGAATCCGCCGTAGCGCTAAAATTTAATCTATTCCTCGTTGAATCTAAAGAGGAATCGAGAATATCCCACTCCCCATATAATGTTGCAAATTTATCGAATGCCTCAAAGTTGGCCTTGGTCGAGATCAAGTCAGCGTGGCCTATTAGGCCCGTATGAGGACGGACCACAACAAACAGCTCTGCTCGTTCGGCATTCATCTCGGGGCAGTTCCACAGAACGTGATTAGCGTCCCGATGGTTGTGTCCACAAGTGCAATCCGGCCTTTCAACCAACTTGCACAGCCCAAATAGTTCACCGTTGAACTTGCCATGGTCGGTTATAAACTGGCAAGCCCAGTAACCAGGTGAAAGACACTTTAACTCGTGTCTCCAGGTCATGTCCGGGAAGAGTAGATATGTTTGGCGCCCTTTGGTAGATGCAGACCTCCTTGTCTGCCAAGCTGCTAAGGCTGTTTTGTACTCCAGCATATATACAATTGAACGATAAATGTGAGTTACAGGTATTTTGCGAAAGAGGCGGCGTCAAAGGATGCCTTCAATATCCGTGTTGATCCTATATAATAATAACTGAAATTTTTTTTTTTATTTATCTATGAACGCACTGGACATGTTTACATTTCCAAAATTTTATCTCCTGTTTCCGTCCAACCTAAAAAGAAACACTTGTGGATATATGCTTTAAAAAATAGTTCAAACCTGTAGGTAGCGAAATTATTCAATAGATTATTAAAATTTAAATTAAAACACAAGGAAATATATTTTTGAAAAGAGGTCTCGATATTTAGTCTTTCAAATTTCAGCTTTCAACCGCCGATACGGAGCATTAGTCGTCAGCCGTATGTGTTACACACACTTATGCGACTACGTGCTAGCTTGTGAGCGTGTTGGCGGTGTATATGAAAACTGGCCACAGTCGTATTACTTGCAAAAGTGTTCTTCATTTTCTTCGATTTATTTTAGCTAGAATGTGACGAGTTTAATTTATTTCTTAATGTATTTGGTATAAATAATGTATATTTCACATAATTCTCTATTTTTTACTATTGAAATTGATCTATATTTAGTGAGCGTTTTAACAGATCAATTAACTGAAAATAAATTCTTACGAAAACGGCTCGCGCTGAAAGGGTTATATAATGGATACTCCACAACTATTGTATGAAGTTACGAAGAAAGTAAAACCTACTGAGTTGTTATGATTTGAGATCCGTCAAATGCCAGTCACTGCAACGTGTTCATACGTCACTAATAATCGCCATTTCACGGCATAGCCTAAAACACATTGACCCGTCATCTTTCTCTAAAATGAAGAGTGAAAGTTTATTTAGAGAATTTATAGGCGAAAAAAAGCAACAACAAAGCCTTAAATTATTATCAAATGATAGTGAAAGTAACTGGTTGGATTATAAGTCAAAATTAACCACTTAGTACGACTGGGTGTTGGGTTTCTCTTTGGATGCATTTGGCAAATCATCGTAACAAACATACATTATTGCATCGTAATATGCATATTTATTTAGGCAGTACATGGTGTTAGAAGTATAAGTGAGCTGGATAAAAATGACAGTTGCAGAGTGACATTCTGTAGTTAATGAGGAGAAAACATCCAAAACGTGATTTGTCACACAGATACAAAGCTTGGGAAATGATGAAAAATATTTTGCTTTAATAACTTGGCCTATGCAGGTTGTCCACCACTTACGACCGAGATACGTTCCTGAACTTTCGTCATAAATCGAATCGTTTCATTTGTGGAATAGTACGGATACACCAGAGCGCACTTTTCAAATATTATATTGTAACTGTCAAACGACAATTATTATAATATTATCGCAAATTGTCCCGCCGATCCTCTGTTTTTAATAAATAAAACACAGATTAAAACGTTGCAAACATAATTTTATTATTTGCCTTGCAAAACAAGTGGTTGGATTAAGGTTTGACTGCAAAAATTGCGTGGACAATTTAAATTTGCTTTATAATTCAAGTGGATGAAATAAGGTTATGTCTGCAGGAATTGCGTCGAAATTACTTTCTGATTACAATATTGCTTTTTTTTCATGAGTAATACATATACCGCCGATAGTACATATGTGTATTTATATGAATAAATATCGAAATTTAAAAATGATTTACTGATCTTTAGTCCCGTATGTATCAACCGTTGGCAATAGTGCTCCGTGATGCAATAAAAAAATCGTCTTATGTGCGAATCAAATGCATCGTAAATCGAGGACTACTTATATGTAGGCTTTATCACAATATGTAGTTTATAGAAAGAATTATGACCCTGATATTATGTATAATCTAAAACTATTGTTTATTAATGATTTCTGTGTTTAAAATTTGGACAAAACAGTTATTGGATGTTCTCTTAAAATAACTCATCCAATTTATTGGTTTAAAAATGTAATAGTATAATAATGTACATATTATTAACGGGAATAAGGTTCCGCTCGTCAGTCACATATAATCTTTTGGTCTTCTACACTAGCAGATGGTGCATATAAAAGTATATTCTTGCTCCATGCGAGTCTTTCATCTGCATGCGAGAGTTTCAGATGCTGCCAGTCGTCAAACATTATTTTTAGTAATTTAAGAACATCATTTTTCTTTCCTTGTGATACCAAATGGTATCAAAACAGAGTTTCTATTCATTTTGACGGTTTTTCAATGCTGGAGAAATCATGTTTTGCTTGAATAGGTCAACTTTAAGATTACTACACATTATATAAAAACAACAATCCAGCTCACCTACTCTTCTTTCACCTTGGGCTGTGAGTGGTTCCATTGTTTAGACCTCGAAAAAATTGAATTATAATCGTACGACCTAATAATTTATTACTGACACTACCATACTTGAAAGAGTATGAATTTTATCCATCGCTTTAGATCGGTGTTTCGTACTTTTTTAATATTTTTAACATTTGAGAGACGGTGATGAAATCTTTGAACGTTTGTATCAATGCGTATTGCAATGATCAGTCATCTCAACCAATGCTTGTAAGATGAGCGGAAACATTTTTAGCGTAAGTGTTTCCGAATACTTCTGCATTAAATCTACTGTACATAAATATTTCGTTTTTACTTAAGGGAAGAAGTGTTGATTTAACGACGATTTTTTCAATACGGTCAAGAAGCATTACTGTACATAATTTAACCTAACTTGTCTTTTTTTGCTCATGTATAGAACATGTGAATTTTAAGCAACATAAGAGAAATTGTTTTCCTCATCTTATCAGGTACTTTTTCATCATCTATGAGGGCAAAATGTGAATTCTTGCGAATGTATTTCTGCATGTTCCTGATTATTTTCTTGTTATTTAATGAATAGCGGATATGGATCTTTTATTATAATGAGATGTAGGACAAACCTGTCAATGATGAAAACCTGCCAACTCTCAAAAAATACGAAAGTAAACGACAGAGCAAGTGTCGGCAAAATGATGTATATTATAAAAATAAATTGACCACATTTTGGAAGAGAAACATCATTTTACATTGGTTTTAGATTTAAAAATTCTGCCATTTGGTGTAAGCCACTATTGTATCGACACTCCCTACATATAATCCAGTATGTGCAAACACGATAATTTACAGGAGTGCATTTCAAAGATTTATAACGCAACTCACCATATGATGTTTCCAATAAAAACAGTTTTTACTCTCTCCTGAACCATTTCAATTTTGACTATTACATCAATTTACCGAAACACCGTCGATTTTGATAATATGAAAATGCTGCCAATGTCAGAAAATATTACGAAATAAATAGATAATTTGATGAATCCTCCATCTTACAATAATAAGTGTCTTCTATAATTGTAATTTGATATTCTACTGAATTGAGTAGGACTGGATTTTTCATTTCCATCAAACCACACAGCTTCTTTGCATAAGTGGAATAAATTTTACCTAGTAATATTTTTTACTTTTTGACGGGCCACAGAATTTTTTTGCTCCTTTTTATAAACGTCAACCCTTGTCATTAGTCCCATTAGTTTGATATTAATTTTTGAAAGCGTTTAAAAAATCTACGAATATTTTTTCATTTTAAAATGCGTAATGAATTATTCATAAAGCTTTCATCCGATTTAATTAAAATATATTTTGTGAGATAATCTCTTCCATCCACTCTTATAATATTAATATTAAAAAAACGTATTTCAATAATAGTGGGTATATACCAAATTTTTTATGTAAAATGGTTTATTATACGTACCGAGAAACTTCCCGAACCTCCTTTCACAGCACGATTAGCGGAAAAGCAAGGATTCATTTACTCAGTTAATTCATTATTGTGCATTAAATTTATTGTTATTGATAATTGTAAATAATTCACATCATGTATTCATGTTTACCGTTCACAAAAATTCATTAAAACCCGACATTGACCGACGCTGTAGATTTCTCTTTCTTTTGTTCCATTTGCCGTTATCGAGAGGGTCCTTAGCAAACAAAAAGTACGCGTTTTTACCTAAACTTGGCTATCGGATAACGGTTTCGAAGCCGGGTGTATAATTAGCGTTTGAGGGCTGGAATTCCAACCATAACGTAAGTCGGTCGTAAAAAACGTTTTTTTTAACTGTTACTAACTTCGATAACTGTATTCAACTTTGTACTACCAAATGCAATAATATATTGACTTGGATCGAGCTGGCGTGTTGGATTGATTGAATCATCCTTAAAGCTTTACTTTGAAATTAATCTTTCACCTGTTTCTGCACACCCGCCTTGCGAGTATTTCATATTATGTTGAGAACAATCAATAAAAGTTTCCCAAAAAAAAAGTACGATATAATTGATAAAACCTTAGCTTTATTCTCAACGTCTTTAGAAATATTTCTTTAAAATATTTAATGAATTCCTCCGTTTTATGACGTATAATTTAAGGTATATACCACACGCTAAACTTTTTTCTTCATACAGTCCTTACCTTTAACACTGTAAATTGTATTGTGTGCAATATTTTTTTTTCTATTGTAAGATGTAAGTCAAATATTTAAAAATATGTAACTATACAAGAAGTTCTCCACTAATGGGTGATTAATTTATGCTTACGATTAAATGCACTTTTGTTTAGATCATAATTGTTTTCATAAAAAAAGTTTTTACTTATAACAAATACATTCCACAAAAAACAAATTCTTTCAGTAAAAATAAAGTGATCCCACATTATAAATTATATTTTAACATTGAAAAAATTTATTACACTTACGAAAAAATATTTTCACATAGACAAAATAGATTTGTTGCCGTCCGTGGCGCAGTTGGTAGCGCCGCTGGCTACGATTACGGATGTCTCGGGTTCAATTCCCGGTGCGGACGGTTTTCATAGATTGACCTTTCAATCGATTTATGGATTTCTGTTAGTAGTCTGAGTCTTCCCTTCCACCCATCCCATCCTCACGAGGCGTAGCGAGAGCGATTAACTAACCACTAATCCTGCCCTAGCCCTATCCGTCTATCCCTAACCTCGTCGAAAAAAAGAGTAACTGAGTAACAAGCAGTTCTCGTAGAAAAATTCTATTAAGATACCTCAATAAGAGACCATATGGGAGCGGACGTGGAAAAAAAATATTTTTCATTCAATATAAATACTCACACTTTGACATCGATAGTTATACGAAGCTGTAATGAAATGTCACTTATTCTTCCACCCTATATTAGGCCTCCTATATTGTCTTTGCTCCACGCATTAGAATACATTACACAAACCAAACCAGACCAACCCTAACATAACCTACTACAACTTAACTCACTTTGTTAAAAGAATCCGTGACTAAGTGGAAACTATTAAAATCAAAGTTTCAGTGTACTTACTAAGTTAATACTATCTAATCCAAAGTGTAAGTTGACTAAGTAAAAGTTCAAGTGTACCAAGTGAACATTATCTAAATTATCTATATTATCTAACACAAAGTGCAATTATTAATAACTGATTTATTTACTGTACCGTCAACAGGGTAACTCAAAAGAAAAATACGCTTCATACAAAGAGTTATAGTATTGTCAAACGAAGGTGGTTGACCCTATTGCTTCCAAGCAACGCTCCAACAGCCGCGAGGTGTATTTTTAAACGGCAAATGAAAATTTAGACATTTAATTTACGTTTACTTTCATTCGCACATCTCTCACCAACACAGGCAACTTTTTAACCGGAGAAACCCTACAATCGGAAATGAACTTTTATCTTCTAATATTTTATTAATTTGGATTTCACTTTTCAATGTTATTACTGTGATCATGTTGAATATCGACAACCGATTTTGATTCAGCTGTATATTATACGGATAAGACCAAATATTGCAGTAAAATCTCAAGTTTTAGGAAGGATAACATCACATTTCGATTTTTTTTAAATTCAATTTTGAAATTTGGACATGTGCGTTTATGACGTCTTTTCTCGCTTCATTGTAAAGCAATATTTAAAATTTGCAGCTGCGTTGGATTACTACAACGGTATTTCTTCAATTACTGAAATTACGGAATGTTTAAAGGGTTTTTATTCCCGAGGCATTCATCAAACTCTAGTATTAAGATGAAATTCAGTAAATTTGAAAGATTAACATGGAAAATGCTTCGTTATTTGAAAAATGTAAAAAAGAATTTAAAGTAATTTAGTAAGTTTTGCCGTTATTTTGGGTAAAAATATTATTGCAAAAAGATATACAGGTATGTGTATTATAAATTTGTATTTATTTTCTCATATTTAGCGAACATGTTAATCCACTTCCTTTTGCGTTCTTCCGAAACATTAACTTTCGTTCTTAACCTTTCGATATGGTTAGTCTGAAGATGCACATCAAAGAGGCGAAACGCGTCACGTGATAAAACAAGTGGAATAACAAAGTTATCAATTTTAATTTTATTTTAAAAATGGATTTCCACAAAGTTTAATTTTCATATTTTCATATCAAAATATTAATTTTCATATTGCAATTAAGATTCCAATGACCTGTGAACCCAACTAACCCAACATGGCGAATTGCAAGTGACCGCCAGCTTTTCATAATTGCACCCTTTTCTTCTTACTACGTTAAAAAATATGAAAAATACACATTCGGCATATCGTACTGTAGTTGTCGTGTCGTGTCAGAAGATTAAATCTGTACTCTAGATCAGCGTTCGCCAAAGTGGAAGGTCGCGAAAAAATTTTGCTGGTTTCCAGAGACATGTGGATATTGATTGCATTTTTAATCCAAAGCAAAACAACCAGAAAAATAAATGATTTGCTCGAATGAACGATGCAACATGTAATAAATCATCTCAATATAATAAGACGCGTAGTTAGCTGCATTGCGCATGTTTTGTCTTATTTTCGCCTCGTTTCGAACTGTTTTAATGTATTTTTCATCTAATTTAAGACATCGACTGAGAGTGCTTGATAAAATTTAATATCAAATTTGAATTATTGAGATTTTGTACATTTATATGTATTTTGTCACTAACGACCCGGGTTTCGCCTTTCGGCATCTTCAGGTATTCGAGCACACGAATGAACTCGAATTGACAGACGGTGAGTTCTTCGATACTTCGACATTCGCAAATCACTGGGTTAAAATGTTGCATCAAAACATTAGGGATCATAAACTATTTTATTAAGAAAATTTCGCAAATCAATAGAGCCCAGTTACATTCTTTACCAATTCTGAACGAACAGCTCAATCTTCCAAACTCTCCGTTGCTGTATACTTTACATGGATGATTTCGTAAAAAACTTTAATTAACAATAAAAATACATATATATATATTGATATTCCCATATTAATAAATTCATCTCATAGTCACCCAACAGAACTCACTAAATTTTGAATGATTGTATATATTTATCATTTGTTCGAATTGCATTTTAAAACCCACAATGCTATTTATTATAAGTGTTAGAATCACTGGTGATTCTAGCCGCCGGTAATTCGCTACTTTGTTAATGCGTTTGTTTTCCCGACAAGGATTAAGGCTGGTCTCGGAATTTTTAACTCAGGTATCAGTGTGGGTCGTAGATTTATAATATTTTATCTTATAAATAATATTTAGTTGTATTTGTGTCTTGTATATAAACATTAGACACTATTTACTATCTGTCAATTCGAGTTCATTCTTGTGCTCGAATGACTGAAGATGCCGAAAGGCGAAACCTGGGTCGTTAGTGACAAAATACATGGAAATGTAAAAAATCTCAACAATTCAAATTTGGTATTTTTGATCGTATTTTTATTGTATGCTTGTTTTAAAAAAACATGCTAGTGATTTGTGGGATTCAAAAATGTGACCTTAGTGGTTCGTACTCTAGGAATGTTCGGGTTAATTTCTGGACAATAAGTATTATTAACATGTCCTGTGGAATATTCCGTGACACGCCAATTGTTGCTTTTCATATTATTTTCTGCTAGCATACAATAACATGCTTTTAGAGGAGTTGACTGATGGATGAGCATTATATTCCTGGCACTCCTGGCAGTAAGTACTTAATGCACGCATGTTATTTTTATCAATGAATTTATGCAGCGGGTGCCAGGCACTCTACCGCACTTTATCAAGCTAAGTTATTGCACACAATGCAAAATAAAATTCTGTGCGAGGAATGCTTTCGAATACTTCCACATCCTTGAATGAATTTAAAAATACCCAACATAAAAATATATTTTAGATATTTTTTTAATTATCATTATAAGATGAACATATTTTCCTTATTCTGAAACAAAATGGCTCATTATAAAACGTCCCGTTTTATTATAAGTTACTTATCGTCGTTTCCATTGCAAAATCATTTTTTTCGGTGGAGCTTACAATCAATTTAAAAAATAACTTTATCGAATTAAAAAAATAATAAAAAAACACGCAATCAATATTTAAAGTATATATAACGAGGGGTCCGTGGTGCAGTGGTCAACGTCGTTAGCTACTGTGACATAAATTGATTTTTCAATCGATTTATGGATTTCTGTTCGTAGGCATGGATGTTTGTGATATCAAGAATTCTCTCCCACTCATCCTTTCCTAAAAACGGGGCGTAGCGATAGCGATTAACCAACCACTAGTCCGTTCTAGCCCTATCCGTCTATCCCTACTCTCTTCGAAAAAAGAGGGGTTGAGCAACTGAGTAACAAGCAGTTCTCGTAAAAAACTTTTATAGAAATACCGCCAATAGGAGGCCATACTGTTTATAAAAATATGTATATTCGTGTTCTTTTATTTTGGTTTTAATTCGATAAAATTGTTTTTGCACATATAAAATTTTGCATACGGCGTTTTGTCAAAAAACACTTTAATGTCTATGCAAACTTATTAGAACTGTAACTCTCTTCAAAAAGACATTTTTAAACAGTTCGAAGTTCGTCAAAAAGACATTTTTAAAAGAATTTGAAAAAAGATAAATCTAATTACCTCTAGTTTGGATTATTGAGATTTTGTACACTTCCATGGATTTTGTCACTAACGACCCGGGTTTCGCCCTTCGGCATCTTCAGGCATTCGAGCACACGAATGGACTCGAACTGTCAGTTCGAGGTTCCGGGTCGTTAGTGACAAAATACATGGAAGTGTACAAAATCTCAATAATCCAAATTTAATATATTTAATTCTTTGAATAATTAGTTTTACTCCTAGAATTATCATTTTACAAAGTGAAAATTATAGTAAGATAAATTGACCCGATTTATCACAAATCATACGAAGTGATTTTAGTCAAACAGACCGCCGTTTTAATCAATTTCAAATTACGCTTCAAAAGAAGCTATTTTAAATTAGAATATTAGAATCAATTTCTACTATCTTTCTGAGGCAACTTATTGTCAAAGGATTGTTGGTAAAACTTTCCAGACAGAACCCAAAATGATAAACATGACCGATTTCCTGTACCAACCCGGAGGTCTTTAACCCCGAAAAAGAAACAATACGATACATCAGCACAGAGTCAACGTGCAAACTGTCAGAAAATAACCGAGAAATATTTTACGAAGTTAATTTTCGGCGGGGAGATAATTGACGAAGTAAATCTGTCGGAGCTTTGTCTCGAGACTTGCTTAATCTGCGGCTGAACTTCAGCATAGAGCTTTAAGCTCCGGCTTTTTAAACTTGGGGACCTTGTTTACTATGTTGCTTACGTGCTTAGTATCTGACGGGGGATTTTCATTTTTCGCACCTAATTATTAAACACTTTTACATTAAACAGTTTTAACATTAAAGTTATCGATTTTCTATTAAAAATGAATTTCCACAAAGTAGCCGACGAATTCATCGGAGGAAAAAAAGGTTTAATGTGGCTTGGCTCACGTCGAATCATTAGCCGGCACGCGTGAGTACTATTGAAACTATAGTGTGCTTGTCATATTTAGAATACTGTTTACGAGCGTTGACTTTTGGGTGCATGTACTAGCATGATAAGTTGCTTTTATAAATTTTCATAATTTACCCAAAATTTGTACCGTCTAGGTTAAATAATCTCCACTATTTACGTTGTGATGAAAAATAATATATTTTTTAATTTAAATCTAATAAAACCTTTCTACGAAATCAGATAATTAAATAATACGATAGTCAACCGTAATATAGTTATAAGTTGTATGCAAATCCTCTCTAATCTGTGTATATAGTCTGTGAGTACCTGCTGTAATAAATTAACTCTCTTTTTCATATCCGTGTGGTCCTTCGTTCCCAGTGTCCTGACGAGGGAATCGTAGCGGCGGAAGGGCGAAGAACGCATGTGGAGGGAAACGGGGAGGATCAGGGATCACAGAGGACAACGCACCTCGCAAGGTTCATCCTGTGTGACCTTGGATTGACTACCTCATACGCACGTGTGAGCAGGCGTGTATACCAGCCGACCATTTCACACGCTAGCTGTCGTACACGTCAAACTGGAGATGCTGTTTGGGCTTAGTGACAGATTATTGTTTTTCTCACTTATTTTCAATCCGTCTGGAATTGAGTCAACATTTCGACGGGTATTTATATTCCATCATTGTTTCAAATTTATACGAAATGTCGTTGTTCTGGAAGAAGACTCTAACTGAAAAATACTAGTTGTGAGTAATCGGACGTTGAAGTTTGTCAAATGTTTGAAATGCTATACCTTTTCATTTTGTTTGTTTGTACAAAACTGTTTTATAAAATTAAAAGTATAAATTATAAAAATAAGTGGGTTCTCTCATACGGTAGTGTTTGAAATAAGGAACATTTTGGTATAACTATCTAAATATGTCATTTTTTCGATTTAGTATTTTCTTCCAGAACAGAGACGATATGGTCTCCTAATGGAGGTATCTGAAAAAAAAAATTCTATGACAACTGCTTATTACTCAGTTGCTCAACCTCTCATTTTTTTTTCTAAGACAGTAAGGGTATAAGCATAAGGCTAGAACAGGACTATTGGTTAGCTAATTGCTCTCGTTACATCTCGTTTTAAGGATTAGATGGGTGGGAGGGAATTATAGATATTACAAACATCCGTGCCTACGAATCAAGGAACCATTAAAAATACATAAAATAACCGAAGACATTGGTAGCCGAAGCCAACGACATTGACCACTACACCACGGACACGACAACGTATAAGCTTAAAGCCTTCTTATTTTTTTGCAATAGATTGGAGAAATGCTACTAAACTATTTCATTTGTTGTCAATATCTTCGATGGATCCGGCGGTAACTTTGCGGAAATTCTTTTTGAATATAAAGTTTTTTTTGGTAACCATCCGTTCATTTTGAGTGAAAATCCATAAATTTGTTAAAGGATTACTTAATATGCAATCTTTCATTGGGGTATTCAAATCCTTAACTGCGAAATTGAGTGGGATGAAAGCTCAATAGTTTTGACCCCTTGGTTACAAAACTTCGACAGCTGTAAACTGTTTCTTAAATGTCGTATGTATGTTTGTTTATCCTCTGTGCGCCCCTTTACCATTAATCCGATTTCGATGAAACTTTGGTGAGTTTTTGTGCGCACACGCGTAAAGGTTTCTAAAGAAACAAAATTAAATTCTGTAATCAAAAAAATGAATCTCAAAAACAGAGTCAAATACATACACACAGCGACATCTCGGAAACACCTTCTGATTTATTCGTGCCGGGCTCGGGCGGGTAAAGACAATTCAGATTCGGGCTCGGGTGGGGCCCGGGTAAAGAATTCAAATTTAAGGAAAATATTTCGTTCTATGTTCAGGTCATGAGTCAGCCATAGGGTAATATTCATAACCTAAATAATTTATTTCACATGTGCCACGAATATCGTTGGAAATATGGAAACAATAACATATATTGTTTGAAAAGTATAAATAAATTATTATATTAAAAAAATCGAGCCTTTTTCCGGTTCGGGTAACAAGTGTGATATTGAGACTTGGGCTCGGGCCGGGCCGGACCTGAAGATGACGGGCTCTGACTGTGTAATTTTAAGAAATTTCGGCCCTTGCAGACCTCTAATCCAAAAGCACTTCAATAAACAGAAAACAGAATTAAAACAGAAAGAATTTCTTTCTATGAGTGGCATTGCAACCGATGCCGGATACTCACTAATTATTAATAAACACCTTTTCTGATTTAAGATATCTTTTTGCTGTAAAAGTGTTTAATAATTAGGTGCGAAAAATCATAGAAAATCGATAACTTTAATGTTAAAGTATTACTAGCTTTGATACGTGTTTCGCCTTCATTTTAAATCATTCGTATCACAAACACATACAAATTTTTAAGGGCTATTCGATTTTTTTTTATTTACCCACCTCCACTACCAATGTGGGTCACACGGACTGCTAATGGAGATTATTTAACATAAGTTTTTCTACGAAAACTGCTTGTTAGTTTGCTGCTCAAAATATTTTTTTTCGAAGAGATTATGTATATAATATAGGACTAGTGAGCTAATCACTCTCGCTATGTTTCGTTTTTTAGAATCGGTTGAGTTGGAAGTTAATTAATCCATGCATTTAGTCACAAATCCATAAATCGATTTATGAATCTGTCGGTAGTGCGATTCAAACCCGTGAACACCGCAACCGAACCCTATTTTGACTACTCGATAATTTTTCTTAATCCACTACTGAACAATGGTCTCCGAAGGTTTACCCGCACCGCTTGATATCAGTATTTTTTGATAATTTCTTAAACTATAATTTAAGACATCCACTGAGGGTGCTTGATGGAATTTCAATATCAAATTTGGATTATTAAGATTTTGTACACTTCCATGTATTTTGTCACTAACGACCCGGGTTTCGCCTTTCGGCATCTTCAGGCATTCGAGCGCACGAATGCCTGAAGATGTCGAAAGGCGAAACCCGGGTCGTTAGTGACAAAATACATAGAAGTGTACAAAATCTCAATAATCCAAATTTGAAAGTGAGTTAAGTTGTAGTAGGTTATGTTAGGGTTGGTTTAGTTTGTGTAATGTATTTTAATGAGTGGAGCAAAGACAATATAGGTGGCCTAATATAGGGTAGAAGAATAAGTGACATATCATTACAGCTTCGTGCAACTATCGACTTTGAAATCTTGAGTGAAATTTTTATATTGAGTGAAAGTATTATTTCGTAAGTGTAATATATTTCTTCAATCATAAAAAATATTTTATTATGTGGGATCACTTGAATTTGTTTTTTGTGGAATATATTTGTTATAAGTGTAAACTATTTTTATGAAAACGAATATTACTTAAACAAAAGTGCATTTGATTGTTTCGGTGACGGCTATATTTTAATGATGAGATTAGAACTGATTTTCAGCAAATTTCTAGTTAACTCCAGCTAGTTATGTATTGTTATTTTAACATTGATATTGAATATAGCCCTGAAATTAATTTCAGATTCTGTTCGAAAATAGAATGCTTACAACTTCTCCACTTGGAATTTTCTTATTTACGGAGTTTACTCAATAAAATTGTTATTTGTGGTTTCCTGAATAGCGGACGTAGCTTATTCCAGTTTATTTTTAGTGTCGCTAACGCCCGTATGCGTAGGTATTAAGTTTCTCACAGGTATTCTGTATCGCTTTCATATCGACTGTCTTTTTCCCAATTGATGTAACCCTCAAAACATACGAAAATTAGTTAATGATTTATTCTCATTTTCAAGACGTACAGAGCAGGTCTTGGCTAAATGATGTAAATTACAAAAATAAATTGACCACTTTTTGGAAGGGAAACACCATTTTACATTGGTTTTAGATTTAAAAATTCTGACCCGTCCACTTTATGAAAGCTACTATTTTATAGACACTCACTACATTTAATCATGTATATGCAAACATGAGAATCGACAGGAGTGCATTTCAAAGATTCATACCTTAACTCTCCATTTACCGTTAATATGGGTAACTTTGGCCCGATTCAGAGGATTTTCATAGTTTTATAGTTCACCATTGTATTTATGTGTGTTATTGTTCTGCATAGAAATGTACTAATTTCTGAAGATGAAATTTAATTAACATAGATTTATTGTTATAATTTATTTATTATATTTTTATATAATTTATATATAAATATAGATAAAACAAGGCGGGCCAAAGTATACATCCAAATCGGGTAACTTTGGACCACGATTCAAATAATCACTGTAATTACTGTTAATTCAGTGATTTTAAAGTCTTAGTAACTTTTATTTTTGCTTTCATATATTCTGTACATAATTGAGATGGGAAAAAGTATACAGCATTTGGTTTACAGGTAAGTAATACAAATTGAAAATATGGCTTATCCAATTTATTCAAGATAAATTTTAGCTTAGAAATTCACCAATAAAACAAATTATGTTGCATATTGATTAATATTTTTACCACCAAGGGCTACTCAAAACGTTTGCCTAACTAAAAAATATTCATATGGAATTATTATTATCATGGTATTATAAGAGCACCTTTTTCCATGTATTGGGCCAATCTTAGACCGATGGGCAAACTTACCCAAATTGATACTAATGTTTTCGATAAAAAACAGTTTTTCCTCTCTGCTAAACAATTTCAATTTTGTGGGTTATATCAATTGGACAAAATGCCGTCGATTATAATCTAACGTACATGATATTTACTTTCGGACCTTTCGGTATTGCCGAAATCTTTTTCACGAATATTTTTTTATGTACTAAAATTACTCTTTTTCTTTGAACAATGTTCGCTACATCAATGTACCCAGGAGGACATGTCTTTTGAGTATTACTCACAAGTACCGATAAACAATCGATGTGTAAGGAAACACACAGGCAAACAGTTGAAATGGAGATACGATAGATATAAATAAGGTTATAAATAATTGCACCTTGTGTTAGATAGTATTCACTTGGTACACATGAACTTTTATTTTGATAGTTTGCACTTTGGATTATATTGTATTAACTTAGTACACTCAAACTTTGATTTTAATAGTTTCCACTTAGTCACAGATTCTTTTAACAAAGTGAGTTACGTTGTAGTAGGTTATGTTAGGGTTGGTCTGGTTTGGTTTGTGTAATGTATTCTAATGCGTGGACCAAAGACAATATAGGCAAGTAGTAAAGAATAAGTGACATTTAATTACAGCTTCGTACAACTATCGATTTCAAAGTGTGAATATTTATATTGAGTGAAAACTATTTTATATATGTGAAAATTTTTTTCGTAATTGTAATATATATCTTCAATGTCAAAATATATTTTATTATGTGGGATCACTTTATTTTTAATGAAAGAATTTGTTTTTTGTGGAATGTACTTGTTATGGGTGAAAATTATTTTTACGAAAGTGAATACGATCTAAACAAAAGTGCATTTAATTGTGAGCCATATAAATATTCTTGATTCTCTTTTGGGACGGCTATTTTGCACGATCTAAGAAAACGAACCAATTTTATTTTTTTTCACATTATTTATTTGCATTTACACGGTCATAAAATACGAAAAATATCATTAAATACAGTCTATGGATATATCGTCGTTGTTCTGGAAGAAGACGCTAACTGAAAAATACTAGTTTTGAGTAATTAGACTTTGAAGTTTTTCAAATGTTTGAAATGCTAAAACTGTTTTTAAGTAAAAGCATAATTTATAAAAATACGCGTGTTCTTCCATGCGGTAGAGTTTGAAATAAGACGCATTTTGATATAACTAACTCAATATGTTGTATTTTTGATTCAGTGTTTTCTTCCAGAACAGCGACGACATGTAAAAACAGTTCAGCCCTTTGAAGATATTGGAATCGTAATTTTTGTCATTTGTCGAGTTTTAAAATGCAGGTGTTCATCATTCATGCATGACTGGTGATTGTTGTTTTTTTAGTGTGTATTCCGAATTTAATAAATGTTTTTTTTTTAATTTTTAAAAGAAATATCTCGAATTACAGCTGACAGCTTATGCGCCAAATATTTAAGCAAAGTAGAAAATCATACGAGATAAACTCGATGAGAAATTTCAGAAGCCATTCATGTCCAAGATCACAAATTTAAATTGAAAAAATCTCAATTTGATATTGACCTTGCTGGGAATTGAATCAGGACCCACCTGATCACCAGGGCAAACCTTTACCACTAGAACACAGTGGCCGACGAATTTGCCTTCAATATTGTTTTTCTTGACATGCGAATTGTTTAGTTAGCAGTTCAGTGTAGTCGTATCTTATGACACTATTTTATACTAGTATAACCGTACCCGTCATAGATGTCTAAAGTAGCTAGTACGAACGCTTAGGTCATGAGAAAATTTCATACCTACATGACATATAACATTGTGATATGTAAAATTGATAAATCGTCTATAGAGCGGTCTGGGCTATTATATATAAGATGTATTTTTGAATTCGAGAATATTATATTTTGGTGGTGTTTGAAGTAATGGAACCAATCTCCCATTTTTATGTGGGCACCTTAACTTTTTTACCCGGTAGTTTCCAGAATCTATCACCCGTATCTAAATCTGCATCTAGCTTTACTTAACCAGCAAGTTTTTTAAATAAAAAAAGGAAATTCTACACTTTTTTGCACTTGCCTAATCGAAATTACTATCAGTCCCGAATGTCAATCATAGTTTTACACTCGCACCCGGTTTGTAGCCGGGATGAGCAAACCCAAGCCAGTGCACACCACATACCCCAGCTAAACGAGAAAATGATTGATTTATTTATATTATTTTTTTAGTCATTCTTACTTGCTATTTAGTAATAAGTTAAATTGTTTATTCTGTGTATATGAAAGTTAATTTCATCAGCCAAAAATACAAAAGCTTCTCATATTATTTTTTTTCCATGTCCGCTCCCAATGTGGAGCATATGGTCTCCTAATGGAGGTATCTTGACAGACTTTTTCTATGAGAACTGCTTGTTACTCAGTTTCTCAACCTCTCCTTTTTCGAAGAGAGTAGGAATAGAAGGATAGGGATATGAGAGGACTAGTGGTTAGCTAATCGCTTTCGCTACACCCCGTGAGGATGGAATGGGTGGGAGAGAGGACTCAGACTACGAACAGAAATCCGTAAATCGATTGACAGATCAATCTATAAAACCTTCCGCACCGAGAATTGAACGCGAGATATCCGTAACCGTAGCCAGGACGCTACCAACTGCGCCATGGACGCCGACATGTTATTACATTAGTAAAAAATAAATCGTTTGTTTACTGTTTCATTTCATCAAAAATATTCATATTTTAGGGCACACACCTAGAGTCAAACCCCCCAAAACCGTCGATACAAAATATTTTAATTATTAACAAATAATGACTAAACAATATTTTAGGCCCTTTATGAAAACAGAAAAAAGAGAGGGCAGTGCACTTCGGGAAGATGATGCCTTCCTTTGTTCTCTGGAGAGGTCGAACTTCAAGGTATCAGACTGCAGTAGGTACCTTACAGGGCTGTATTCGGATTCAATTTAAAAAGACATTTTTTTAAACAGATACTCTGGTGATACTCTACTACCAGTTTTATTATGAAAATCGCTTTGTTTGTGAATCATTGAGACTATTTCAAAACTCTTTTCTTACTTTAATTGATAATTTAGGACATTACCGCAAATATTTCCCTTGATGACAAGAGATCGTTTGGTATTCATAGATTTTTTAACTTTGTTAATTTTAAATTAAAATTGGTTTTGGTTGTAAGAAACATAATTATTATATTTTATATTGTTGGGATAGAAGTGTTTGAAAGAAGCAAGTATTAAATTTAATAAATAAATATAATTATATGTATATATATTCGCATAAAGCGTTTCGACAGCGTAGTTATATTGTCAGTGTCAGTAAGTTTTCAATAATAATTATAACAAATGTTCTATTCATGCGAGTTATATATGTCGGGTCCGTGGTGCAGTGGTCAATATCATTGGATTTGGTTTCGTATGTTTCTGGTTCAAAACTCGATTTATGGATTTCTGTTCATAGGAGTGAATGTTTGTGATATCTATAATTAATAAGAGCGATAAGCTAACCATTAGTCTTGTTCTAGCCCTATCATGATATCCCTACTATATTAAAAAATGAGAGGTTGAGAAACTCGGTAACAAGCAGTTCTTGAAAACTTCTGTTGAGATACCTCCATTAGAAGCCATTTACTCAACATTGGGAACGGACATACTAAACAAAATACTTTATAGATGCTAAAAAATGTTCAACATAAATTATAGCTTTATTTAACAGCTTAATAACCGCAGACTCGTATTTGAGTACTTGCAGAACTTTGGTTTCTGTCCGTGGACTCATATATGAGTCCTATGTCATGCATTCCATTATATTTAAAAAGTACCGGGTTATAATCGAGTTTGATTTCAAATGTCAACGAGAGATGGTGGTCTTAAAACTCTCTAATTTCACCCGTAATGTTATGACTATTCAAGATGCTAATTTCTTAGACTCAGGGATAAGATTTGTCGTATTTTATGTGTACATAATTGCTATAAACCGTTTATTTGTGTCAGTTCGAGTCCATTCGTGTGCTCAAATGCCTGAAGATGCCGAAAGGCGAAACCCGGGTCGTTAGTGACAAAATACATGGAAGTGTACAAAATATCAATAATCCAAATTTTATTTGTTTACATTATAATATCCAAACTTGTTTGAAGTTACTTCTCAAAGAGGCGAAACACCATGCCTTCGTATTTTGTTACTTATTACATAGCCAGTGGTTTAACAATGTTATAAATTTTACTTTTGAATCCATTGAACATACTAAATATTGTCATTATCTTTTATAGATATTAAGGAATAGCACGAGCACAGCCGTTTGCATCATATAACGTAATAAACCAATACAGTCCTGTGTCCTCGAAAGCATTCTTTCATCAGGCCACTTGGTGGCTTTATTTTCCCTTCATCCAGGCAGCCGCCGTTGGACTTCGGCTAGAGAGACGGCCAGTCCCTTTTTTGCTCCCTTTTCTCGTCGGCAGCTGTTTGCTTAGCTTGGATGTTGGCTCCAGATACCCAACACATTTTTATCTTTTTGCATATTCGCATTTTCAATGCGTTCGGTCTGGAAGGGCTTCTCTGGCACGACAGAGGGGCATGTTAACGAACTTTGAATTTCACCTCAAGGGTACGACCCAACAAGGGACATAATATCATCTGTCTGTAGTGCAATGCTCGTATCTCCACAAACTGAAATATATACAGGAACGCGTAAAAATGTAACGGTATTTTGAAACTAAATCACAAAATGATCTTTTCGATCTGTACATATGTTATTTGAATAATGTAAAATCATTATTCATATAACATATGTGAAATTCATAGATTAACATTGGTTAAAACTGAATTTTTATAGTTTCTATGCTCTCTTAAACATTTTGCTAAAATGTAGACGAACAGTTTGCTAGCTAAGCCGACGATCTAATATAACATTTTTAAGAATGTGAGACAGCGTGGGTGACTGCTATATTAATTGGACACTTAAGGAAGTACTTTCCTTTAACAGTGTATAAGTCAAAAAAAATAAGTATGTAGAAAACATGTAAGATATGTAGAGATGAGGAATTTAATGAGCTTCAAGGAAATGAACACAACAGTAATAAAAACAAAAGGTGTTTTTAGATATTTGTATTAGACTGAAAAATATAGAAAAATATAGTAATTGAATACATTTACTTTTTAGGTTAGTTGTATCACTATTTAAATCTCAAGCTTGTCTCTCACGCTTTCCTGAGAAGTTTCGTTACGAAATTAACGAAACTATTATAAAGTAAATATCACTAAAATATCATTGCTAAAGGTGTGCTAACACAAACACGTTTTTTCACGATTTTGACCAGACATCACATACGAATTAAGTTTTCTCAGTATTGTCATCTAATAGTGAATAATTAAAGCTGCAATTACATAGAGATAGAAAGACTAGATTGACTTTTTGTTTCCTTCACACCAACAATAATGCTGAGCTACTCTTATTTTGGACGTTTAAAGTTGAAGTGTCCAATAACTATCTTCGTCCAATTAATGTAGCAGTCACCCTATATAAACATTGCTTCTCACATCCACTTTTCATTTCTCGCTAGCCGGTATCTTGAAAAACCCTATTTCGGAGCTCATTAGGAATTATTTAATAAAAGTGATCAACATAGAATGCAAGGCTTCATTATTACAATGATATTTATATTATGTTAAGTTGAATAACTTTCTTCAACTTTTACTTATGTAAAATTATGTTTAAACACAAATACAAACAAAATTATCTCACTGTTACCTTGGGGTATTGTACTCTGTTTTGATAACTTGTGGTAAATACTTCCTTATAAACCCCTAAATAAGGTTTTTCAAGGTACCGGCTATGTATAAATGAAAACTGAATGTGATGAAGCAATTTTTATATAGACGAGCGTTTCCCAAACTATGTTTCGCGGAACGGGTATAGGTGTTGCGTAAAAAACTTTGAATGGAGTAATATGCTGCTGCAGCTGCCACAAATTCATATTGATATTTTATTACCAACAAAATAAACAAAATTTTGGGTTTGGAAAGTGCTCCATCGCAAGAAAAGTTTTGGAAAACCCTGATATAGACAACATCATACAGCATAACTGGCTCACATTTTTAACAATGTTTTACGATATCGTTGATTTAACTAGCAAACTGCTTATCAAACATTTGAATAAAATGTACTTGAGAGCATAAAAACTGAATAAGTTCAGTTTTGACCAATGTTATTCTATGAATTTACCTATGAGGGCTTTAGTATCATAACCTCCAACGATGCTTGTTTTTGGCAAACCCAAAAAAACCGTTTTCGTGCTACAGTTACAAATGCATAGAACAGACGCTTTCACCATGATATATAAACAAACACTGGTCGCAATGACGGCACAATGCTGCACTCTCATTGTCTAGAATGGATATTTTTAGTTAAAAAAATTACAGTGCATTGGAGAATATGAGTTTTAAAAATGAACAAAATTTTCACATCCATTTTAGATGGGAGTTTGTAAGTTAAGAAAGAGATTTTATAATTTTAATGGTAGGTGTGAACACGAAGAGCAATGCTGCATTCATAACTCATTTTTTGCGTATGCTAAAGATTATGAGTTATGACACTAGAACCATCGATAAGTATAATTATTTAACATTATTAATATGACATTTGTCAAATTCATACAATTAAGCTGAAGATACATAATTTCGTGGTTTACAATATTTAATACACTCAAATACATTCACTGTGTGTAATAATATTAATTTGAGACGGATAAAAAGCCAGGGGCAACTATCGAACAAAGAAGGAAAATGTCAACAAGGACCAAACCTAACTCGCTATCCAAAACACACGATGCACACACTTAACGCCCCGCCCCTCTTTTGATTTCATTTGTACATTAGATATCGTCACTGCTCTGAAAGAAAACACTAAATCGAAAAAATGACACATTGAGTTTGTTACACCAAAATATTCGTTATTTCAATTTCTATCGCATGAAAGAACAAACTTATTTTTATAAATTATGGTTTTACATAAAAACAGTTTTTTACAAACATACAAAATGAAAAAGGTATGAAATTTCAAATATTTAACAAACTTAAAAATCTAATTACTCAAAACAAGTATTTTTCAGTTAGTGTCTTTGTCCACAACAACAACGATATCGTCGTTGTTCTGAAAGAAAACACTAAATCGAAAAAGTGACATATTCAGTTAGTTATACCAAAATGTTCCTGCTTTCAAACTCTATCGTATGGAATAACAAACTATTTTTTAAAAATTATACTTTTACTTAAAAACAGTTTTGTACAAACAAACAAAATTAAAAATGTATGACATTTCAAGCATTTTACAAACTTCAAAGTTCAATTACTCAAAACTAGTATTTTTCAGTTAGTGTCTTCTTCCAGAACAACGACGATATGTTATCAAAGATTTTATTAAAATCAAACAATATTTGAATATTAACGATCTCAGTAAAACGTATAACAGAGTTTAAGTAAGAAACTCTAATTATTAACACGTTTGTTAATTTAAGTTAAGATGTATTAATTTCACCATATCTGCTCACTTTTAGAAGCATATTGCCAAAACACGGTTTTTCCAAGATTCTCTGTCACCTGCCAGTCTTCTTGCTTCCTCAAAGGTCATCCCAGCTTCCCGTATCTCCGCCGAGTACATCCTATGGATGGTTGGTAGAAGAGACAGGCAGGATTCAGGCTCCCTTGGAGCATCCGCAGCACATGTCCAAGCCAGTTCCATCGTCGGTTTTTTTTTCTTTTTGACGTAATAAGAGGTTAGTCCGTCTGCTCTCTCACCTTTGAGTTCATGACAAAGTCAAACCACCGTACACCTACGGTTACTCTGTGCTTTAGTGAAGTGCCATCACTGCCAACCGCACCGTCAGAATGAATGCATTCAATGGGTGGCATTTGGTTCTGACCAAGTACAACCGTGAGTCCCAGACTTTACGCATTGATATAACAGAGTAGAAACTCATTGTCTGCTGATTATTAAAGATTTTTATTGGTTTTTATCAATCCCAAACAAGACCTGTTATAAATGAAATAAAATAATGTAACATATTTAATCCGTTTGAAAATGCCTCCGTTTTTTGCTGTGGTAGAAAAGAAATTTGAAAGTCAATATCCAAAATTTACATTGTAAAAAGTACATTGTTTTATGGGGTTATGTAAATTTTTTCTTATAGAAACAATGAATACAATTTTGCAAATAGAAACTCTGGAAAAGGTTTATGTAGCTCAACAATATTTCAGTACGTGAAAAATTGGAAAATAATAAAAAAGGCCTCCACGTCTCTGCCCATTCGAATCATCGGCAATTTTTATAGAGCGCCTCGCTTCAAAGCAACACCTACACATCCGTTCTGTATCGCTTAAAGTGAAAACACACACACAAAAAGAGTTCCCCAAAACAAACCGATAAAGAAATTTATTTTAGACCGATAATAAAAAAAAGAATATTTCGCACGGCCACCATAAATAAACGGAAGCAATTTCGCTTTGAAATCACTTTCAAACTTTACGGAATCACTTGCCGTTTTCGGAAATAGAAATATAAATTCACCCGTACAAAAAAAGATAGATACAAAAGATAATCGTTGGAAATTTGTTTTTGTTTCCAGTGAGATATTACTTACATATTTTTACCTTTTCGATTATAATAAATCGTTACTTAGACACCTATATCACTATTTTCCATTCTTAAATAGGACCATATGGCCAATGTTTAATGTTTCTTTTCCAAATTACTTTTTTTAATGGACCGAAAATTTCAATATACAGCAATGTTATCCTAATATTTTATGTTTTAAATAAATCTATTTCGGTATTGTCCGGTCTGTGGTGCAGTGGTCAACGTCGTTCGTTTCGGTTAAGGACCTCACGTGCTCGAATCCCAGTACGGACAGAATCATGAATGTTTGTATTGCCAAAAATTCCATTGCAACCATCTAAACCTAAAATCATGGTGTAGCGAGAGAGATTAGTTAACCACTAATCGTGTAGTATTCCTATCTGTATATCCCTACTCTCTTTGAAAAAGAGAAGTTAAGCAACTGAGTAAAACACAGTTGTCGTAAAACTTCTATTGAGATACCTTCATTAGGAGGTCATATGCTCCATATTGGGAGCGTACATGGTTTAAAAAGAGAAAATCCTTGGCTTCTAAGTTCTGGCGTGTTGTTTATATTTTTTTTACCGAATGATATATATATTATAACTTTTAATTTGACTGCTGGAAAAAACTGTTTAGAACAGATAGTCAACAAAGGCAAAACAAACTGAAGTTGCAGCATAGAACGAACGAAAATACAATCGAAAAAATGAAAGAAAATAAAATTACAAACGGGTTATAAATAGTTGCACTTTGTGTTAGATAGTATTCGCTTGGTACAGTTGAACTTTTATTTCGATAGGTTGCACTTTGGATTAGATAGTATTAACTTAGTACATTCAAACTTTGATTTTAATATTTTCCACTTAGTCACGGATTTTTTTAAGAAAGTGAGTTATGTTAGGGTTGTGACTTAAGTGAGTTAAGTTGTAGTAAGTTATGTTAGGGTTGGTCTGGTTTGTTTTGTGTCACTACTCGTGTCAGTATTTGTGTCGTGAAACTGTCGATTTCAAAGTATGAGTGAAAACTATTTTATTTAAGTGAACATATTTTTTTGTAAATGTAATATATTTCTTCAATGTTAAAATATATTTTATCATGTGTCTCTTACCTCCGATTTGCTGACGAAGTCCTTATTACGTCCAAATTTAAAAAAGCCACAATGAACCTGACTTGACTTGGGTATATTCTGCGGATTTACCAGAGGAGTCTGAATTCTGCATTTGAGTCGCCCTGGAATTCCATCGATAGGATGTACTGTGACTTGTGAGAAAGGATGAAGTCTGGCGGGGAACAGCAAATCCTGGAGGCACCGTGTGGTGGCCGTATTCTCCAAGTAGGGAGCAGATATGATTAAAATATATATATATATATCAACGTTGTTTCGGCCAATTAATGTAACCATCAAAATTGAAATTGCTCAGGTGTTTTTTTCTAAAACATTATATCGTCGATGTTCTGGAAGAAAACACGACATATTGAGTTAATTATGCCAAAATGTTCCTTATTTCAAACTTACTGTATGAAAAAATAAACTTATTTTTATAAATTATAATAATTAAATGTTACTTAAACGGTTCCGTACAAACATACAAAATGAAAAAGGTATAGCATTTCAAACATTTGATAAACTTCAATGTCCAATTACTCAAAACTGTTATTTTTCAGTTAGTGTCTTCTTCCAGAATAACGACGATATGGTAAGTTACGTTATGAATGTTTGAAGTGTACTGCACTCCTGTAATTTCTCATGTTTGCAGTTACGGTATTATACGTAGGGAGTGTCGATATAATAGTGGCTTACATCAAGTGGCTTACATCAAATTTTTAAACGTATAACCGTCGTATAATGATGTTTCCCTTCCAAAAAGTGGTCAATTTATTTTTCTAATTTACATTATTTCTTATTAATTAATTAATGAACACAGCAACAAACAGCGCTCAATGAATAATGTATGCTTAAATTATAGTTTCAATTATGCATGTGATATGTTTAAATTTGGTTTTAATTTATTATCATATTGTGTCGCTGAGAAAATTAATTGAAGAAATTTGAAAAGAAATAAGCTACATTGAGAAAGTAAAATTTCGTAGAATTTAGGCCAGTTGAGGTAGGTTCTTTGAAATAAGTGAAAGCGAATTTTTGAATGTTAATTTTTGTTTGAATAATTTATTTGAATTGTTTTCATCAGAACTTTCTTGTTTATTTATTAGTGCCAATATATTTATTGTTTAGATTACGGTATTTCATAAACGCAAAAAAGTCGTTGTGACAACACATTTTTATCGGACTATGTATCCGCTGAAAACGATCTAGAAAATCAATAAAAAAATCTGTAATTTTTCGTGGCCGGAATTCTAGATTATTTCAGATATAATTTCAATCCCAAAATTCGGGATATTTGGATTGAAAAAATAGAAGGATTCTTGGACTGCAAAAACTATTTCTAATTCCATATGACATTGACAGATTAACCAATAACTTGTGGAGCATAGAGGTATCTTAACAGATTTTTTCTACGAGAACTGCTTGTTACTCAGTTGCTCAACCTATCTTTTTTTTCGAAGAGAGAAGGGATAGAAGGATAGGGCTGGGACAGGAGTAGTGCTTAGCTGATCGCTCTCGCTTCACCCCGTGAGGATTCGATGGGTGGGAGGGAGTGTTAGACATCACAAACACTCAGACTACGAACATAAATCCATAAATCGATTGAAAGATCAATTTATGAAAACCGTCCGCACCGGGAATTGAACCCGAGACATCCGTAACCGTAGCCAAAGACTCTACCGACTGTGCCACGGACGCCGACTTCTAAAAACTAATTCTCGTTAAATAGCAACCTTGCACCTATATGTTCTAAGATAAGAGAGAAAGTAGCATTTAATAATAAATAAAAGTGTGTTAATATTTAAAAAATCTCACGAATAATGGTATACTGTAAAAACTTTTAAATGTCGTTTTTAGTAAATATAACTTTTAACTATAATAATATTTTGGTGAAAACCCGACGTATGCCTTATTTTGTGGAACACATAATTTTTTTATGTTTTAAATTTTTATTATAAATGATTAAATTATTTTTTTTAATTCCATGCTTAAAGAAAAATCTACAAACCATGTGTAAAAATCGTAATATCTTCTGGTATAGCACAAATATCGGCGATAATTGAGTGAGTGACTCATTCTCTCACTCTGTATGAAGAGGCGACTCAGAGACTCGTAGACTGAACGGCTGAGTGGTCCTACATACTATCTTCCGAGGCTAACGGCCTATTACAGTGATATCCAACATGTTTTTAAATGTAAATGCGGGCCTCGACTTTCGCACAGAATTGGTTTCTGAAAATGTGTGAGAATGTTGAATGTGTGAAAGTAGAGAGATGTAAACATCAAAAACTGTATTTAAAAATTCTTGAATACAGTTTTAAAAAGATTTTCTGTAAATTTATTCTGTAATTTAACGTTATCATTCATCGAAAATCACCATATATTATGCAAGTTGGGTAATAGTTGAATTGTAACAATAAATTATATCATACAGTGGTCGTTATATATCTACGATGTGTGTCAGGGTGTATTTATTAGAATCGTAATTTATCGAAAGAAACACATTTTGAATTTTTAATTACTTAAAATCATTTATTACGACAAGACTTCATAATTATACGCTTTCAATGTAAGTTAACATCTTTATTCATGTTAACATTCAATTACCAATTATTACAATATGCTAGAATTCATTGTAATTAACCAAAAAATAGTGATAATCTTCGGAAAGAATATCTGAAGTAGTAACCGATATACATCGTCTCATGTCAATTTTGAAACTTTAAAGTAAATGTAATGGACCAGTCGCCTGTTTAAATACCCATTGACGGGCCCGCACAGCATGGTTTGGTAGCTTTAGGGCTTTGGTTCTGTTCATCGTTTTCCATCCGATCGGTAAAAAATTAATAGTACTTTTTTATAAGAACTAATCGCTTATCGCGTGCACTCAATGATCACTAAGAATACTAACTATAATTATTTAAATTAGAAATGATACATCTAAATTAATCTAGTAAAATATTATTAAAATAGTTGGTAAAAATACTGTTAGTACTCTGAGTAAAATTTATCACTCAACGTCTGTGATCGTTAAGAGGTTTACGCGCATAGAAAATCTTCCTATATTCTGCAATTTAAAACACAAATGATTAGATGGCATATCGAAGGAACTTCGGGCTCGGGCTGTCAGCAAATATAAAACCGTAATGAAGATACTTACTCAATATATGTAAGACCCACCCATGGTAATGGCTTTTTTGATTTGCTAGCAATTTAAAAAAATATTTTTCTTTACACGGAAAATAATAAAACGATTTCTTGAAACAATTCTAATTTACATTATCATCACGCAATATGATAGCTAAGATATGTTTCAATTGATTATGTTTATTGAAAATAGTGATATTGTACAATGTATTATAATTACATTCAGTGGCGGCCGGTGACAGGAATATTAGGGAGTGCAAAAAAAGATTCACATATTTATGTAAGAAATCCATCCTCCACATATTGGATTTTGAAAGTACTATTAGACATATACGAAAATATAAGTCTGATATTGGCGATATCAACTGTTTCTCTTCACCACGGTATCCCAAACCTTTCCTGCGGATTAATTTCGACGGACCATCTTTTTTCTTTTTTTTTTGGTAGGAAATATCAATATGAATTTGAGTACGTCTAAATTTGTTGCAGCCCTAGCAGCATATACAACCATTCCAGGTTGTCGCGGATGATAGTTTGGGAAACCTTGTCTGTCTTTAGTCGTGGTATTTCTCAAAATGAATTGATCCTTTTTAAATTTTAGAAGTAACACTCACTTTCGACGGAAGTCATCGATATTGTATAAATTATTTGTAATGGCTTAACGGTTTAGCTAAATACTACATGTATTTTTTATTCGTGAAGAGTTGAAGTATAGACAGGGCTCCAACAACATCGTAAAAATCTTCTCTGCTGTATAAGACAGTTAGTTCAATTTAAGTTTAAATTCCTCCATGAAATCGTATGTTAAGGTTACCGTATTAATGTCTGCAATTGGAATAATTCTGTATTAAACCGGAAATTTTTCGCTTAAGTATTTTTTGGGGAAAGTAATTTGTAGAATTCAATGTTGAAGAATTTAAAAAATATTAGAGGAAGGTGTATTACGAAACTGAACCAAATACACAGTTGAATATTATGGAATAGGTAAGGCCAGCCAGGTAAAAAACTTGAAACTATCCTATTTTAAATATTCAATTATATCCACTCGGTATTATACACGATCATAGTTATAATTTTATAAATTGTATTCATCACTCCAAAAGTTATAATGGTAGGTAAATATTATTCTTATTGAAGAGCGTATAGTTAAAGAATCATATTGAAATTAAATGAGCTTACTACGCTTGTTCCACTGCTCTTTTTCATTCTTACAAATGACTGTTACAGGCTTGTAAACGCAAACGTCAAGTCGCTTTCGGTTACGTTCGGGAATTTCCGCCAGGGAGATCAATGCTCAAAAACAGTCCATACAAAATCCCCCTTCGCGTAGTTCATACTGTTGCAACGTCACAAATATGTCAAAATACATGGAACATTTCAGACGTCTAAGGAGTGCAAAAGAATTTATGCTCCTAACGCGTCATCGACCGACTTACCGCGTCATCGACCGACTTTCATGCGTATTCTGAATCGACGCAGAATACGTTTGCTGGTCGTGTTTATTGATCATCGTTTCCTGCAATATTTTCCTATGGGAAACACGAGGAAATTTTAAAATTAGTGAATTGGTATAATTATTATATTTGAATATCGTTTATTAATGGAATATTTTGATGGAACTTATTGGAGTGCATTGCACCCTTTGCTCCTTTACAAGAGCCGTCCCTGATTACATTATATCACACAGTTGGATATGCGCTGAGCAACTCGTGAAATTCGTTCATTCATCTCAAAAATATTCTCCATACACGACAAGAAGTTTTGGAAGATTTTTGAATCAACATGTTTTTAACACTTTTAAAGTGTTAACTGTCAATTCTTGGTACATATACTAACTCCACAATTTTATAATGACCTGGACTGGTTTCGCTCACCGCAATTTTTTTATAATAATAGCCTTCTTACGATTTATTTTTTATCATTTGATAATGTTCGCGATTAGCGAAACCGGTTCTGACCATTATAAAAATGCGGAAATAGTACACATGAAATTAAACGTGTTTTACAGTACGAGTAGTTTCATAAATTGATTTTTCAATCCATTTATGGATTTCTGTTCGTAGGCATATATGTTCGTGATGTCTAAAAAAATCCCTCTCACCCATCCGATGCTAAAAACAGGGCGTAGCAAGAGCGATAAGCTAACCTCTAGTCCTGTCCTATCCCTATGCTTCTATCTTTAACCTTTTCGAAAATGAGAGATTGAGCAACTGACTAACAAGCAGCTCTCCTAAAAAACTTATCACATTGGAAGCGGACATGGTTAATAAATATATATATATATATATTATCAGAGAAATTTGAAGAGGGAGAGAGATTAACGAATGATTAGCAACCACTAAATTAACGTAAAACTACTGATGAAATGTTTTGGGAATATATCGACGGTGTTTTGGCCAATTGATGTAACCCTCAAAATTAAAATTGTTCATGAGAGAGTAAAAACTGTTTTTATAGAAAACATTTTATGGTGAGTTGCGCTATGAATCTTTTAAATGCACTCCTGAAAATTTGCATGTTTGCAGATACGGGACTATACGTAGTGTCGATGTAATAGTCGCTTACATCAAGTGGACGTGTCAGAATTTTAAAACCTATGTAAAATGATGTTTCCCTCCCAAAATGTGATAAATTTATTTTTCTAATTTACATCATTTGGCCGAGACCTGCTCTGTCCAATCATTAACTCATTTTCGTATTTTTTGAGGGTTTAATCAATTGGCCAAAATACCATTTATATATATATATATAATTTACGTCAGTAAATAAATGGGAACGATCAAAAATAAAAAAATATTTCTTAGTAATTCACAAGTATAATACAATAGTTTATCAAAATCAATGATTTAGAACAATATTATTATAGTATCTGAGAAAAATATGGGGTTATTTTTTTTAGTTCTGATTGTTTATAACTTCTGCAAGAATTTGCAGGAATCCACAGCATCATGACTGTCGACAAATAATTCAAACAATTTGCGAAGTGATAATACGAAATAAATGTATACTTTAAAAATTAACTCCTCTAAATTTTGGCTACTTGTGAAAATGCATATTTGCAGTCGATAAATTGTCTTCCACTCTCCGGGGTTCGTATAGAATAATCCTCAAAATCACATTTGGCAAACTCCGAATGACCATTGCAGGAGAATGCTGCGTTTGTTTGAAATATTTTTAATGTTTCTGTCAACGAGACAATTTTGCTGAAATTGCCTTGTTTTTGAATTAGATACTTTTTCGTCGCCGTGTTACAATAATAAGGTGACACGTTTAAGGAGTTATAAACGTATTAAAACACGACATTTTACAAATATACAGTTCAGTGGTTTCCAAACTGGTTCCTATGGACCCCCAAGGGTCCTTGTGACCGCTGAGAGGGTCCGCGGAAGGCTTAATATAAAAAATATTTTTGACACATTTTCATTATAATGAAAGTTGAAATGAATAGTAATTAATAAGTTGGTAGCGGTTTGTTAGGTGTTGGACCCTTTTGCAAGCAGACCTACAAACACAGATGAATCCATACTAATACAGGAGTGATTTATTAAATTAACCAATGCTAGAACAAGGATACCACAAATTCTGCTTTAAAATAAATATGAATTTTATATTCTGCATTATGGGTCACACTCTACAGAGGCTGTTGGTTGCTTTCCCATATTTTTATTTAGTAAAATGTAAATTTAGTTCAGTCATAAGCCTCATCATACTTTAAATATCAAAATGATTCATTTATATTTTATTTTTAAATCACATTTCACTATTCAAGACATTAAAATTAAATTTATAATTTTTCTATTATACAGTTATGAGTTATTTTACTTGGGGGTTCGTGGTCAGGTCATTTGTTTAAAGAAAGGGTTCATGAGCATAATAAGTTTGGGAAACACTGCCGTAAAGGCATATGGATTAGACCAGCAACCGTACTAGGTAAATTTTGGTTCAATTATAATTCGTCGTTGTACTCGAAGAAGACACTAACTGACAAATACTAGATTTGAGTAATTGGACTCTGAAGTTTGCCAAATGTTTAAAATGCTATACATTTTTCATTTTGTTTGTTTGTACAACACTGTTTTTAAGTAAAAGTATAATTTGTAAAAATAAGTTTGTTATGTCATGCAATAGAGTTTAAAATAAGGAACATTTTGTTGTAACTAACTCAATATGTCATTTTTTCGATTTTGTGTTTTCTTCCACAATAGCGAGGATGTAACTATTCCACATTTTTTTTAAGCTAGACTGATTTTGGCATACGGCTAAAACAGGGAATGTTTGTTTTAATAACATTGTAGAGTATATTAGATAGTAGGGTCGTTCCGCCAGTGCTCAGCCAGTTAAACAACAGGTGTACTTTCAAAAACGATTTTGAGTCAATGAATGATAAATACATATTTTTCGCTGTTATTCCATTAAACAGGGATTAAATAATGTAACCATCTAAAAATAAAATAGTTAGTATTGTATCAAGCATAAAATAATAGAAGTTTACAAAAAAAATGCCAATTGTCCCAGTGGTCGGCCATCACTATGAAACACCATGAATATCGCAAAATAACCTTCTGATAGTAGACAGAACAATAAAAAACAGAATGATGCCAAGCATGACAATATAAAGTATATTTTGTTAGCGATCCCCATACAACATGAATTTGTCGAAACTTGCGAAGTAAAAATGTGCTTTTTTTAAATTGCGTATTGCATCATATAGGACAGTATAGTGCAGATATACATTGGAAAGTGGCAACACTACCTACAAGAATTAAAATAAATCTGTTTTTTTTTTAAATATATTTACTATTATTTACGTTTTAAGTTCAAAATGCCGACTACTGGCGACGGCTGACTTTAGGAAGAAGCACCCTAGTAACATAGTTTTTCTCTTTTCGCCTTTTGAAACCAAATGTAAAAAATCTCTAATGAGTGTTACACAATCTAATAACAGCTCTAGCGAAATACGATCGTAATACATTTCGAAAATAGAATTCAAAGAATGCTGATATGTTGTTGTTTAAACTGTATACCAACCGCAAAATAATATCGAGTGTAAAGTAATTTCACTGAAGAGATAAACACTTTCTTTGCCTTCATCTCTTACCTTCACGCAACCATTTCACTTACTCCGTATAGAGTTCATAGACCTTCGCAATAACGTTCAATGTACTGTCTACCTACATTACTGTTTACCTTCCAGGCTTCTAGTTTCAACATGTTCTAACAAGTATTGAAAAAACATTATTTCTCGAGCAACTTATCAAATAGTTTTTTGTCCACCGAGGAAAAAAATCGAGTTTGAATCGGGTTTTTATTAATTTTTTAGAGGTCTCATTGATTCGATAAATGATATGCGATAACACGTATTGTACAAAAGTTGGCTATGGCAAAATCACTTATCAGAATAAAATGTGAAATTCAGTTTTGAATGCCATTGTATGAAAAACAATATGTAAATGAGGGACCAATAGGAAAGCTCTTATTTGAATATTTAAAAACACTTAGAAATAATAGAATTTTTAGAAGTGATGGTAATATAAACAACGACTTTTCTTCCCTTGTTTCATATAAATCGGCAGTAAAAATAATAATCATTATCAAAGATATAACATCTTACTTCTTTAAGCTAAATGATGTTTTTTGCTTCTGCTGAACAATGAAAAATATTCTGATAAGTGGTTTTGCCGTGGAAACGACGAGAAGTTGATTTATCAAAATAATTGGATAAAACACGATTGGAGGAGTTGCTTCAATTTTCGATTGTTTTATCCATATCCGCTCTCAATGTGAAGCATATGTACTCACAATAGGGTTTGTCTACAAGCTTTTCTACAAGAACCGTTTATTACTCAGTTGCTATCTTTTTTCGAATAGAATAATAATATAAGGACAGAATTAGGGTACGACAAGCTTTTGTCATTTTGTTAATAACGTAAAACACGTTTTGGAATGTATTTTTTCATCATGTGTAATTACAGATATTTCACATTTTGTAATTGGTATTCCGCCATCCATTGCGGTTGACAGCGAGGGATAAATTATTGTTGCCTATTCAAAAGAGTTAGGTAGTCAATCTTCTATGACGATCGATTCTGTGTATGGTATGACGCGTTTCATACGTATCTTAAGTGTTGTCAGCTCGTCCGTGTTGTCAATCGTTTTTATTCGTCTCCTCATACACGTGTCACTTTTAGTAACTCAGCCAAACGAATTTTCACAAAGTTACCAACGAATCCATCGACAATATAAAAACAAGAACATGGTAAACATTGCTTTAAATAGTATGTAATACAGTTTTTTTTATAAGAAATAATTAATATTTACTTAAATCTTAAAGTATCTGCGTAACATTTACATCCCCTTGAATAAAGTTCCGTATTTTGTGATGTTCAAAAATTGACATATTGAACTAGAACGTTTTGAAAGTGATCGTGAGTTCATTGCTACAATTTACTACAAACAAGTTACGTAAAGAGCAAGCCTAGATAACAAATGTTTTACACCTACACAAATTAATAGTATAAGTGTATTTATCTACATTAAATACTTTAATCATCCTTAGTTATTTAAGACCAATACAATAATATATAATATAAAGGCCCTCTTCACTACAATACACTGCATATATCGATGGCCTAGTTCCATAGTGATACAACTAGAAATTGGTATTTTTGAGATATATGGCCGATCAAAAAAAAATGCCATGTCCGCTCCCGATGTGGAGCATATGGCCTCCTAATGGAGGTAATTTTTCTACGAAAACTGTTTATTACGCAGTTGCTCATTTTTTGAAAGAGAGTAGGGATAGAAGAATAGGGCTAGGACATGACTAGTGGTTAACTAATCACTCTCGCTACGCCCCGTGAGGATGGGATGAGTGGGAGGGAAAGCTCAGACTACAAACAGAAATCCATAAATCGATTTAAAGATCAATCTATGAAAACCTTCCGCACCGGGAATTGAAACCGAGGCATTCGTAACTGTAGCCAACGCCGCTACCAAATGCGCCACGGACGCCGACGAACAAAATTTTGACTCATCTAAGCCGACTTGTAAAAAGTGATGGCCTATTATTTGTATTACTTTTTTATTCAAATAGGTGGTCAATAGTTTATAGTTTTAGTATTAAAGGTTGTTTCTTTATAGAACGCCACGATTCACAAAAACACATTTCCACAATTTCGATATGTAAGTATATGGAACTGAGAAATTATTTAATTTTGTTCATATCAATATGCAAATATCTACCTTTTAAGAGAAAACTTGGACATTTTACAAGCTGTACTTTTGTGGAACCGTAGAAGTGCGGTGTTCGAATATAATGGCTAACTTAACTCAAAAAATCATTTTTTTTACTTATCTACTATGGAACTTTTTTTTTTTTTTTTTTTTTTCATGTCCGCTCCCAATGTGGAGCATATGGTCTCCTAATGGAGGTATCTTGACAGAATTTTTTCTACGAGAACTGCTTGTTACTCAGTTGCTCAACCTCTCTTTTCCTTTTCGAAGAGAGTAGGGATAGAAGGATAGGGCTATGAAAGGACTAGTGGTTAGCTAATCGCTCTCGTTACGCCCCGTGAGGATGGGATTGGTGGAAGGGAGGACTCAGACTACGAACAGAAATCCATAAATCGATTGAAAGATCAATCTATGAAAACCGTCCGCACCGGGAATTGAACCCGAGACATCCGTAACCGTAGCCAGCGACGAAACCAACTGCGCCACGGACGCCGACTGGGCCATCGATATATACACTAGGGCTTCCATTTCCGGAATTGATATTCATGCAGGATTTCGGGATTCTCTATAAATGCTAAAAAAATATTCATATTTATATCAAATTAAAAGTTCCTGATTAAGTACAACGTGTACCTCGCTTGATTAATGTATATAGTTTTTTCATAATACCTATAAAATTAAAATAAATTTATTTTAGTGTTCGTTTTACTCTTTTATTTTTTACTTTTGTTTTGTAACAGCTGTTTTTAAACCAATTTGAAATGGAGGACAAATAAGGCCCGCTTCTTAAATGAATGGAGGACAATATTTTACAGTCAAATTGAAGAAGATGTTCTATTTTTGGATACCATTTGGTAAAACCTACCACAATAAAGCAATAAATAAAATAAAATGTTAAATTATTTTGATCATTTTTTTTTTAAATGACTGTCTGATTTTAACTCAACAAAAATAATCATTCCAATATCCAGAAAAATATTTAATCATATATACTTTTCAATTGAAGTAATAATGGACAAAAATTAAATTTTAAATGTACAATTAAACTCATGAAATGACATTTAATAACCAATCCCGGAATCCCGGGATTGAGAAATTCTGAATACTGAAATCCCGGGATTGTAAAGAGTCCGGGATTAGATGCCCTAATATACACATACTATCCAACCTTCTATACAAAATAACTTGATTAAATGCTTAAATAATGTTTCTAGTATAAATAAATAATACGGACAAAATATTTCATTTTAATATTGACGTTTAATATTGATATCATAAAAAATTATATGAAGGAGGAATGATCATTTTTCTTTACTATACAAGATTATGTTTTTTTTTTGGCAAAGGTTTCAGATGCAGCAGCTAGATCAAATGATAAAATTTGTAAACGGCCTGCCGATGGGAATGCCACTGGGAACAGCTTTAACAGGTTTATTGATTTTAGCAGGTTTATTGATTGAATTGGCATTTGTAGAATTCCATTAGAACAGGATAAAAAAACAAAGTATTTAGTTGTACAAAATTTTATTGGTTAGTTATTTTGGCTTAACGCCATCGTCAGAATTATCTTCTGTTATGGCAAAAAGTTTGATATAATAATTATAACTCATCGATAGCAAACCTTATGATTTGCATGCCAAAGAGATTATTCTTTATAATGTACAAAAACTCTTTAGAGAGTATCGATAGCTCATTTCCATAGTGTAACAAGTCAAATAAATTTAGTTTTGAGTTAAGTATGAGGAAATGCTAAGAATACCGATATCTACCAGTCCCAAAATGTAGCAAGTGGCAATCTGTGCTTATTTTAGATTGACAGTGGTTATAGTACTCTGGATTCAAACTGTTACAACTACGAAAAACATGTGAAAACTCCTGAAAAAAAAATTATGTCTATAATATAAATAAATGTTTAGATAATCCTGGATTTTTATTAATATCTACAAAAATATATGTGGGTAAAATAAAAGATTATGCCTGCCCAAAATCTTGTTTCCTTATTATATCAAAAGTATCTTTTTGAGTTGTTACACTATGGAGCTGAGGTATCGGTATGTAATTTGAAAACAAAATAGTGCTTTAAATGCGATTATCTCGGAATTTTAAAACTGTTTTCATGACTCAATAATGCCTTCTGTCAGTATAACTTCGACACATTCGTTTCATGAATTTTGACAGGTTGTAACATTGCGTATATTGCTCACAAATAGCCAAATTGTATGTGAGAAGGATATTACCACACGCCTGATTAAGAGTTGAACTTATTTGGAAGTCATTGTTTTGTTTAACTTTTCTATTGTGTAATTTTTTAAATGTGATAATGATAATTTAGATGTGATTGCCAATCGCCGATTCAGTCAGAAGAAAACGAGAGTCGATAGTAAAAGTGAATTGGCTTTTCGAAACCGGTTGGCGGACGTGATACGCGTCACTTGGGGGGCATTGCCCGACGCACTTCTCAAACTTTATAATAAGTAACATACCTCACTTATTAACTGGTTTGGTAAACCCGCGTGGGAACATTGTGCAGTGACCGCTATTCGAACGTCACAGACCAAGTGCCGTGATCTCTAACAAGGGATCCAAATCCAGGCCTTTTTTTTTATTCCATGTTTACATAATTCAAATCACGCATTTCTACACGAAAATAACTATGAACTCAATTGATTAAACTATATAGCAGAAAATACGTGTACAAATCAGTCTGTCTTTCTGTCACAAGAACTCCTCCCAAACGGTGTACAATAGCGACGTGAAATTTGCATATGTCGTTCTGTCTGATATTTCTAGGTCAACACCTAAGCCCGGTTGATAACCTGGGCCTTGAGAATCTTGGCAAAGAGTGCTGAAGCATTGATGTGTTCTGGATCAGCTGTCTAAATTTCAGTCTCTACTCTGCCAGCCATGATGATTGTATGCCATAGGGTGATACTGACAGGTGAATTATTCTTGTATATAGTAAAAGTTTTTGTTACCCGACTTCACACGGGAAACAACACGACGTTAATTTAGACGTTGGCGTTATTTTGGTGCTAGTTAATGTAACCGCGGCCAGCAATATTACGTTTTTGAAAAAGATAAAAAGACTCGTGTTTCTTATCTTTAAACGCCTTTTTTCGTGATAATAAATGTTACATATAAAAACGGTATTTGACTTGCGGCCCGCCGCTCATTTAGAATTCCTGAATTTGGCCATTCATCCGAAAAGTTTGCCCCCCCCCCCCCCTGACGTCGACCGTACCTCATGTAACACAAAGTATTGCTCAAAAATTCAGAATTATTTTAAAAGTTGAAAATAGCACAGTTAACCTATACATGGCAGCCAGAATGACATGTGCTAATTTCGCATCGCTACTTTTCACCGCTTAGGAGAAGTTCTTGTGACAGACAAATTTAGACATGTATATTTTGCTATATAGTATTGATAATGTCTTTGTAATAAGCATAATAAACATGTGCAGCACCATAAAAGTGACTAAGATTGTCATTATAAATAATAACTACCATATTAATAAATCAATAAAATTCTCCTTTCTATTACCCACCTTCCTGGTTTAAGACAATATTCTGGAAACATTTAATTAATAGGCTTAAAAAAGTTTCTTGTGACATATTGTACTGCCAAAAAACGTCATCTTGTCCAGTTATGAAATGGTTTTATTCGGAATTCTTGAAGAAACATTTCACTAGTATCTAGCAAGAATCAAAGTTTAAATAGTTTTAGAAGAAGAGTTGTGGTGTACTTTAAGAAAGTAATGCGTGAGTGAAATTTTTAATTGAGGATTTATAATTTTTTATTCCTAACAAACATCAATGATTTCAAATAAGTTCGTATATCTATTGAAAATATAACATTATCTAGACAGAACGTGTTGTTTAAATCATTTCCCCTTTATAAGTTAGAGGAGAATGACTTATGACGAAGAAATTCAACAAGGTTTCCACCCTTTTCAGAGAGATTAAGCAATGAAAGAAGACGTAACTAAAGTATAAGACTAGCTGATCTCTCTCTCTTTTTAAGCCTCACTACGAAATTGTGACACGACCCAATCGTGTTTGATACGGCCTAGGCCCAAATTGTGTCCAGGACTCTCTTCAAATCACATCTCACCAAGGTAATTAGCAGGAAATATAGGTAGTGATATGGCAACATAGCTTCATTTAAACTTAATAATATATTGACCAACCCCCAGTTACTTGACAGTTTTACAAAAAAGTCACGATTTTGAAATTATTTGTCAATTCGTTTCCGTATGTGTGTGAAACGGTTGGGTGTCTCCACGACCCTCACTAATCATAATTTAACCATTTGCCTGCCACGCGCCTCTTGCTGTTTTATTCTCTTTAATTGTAATTGTGCTTAGTGTAATTTGTAACTGTAAATTCCTACAGTAAACTAACTAACAGCAATAAATATATCTTTGAGACCGGACTGGGGTGTTTTTACTGTCTGAATTACTTTGAAAGCTAAAAATCTGTGAAATAATCATCACCATCAGCACAGCACGCCTGCTGCGTTTAGAGTCTATCAATTGATACATCGATTAAAAAATCAATGCGTGTTTATTGATGTACATTTGGGAATCCAAATATTTGTTGTGAAATCGACACTCCCTACGTATAATCCCGTATATGCAAACGTGACATTTTACAGAAGAGCGTCCCAAAGATTCAAAACGCATTTAAAAAGCAACGGCTCCATCTATCTTCTTCAAAATTGGGACAGTGCTATTATTTTTAATCCCGTTTCTTATTTTATATAAAGTTTTGCTGACAAGTTTAAAGTTATTCAAATATTACAAATACGACATTGGACGTTGGATTTTACGTAAAGTCTTTCGTATAAGTAGCTAATTACGTGTTTATATTTTACGAAAAAACTGTGAAGTAGGTACTTTTCCCAATGTTGTTTGATCCCTACCTATAGAACTGAGTTTTAATCAAATAACCTTTCGTATAAGTGACTAATTAGGTGTTTCTACTTTACGAAAAAACGGAGTGCTTAGACAACGAACATGGAAAAGACGTCTAACACGTATGTGAGTGACACTTACGTGATTATACCTAGGGAGTGTCGAAATGTGAAATGACATTCGGACGGAAGCCCTACAGCGTTAGCGCTCAACCACGATGATCGACATTATTGTTACATACCTGAAGAAATTTGTTTTCATCGCAAGTTCAATGAACCAATGGCGCGATTCATACTTTTTACAATCACAAAACATCGGTACTTGGGTGTGTTAGTAATCATGTTTAAGTACCTATTCACTACAGATATATTCTGCTCACATTGTCATTGTGTAAGTGTATAAAGAGTATGTGGACTTAAATAAACATGAGTACAATTTATTTCTTTAATAAATTAGTTACATAAACAATACTATAAAGACTTCCTATTATATTAACCTATTGTGATACCGTGGAAGTATTAATACAGCGCTGGGTTTGTGGATGTGAATTCAGAAATAAATATTCAACTATTTAATTCAACAAAAAATAACAGGATATTTTTTATATCTATTTTGGCTTCCGGTTTATATAGTTCTGACGATGGTGTGAAACCAAAATAGTTATCATTATTGTAGAATTACATACTTTTTTTACCATTTCCCCTCTCCCAATGTGAAGTATTGGACTGGAAGTTTCTAGACATCAAAAACATTCACGCTCACGAACAGAAATAAATAAATAGATTGAAAAATGAATTTTTAAAACTGTCCGTAACGTGATTTGTACATTGCATTCGTAACCGTAGCCAACAACGTTGATCACTTTACTCGGATAAAAACAAAACATGAACAGAACTTTGTTATTATTATCTCTTTCATTGGAAAAAGGAGCAGCAATATTCGCCAAAAGTTTACCATCGTTTCTGAAAAGTGATACTACTTATATGAAAAATCAATGAATGTATATGAATAATAGCAATTTGAGTAAATATTTGGTTGGAATATTTTTCTACGAGCTCCACTTAACGCCAGTAAATTTTCAGCGAAATCTAACCAACGTTCATCCCCCAACACTAACATGTAAAGGGAAGTCGATTAAGCCGTCAAATTAAACATATTTTAATTAAAATCAACATTTCTGTCATCCAAGAAACGAAATCGTAATCCCTGAATCTTGAATCAAATTTAATGACCTAGTTCGCTGAAAACTTTTGTAACGAAAGAAAAAGATACAAAGAGAGTTTAGTTATTGGACATATATGAGGAGCAAGTATTCAAAATGTGATTTGTCACACAAATACAGATCTTAGAAAATGATGAAAAACATGTTGCTTGTAATAACCTAGCCTATATGGTTAAAATAAACTTTATCATAATATATAGTTTATGGAAAGAATTGTGATACTGGTATTGTCCGTGGCGCAGTTGGTAGCGTCGTGGGCTACGGCTACTGATGTCTCGGGTTCAATTCCAGTTTTCATAAATTGATATTTCAATCCATTTATAAATTTCTGTTCGTATTCTGAGTGTTTGTGTTGTCTAAAACTCCCTCCTCACCCACCCATCCCATCCTGAGGGGCGTAGCGAGAGCGATTAGCTAACCACTAGTCCTGTCCTAGCGTTATCCTTTTATCCTTACTCTCTTCGATAAAGAGAGGTTGAGCAACTGAGTAACAAACAGTTCTCATAGAAAAATTCTGTTGAGATACCATCATTAGGAAATCATATGCTCCACATTAGTAGCGGACATGGAAAAAATGTGTATAATCTAAAAGTACTGGTCATTATTGATTTTTGTGTTTGAAATTCCGACAAAACATATTTTGCACGAAATAGGTGGACTAAACACTTTTTGAATGTTATCTGATATGGAAATATTACATCTAATTTATTAGTATAATAGTAATATAATTGGTATCATTTATTAGTATAATAATTATGTACATATTGTTAAGTGGAATAAGGTTCTGCTCCACAGTTACATATAATCTTTTGTTTTTCTACACTAGCAGATGGTGCATCTAAAAGTATATTCTTGTAACATCTCGTATGTCTTTCATCTTCAAGATTCTGCTAGTCGTCAAAGATTATTTTTAATAATTTCATAACGTCATATTTCTTTTATTGTGATACCAAATGGTATAAAGGCAGAGTCTCTATTCGTTTTAATGGTTTTTCAATGCTGGAGAAATCATGTTTTGCTTAAATAGGTCAATAGGGAGAAATATTTTTTTAACAAAAACAGTCGTTTCATCCTATAGATTTCACTATAGACTATTGCACCTGATATTTACCTCATCCTTTTTAAATGTATGACAAATCACCTTTTGAATGTCTCCTCCTCATATCATGCGAAGTTTGTTTTATGATCATTTTCCCAAGTGGCAATGCTCATTTGTTTTCTTTTTATTCTTGATATTGCGCACAATCGCATAGTGTTGTTTAAGTTTTAATCTTTTTAGTGAAATGACCATTATTTTTGGTTCTTGATTTTTAGGGCTCAATAAAATCGCCGATTGTAATTCGACCTAACCGGATATCTAACTTGTGACGTCTGATTGTGAAGCAACATTTGTACCGTTACGCTATCGAAAATTAATATAAAAAACAACAAATTGCATTACAAATTTCGTAAATGTGTATAAAAAGAAAATGTAGGTACTAGTGAAATGAAAAGTGTCGCTGCCGCCGCTTTCTAAGCCCTACCAGCTGTTTATTTCTCTTCCGTCGCCACTTATGCTTCGTTTCTCTTCTCGGCGAGCCAAACAGCAGATGGCAACTTTCGATTTTAGATTTTTATTTTAGCAAATATGCCCGATCTACTGCCAAGGCACGCACCGCGCTGTGGGGGTTAATGCTCTCAATGGAAAGTGGATTCACAATAATATAAAACTACTTGATAATAAACTCACCTGTAGTAAGTAATTCGTGTTATCTATGCTGTTGATAATGATGATTTTGCATTAATTTGAATCGATTAGAAAGTTTAATTGATCGCACAATGATTTAAGAACTTTTATCATTACTTAAACTCATTGAAAGAAAAATCAAAAATTCAGAATAAGTATCGCGTCACATTTTTACTCAATTGAAGTATTACCGAAAAGTAAACTAAATATGACAGCTTTCTACGCTTCTTATGATTGCGAACAATAACTGACTTTTTTTGGACGGGAAACATCATTTTACATTGGTTTTAGATTTTAAAGTTCTGACCTTGCCACATGATTTAAACCACTATTATATCGACAATTCCCACGTATAATTCGGTATCTGCAAACATGAGAATAGGAGTGCATTTGAAAGATTCATAACGCAACTCACCATATAAACACTTTTAAGGTGTCAACTGTCAATTCTTGGTGGAAAGACATTATTTTTAAAAAAATAAAACACAATTCATTTGTACTACTTCCACATATTTATAATGTCAGGACCGGTTTCGCTCATCACGAGTTGATAATGCTCGTGATGAGCGAAACCGATCCTGATCATTATAAATATGTGGAAGTAGTACAAATGAATTGTGTTTTATTTTTTTAAAAAATCATCATATAAAGTTTAAGATAAAAACAGTTTTCACTCTCTCCTGAACAATTTCAATTTTGAAGGTTACATCAATTGGGGAAAACACCGTCATTTATGTATAATCAATTATGGATAATCGGGAGTCTACTGTTTTGATAACGAAGATGGTGAACAGTAGAAGAAATATGGACAGGTTGAAAAAAACTCTTCAAAATAGATTGTGTATCCGAGTATTGATTTGTGTATCGAATTATTTTTAAAACCATCAGCGTCATGCGTCAGGTCGTACGTATAGGGTTGGGGTATTGACCCCGCGAGACAGTCAATGACTTGGTCATAAGGTAGGCCGCTTCCCCTCGTAAACTGCCGGGAATAAGGGAATCGATCAACATTAAAATGTTGATATCATATTAATAGTCAGACAGGAATCTTTAAAAAATCGTTAACTGCTTGTCATATGTATTTTATCGGTTCAGTTAGTAGCTGTAAGTTTTAATAGTTATTTCAACAGCATTAAAATATTATTGAAATTACATTGATATACCTTTATATTACATAATAATTAATTTTTGTTTATTTATAAATCATAAAAAAATATACTGCATTTTAACTTTATAAAAGTAGAAAATACCTTTTCTCCAAGATTGCATTAGTCATCTAAAAGATAAAATAAGTTAAGGCGGTAAGACCTAATTTTTAACAAAACTTTTGCCTTCAAGTACTGTCAAGGTAAATTTAATATCAAATGCTGATTTTTTGTCGCGTCCGTGGTCGAGTGGTAGATGCTGTTGGCTTCGGTTGCGGTGCTCACGGGTTCGAATTTCAGTGCGGACAATTTCATGAATTATTTTTTCAATCGATGTATGGAATTCCTTTCGTAGGCATGAATGTCTGTGATGTCTAAAATTCTTTCACACAGTTCCGATAGACATGTGCTAACAACTAGTTCTGTCTTAACCATGTCCTGCTCTCCCTACTCTCTTCGAAAAAAAGGGAGATTGAGCGACTGAGTAACAAGCATTTCTCGTAGAAAAGCTTTTTCTTTGATAAGCTCCACATTAGGGGCGTACATGCTTAAAATAGTTAGTCTACAGATGCTTCTTAAAAAAGCGAAACCCGTGTCATATTTAATAACTAGCACACCTAGTGGAATAACTAATATATCAATTTTAATTTTATATTAACAATACTTTTCATTATTTCTTAATAATATATTCAAATAAAAGATATTCAAGGAACGGTATGAAGAAATTGAATGATATCGCTCAATTGGACTTAAATTTAAATTGAATATTCTCTTTTTTGTTATAACGTGTTGTGGTAACATTAACATTATAATATCGTTTTTAGATATTAATAATTTAGTTAATATATGTTGAAAACGGAAATAATTTTATAAAAAAAATGTGAACAGTTTTATGAAAAAAAATATTATTATATGTTGTCTCAACCTTGATTTTTTTTTTGTAAGCTTACAATTTTCAATTTGAAATCTGAAAAAAAACGATATACCACCCATGAATATGCACGTAATAATTCTCGAAAAAAATATAAACATATTCTACAATTTTTGAGGGCCCTGAATATTCCTCGATACTCAAGCGGTTAAGATGTTACAGTTATGTTATATTATCTGCAAAGTAACTATCTGACTTTGTGGCAGTGAGGAAAAAACCGTTTGAATGTGTAGTAATCATGATTGCGAAGTGTCCGAGCAGAATAGAAAGACAAGGAAGCGTTTAATAGGTCGTTAGCACTGCGCGAAAAGCCGCGTGCTCTGTCGGCAGAGGGAAGTAAGGGCAAAGAAGAGAGAATAAGCTTAGTGTGTCATTGGTCGAGTACTTGGGCAACTGGCAACACTCACTTACAGTCGCGGCAAAGCGTGTGCTTTACCGACCAATCGTCAACAACTTCGATAATTGCATAAAATACTTTTAATAAAAATCACACGATTACTGTAAAATACAACGCATTACCTTACTTCGAAAAGGTTCTAATTGCACTTGGCCATGTTATGAGATACGAGCTATTGAATTTTGGATTGATCATATTTAGTAATTTAAATTAAAAAATGTACTTTTAATGATGAGCAAGTAAATATATTTATACATTGCGTGTTTTAAACATAATTTTTACCAATTCAAACTGTATCGTGTTTTAGAACCTTTTAAAGTAAATATATTAAAAAGAATTGTAAATGGATAGATAGATAACTCCGGAATTCTGCTAACTTCGGATATTCAACAATATGTGAATCTGAAAATAAAATATACGGTAGAATGTGGCCAATACAACATTTTCCAACCAACAGGTCATTTTAGGCAAAAATGTCAGTTAAAACCTTTTCAAAGTAAGGTAACGAACTGATGACATATCAGTGGTGCACAACCTTTTTGACAGAAGGGGCAATTTATCAATTTAACAAGTCTTCGTGGGCCTCAGTGGGTAAAAGTATTGAAAAATACATACAAATGTGTAAAGACTAGATATCGTCTTCTTAACTAGCAAACTGCGTATCTACATTTTATCGAAATTTCTTTTAAGGTGTTAACTGTCAATTCTTGGTGGAAAGACATTATATTTTAAAAAATAAAACACAATTCATTTGTACTACTTCCACATATTTATAATGATCAGGACCGGTTTCGCTCATCACGAGCATTATCAACTGATAAAAATACAAACATAACAGGCTTATTTATATAAAATTGAGTGTAAAAGTGAAGATATATAATACTGATGGTTCATGAACTAAGACAATTAAAACTTAATAAATTCAGTTTTAACCAATGTTTTTTTGAATTTCACATATCGTCGCTGTTCTTTAAGAAAACACTTAATCGAAAAAATTATATATTGAGCTAGTTATATCAATATGTTCCTTACTTCAAACTCTACCGTGTGAAAAAACACTAATATTTAAAAAAAATACGCTTTTACTTAAAAACAGTTTTGTACAAACACACGAAATGAAAAAGGTATAGTATTTCAAACATTTGACAAGCTTCAAAGTCCAATTACTCAAAACTAGTATTTTTCAGTTAGCGTCTTCTTCCAGAACAACAAAGATATGTTATTTGAATAATGTTAATGACATATGTAAAATTTGTAGAATAACACTGGTTAAATTGAATTTATTAAGTTTTAAAACACTCCTGAACATGTTGCTTAAATGTACATACGCAGTTTGCTACTTGAGGCGATAATATATAACTATTAAATTGAAAATAATAAAATGTATGAGATACTCCAATCCAGTGGTGACGAACCTGCGGCCTTTGACTGAAATAAACTAATAAATAAATAAATAATCTGTACCACATATATAGCAGAAATACATGTATAAATCTGTCTATAATTCTGTGTATCTGTCTACGCGAAGTAGATTAAACTCTAGCGCTACGGCGGATTCTCAATATACGGATACACAAGGTACTTAATATCGCTTAAACTAAGTGGCTGAGCAAGCCACATTTTTTTTCTTTCTATCTTTTCTTTTCTTAAGCACAATAGTGCGTGGTTAAAAGATCGGTCCCGTGCAGATCTGTATCGGGCCAAGAATATGATGAGTAAATTCGTTTCTTTTCTTGATTGTTATTGCGTTATGGAAGGCGGCCGTGAAACAACGGCCCATACACACAACGGGTGGAGATGGGGCAACCAACTTGTATATCTGTCGGTCACAATAACTCCTCCCAAACGGTGTACGGTCATTTTGGCTGCCATTTCTAATCCATTTCTAAGGCTATTATTATAACATTAAACTGCAAAAATCTATATTTATTCCATACTAACGCGGAATAGCCAAGGAAGATCGCTTAGCAACCGTTCCATACTAAAATAAATAAAATAAAATAAGTCATTGTAAATAGGATGTATGGAATTCTTAAGCTGTCATTTTGACAGATTAAGAGTTCCACACACTCGGTGTTACAATCATATTATGTATACACGTATACATACATCTCTTTTGTATGCAAACACTACATTCCATTTTCGAAATGTTGAATTTCATTATCGAGCATAGTGTGAATTTCCTCAGTTTATTTCATTGAATGCGTCAATTTCATTGTATGTATTTCCGTGAACTTTTCAACTGCGTAAGGATTAAAATTGCGATGGCCAATTGTTAGCACACGAGCAGACGTAGTCCTAAACACCTGCGGGTAAATAAACGCATTCAACAAAACTGATGCATTTCGATCACGAGCGTGCTTTCTATTTTATCGACTTGACTCACTCGCCTCGAATGGCCTGTTGTTGTTGCTCTGCTACTTGCTCAGTCGTCATTCCTACAATCCGTGCCATATATTTAATATTTACGATACATATCGCGTCACCATTAGCGACTCCAACTCGAATAATCGATATCCGAATATATTCAGCCCTTTTTCAAATAATAATAATAATACTCAATGAAATATTTTACAAAATCACATCACAATTTCTCTAGATTTCAAAAACAATTTCAGTCATTGAAGAAACATCTTTGTAGTAATCCGACGCAGCTGCAGTTGCAGCTGGAATATGTATTTATATAATTGTTATGTTATTAATTATTCAAATCGAATTTTTAATAGTATTTTCATACTTCAGAATCTAATCGAATATCCGAATATATTCGAATAGTTTCAGTTTCACTATTCGATATTCGAATAGTTAATAATGAAGAATTCATGGAATCCCTAGTCACCACTACTAGGGCTTCCAGTCCCGGGATCCCGAGCAATTAGTCAATCCCGTAGTCCCGGGATTGACTTAATACCAATACCAGGATTTCGGAATTCGCTATAAAATAGTAAAAAATAACTTATAGTAAAATGCAAATTCTTATAAGTATCTCCGATATACTATAAAATATAAAATGCTAATTATTACTGACATACTATACGAACAACGTTTCCGGCGGCTGTGTGGCTAGGTATGTTCCATTTATATATTTTAAACATAATTGATTGTGTTGTTTTGTCTCTCACACGCATATTTCGCGAGCGGACAGGAACAGACAATTTATTGTTTTTTTTGTATCAAACAGTTAATCAAATCATCTACAAAAAACAGTTGAACACTATTCTATTTTTAGAAGACTTTTGTTCTTTAACTGTCACATGTCTTCAATTACTAATAAAATACAAAACAATCGAAGAAAATAAACGCGCAAGATTCTGCTTGCAAATACTTTTTGCATAATTATAAAGGTACTTACATATTTCACAAATATTTTTTGTGTGATTGCACGTGTTCAAAATTATTATAATTTTGTATTATATTGTGTATTTATATTCTGATATCTAGTTAATAAAAAAATCATAGTACCTAGGTATTGTTTGTGCGTTTTTAGAAACATACCTACCTAGTTATCCTCCTATTTTGTATGAACTGCAAATCCCATTATTTTTTTATGAGGATTTTTATATTTTTTCCGTGGCTTCATTTACACGGTTTATCGTGGTATATATTACCCACAATTTTTTTTTTTGACAATTTAAAATTTGAAAACCTGGCCTTTTTTCAATCCCGGGATCAGAAAAGGGATCCGGGATTGGATGCCCTAACCACTACCACCAGTGTCTTCTCTGTCCAAAATGGCGAAATATGAAATTGATTAAGAATGTTTTCTAAATCCATAAATAAACACTTTAAATGAATTTATGACATGGTAAAAACATCAAAGTATTTGTTTACCAATTTCTGTAATTTTAATATTTTGTTATTTTTACCGTATTATAATGATGTTTAATCAAGTAACTTCTAATTGAATCAGTGAATTTATAACAATTTATAGCTGAGCTACATTATTTTTTAATCGGTTTGTATATTAATGTAAAATTAAAATTGATAACTTAGTTATTCCACTGTGATAGTGTTTCGCTTCATTAACACATTCGCACAGGGGTAAATATGACCAAAATACGCGCAGCGGCGGGGCCGTCAATGAATGAGTCTATCATTAAAGCATGGCTTGTAAATAATTAGTGTTAAAACAATAAAAAAATAATAATACATTCAAAAAGTTATGCGCAATTAATGTCCACTATATCAAAAGATGAGGAATACACGTTTCCCGCCACTACAAAAAATCTCCGCGACGCGGATTCCACGTTCCTCTGTGCTAACGAGTTAAGAAACATCTTCAGACTAACTATATCGCAAGGTAAATATTGATTATAGTTCTCAACTTTAAAAAAAAATAGGTTCATCGATTTTTAGTCAATAACACAAATATATTCATTGTGATTAAAAGAAGACACCCCCAGATTTAACGCACACTATAAGGTACACTATTCCGAATAAGAAATCAAATGTTACATTGATATTATCAACACTTGATGTTGACCAGTTGTTGTACATAATATATCGTCGCTGTTCTGTAAGAAAACGCTAAATCGAAAAAATTACATATTGAATTAGTTATACCAAACTGTTCTTTATTTCATACTCTACCGTATGACAGAACACACTTATTTTTATAAATTATACTTAAACACAAAAACAGTTTTGTACAAACACACAAAATGAAAAACGTATGGCATTTCAAGCATTTCGTAAACTTCAAACCAAACTTAAAGTCCAATTGCTCAAAACTATTATTTACTAGTTAGTGTCGTCTTCCAGAACAATGACGATATAAATATATTTTTTTGATTAGGTACATGGTACATGGATTAGATAATGTTATAAACTTTTGAATATTCTACAATCAATAAAATTCTTGTTACAAATTGCCATACACTTTCCCTGGTAAATCTGTTGCTTTTCGCTGCCAAATTTATTGCCGGACCACTAATAAAACAATTTGACTAAATAAGCGATTAAAGAAATAAATATATTCTCTTCGTTTAACGCTGTGATATGTATGGTCGTGTAGTGGTGGAACGTGTAGTCCGAAGCGCTTGATCGCATCCATCCATCCAGCAAGTAAAAGTGGTTCTTCTATCTCATAAAAAGAAAGTGGGCTAACGCCACCGCCTCCAGCCAGCCAACTTTCAATTTCTTTGTGAATGACAATCGCGTTTTGTGAGGCGTGAACAATTCTCTTGCTTTTTTCTACTTATTTATTTTATACCGACAAACATGTTAAATGGCAATGCAGGGGTACACGAACGAATTAAAAATACACATTTTATTAAAAATTATATATCAGTGGTTATTTGACAAACTTCAAATTACAATTACTCAAAACTACTATTTTTCAGTTAGTGTCTTCTTCCAGAACAACGAAGATATATTATTGCATGAGAAATATGTTATATAATATGTTATATAAATACTCTGTTAAGTTCTACATGATTTTAACTAACGACAACAATGAATTTGCATGTTATCTTACAGATCAAGTAAATTTATTAACATAATTTACAAAACAAACATAAATGGTGATGATTTCCGCTTTCACTCCAAAATACGAAATAGTACGCGAATTTCTTCTATGCTCTTAACCTAATAGTGTTCTTGTAATAAAATTGTTTGTAATTTAAACTGTCAAAAACTGATAAACAAAATCCACTCTTATATTTAAAAAAAAAGTACCGAAAAGACTGCCAACTACTGCGCGAGGAGTGAGTGGAAAAAAGTGCACAAAACTGTATGAAAAGAAAGTGGTCAGAACAAGACACGACCTTCTGCGTGTCGTCAAAAACATCGTGCGGCGTGTCACTCGCATCGATTCGCGCGAGGAAAACCACAATAATGTTGCAACAACTATTTAAATGGCCAACAAACCATTTCGTGAACATGTATGCCAAGTATTAACTCTATTTTACTGAAGGTTACAAGGTGTGAATGTACTTTACGAACCTTAATGACTAATCGGAGCCATTTGCACATAATAATTCATTTATACAAACGCTGATTTTTTGAAAATTGATTAATCTAATTTCTACAGACATGATTTCGATACCGATCCTTTAGCCAAGTGGCCAATACTGTAGGGCGTTCGTACTATTTAGATGCATACATTATTTTTTTAAATGCACGATTACCACGAGAACAATTAGCTAAGGGATAGTATTTATTGTCGGCGTCCATGGCGTCTCGGGTTCAATTCCCGGTGCCGACGATTTTCAGAAATTGATCTTTCAATCGATTTATGAATCTCTGTTCGAGTGTTTGTGAAGTCTAAAACTCCCTCCCACGCATCCGATTCTCACAGGGAGTAGCGAGAGCGATTAGCTAACCACTAATTCTGTCCTAGCCCTATCTTTCTATCCCTACTCTCTTCGAAAAAGAAAGGTTGAGCAACCGATTAATAAGCAGTCATAGAAAAATTCTGTTAAGATACCTCCATTAGGAGGCAATATGCTCCACTTTGGGAGCGGAATAGAAAAAGTGTATCTTGTACTGCCTTCAATCTGGGGGTGTCTTCTTTGAATCACAATGAATATATATATTTATTTAAAAAAGTATTTATTATCCAAGCTTCGTCTTCATATCCTTACCGGCTCTGAAGGAGAAAGGTTGAGCAAACTGAATAACAACCAATTCTGGTTAAATAAATGTTTATGAGATACTCAGTACTCTCAGGAGTATATATTATATGCTTATAATTAGGAGTGGACATGGTTGAACGTTGGGAATAAAGTTGATGGTAGTTTCATCGAATAATGATTTTCTAGGACTATTCGTAGCACAGCTCGTCACAAAATACCGATAATGAAAATTAACCTATTTTCGTATTTTGATAATAATTATAACTGCACAGTATTTTGTTCAGGTAGAAAATCGGTTTACTGTGATTTTTATTTAAACCAGTAAAACGGAAATCTACTATATTAATAATTTTGATGGACAAAAATTATTTTCAATCGAACTGGATAAGTTATAGATATTAAGTTAAATGTCTTCTTAGTTTGCATGTTTTTATTAGTGAAAGAATATTCATTGTTCTGACGATGGCGAAATGCCGAAATAACTATCGAATATCGTGTTGTACGAAATAAATTGTTATTTTTTACCGACGGAAGTTTTCTACGAGAACTGTTTGTTACTTACCTGCTCAATCTCCTCTTTTGTAGGGATAGAAGGATAAGGATAGGGCAGGACTAGTTGTGAGCTGATCGCTCTCGCTACGTCCCGTTTTTAGAAACTTATGGGTGGGAGGGAACTTAAGGCATCACAAACATTACTACAAACAGATATCCATAAAATGATTAAAAATTCAATTTATGAAACTGTCCAGACTGGGACATGAATCCGAGACATCCATAACTGTAGCCAACGACGTTGACCACTGCACCAGGGAGCCGACAGCCTGCTTATGTTATTTTGTGTATACAAATAAATATTCCATAAATTTTATTTTACATCCTGGACCGGTTCACATAGCATTTAGCGACTGATAAATATTGAAGATAAAAATAATATATACTTGCATAAATCGTCGGTCTGTTGGCCAATTCATGTAACCCTAAACATTGAAATTGTTCAGGAGAGATTAAATACTGTTTTTATCGAAAACATGTGAGTTGAGTTGCGTTATGAATCTTTTCAATGGACTCCTGCCAATTCTTTAGAGTCGTGATTATACGTAGGTATTGTCTTTATAATAGTGGCTTACATCAAGTGACCGGGTCAGAATTTTTAAACCTAAAACCAATGTAAAATGATGTTTTCCTTCCAAAAAGTGGTCAATTTATTTTTCTAATTTACCATTTGGCTGAAACCTGCTCTATTGTCTTAAAAATAAGATCCAATCATTAACTCATTTTCGTATTTTTTTAGGCTTACATCAATTAAACAAAACAGCATCGATATGGAGATATCTTTCGTTTACTTTGTAACCTTATTTAACCGCGAAAAGCGGTCATAAAGTTGAGTTCAGTTTGTGGACAATGGCAACACCGTTAAAGTTAATGAGTCGTTTGTCTTGGTAGTTAAATGTCTGTAAACACATCTTTAGCGAGTGGCGGGGTGGCGAGTTTCGAGTGGCAGAATTCACGGAACCTTGGCCCAGTAAGTAGGACGAGGACGCGATAAGATGGACCATCATCCATCACTGCATACTTTAACATCTGCCTCGGTGTAATTTCTCATTCCGTACTCTGTACCTTAAATGTTAAAAACGTATTGATACGTGTTTGCCCTATTGACTTTTCTCTGTTTCCTTACATTGCTTCTTAGGGACCTTTGACATCTCAAAAAATAAAATTATTTGTTTAAATTTCTCCGTGGCGCAGTTGGTAACGTCGTTGGCTAAGGCTACGAATGTCTCGGATTCGAGTACCGGTGCGGACAGTTTCATAAATTGATCTTTCAGTCGATTTATGGATCTCTGTTGGTTTTCATGAATGTTTGTGATGTCTAAAAACTCCTTACCAACCATCCGATCCACAGTTTCGTTAATTGACTTTTCAATCAATTTGTTAATTACTGTCCGTAGGCATGAATATTTGTGAAATTACCTCCCAACCACCCGATCCTAAAAACAGTGTGTGTAGCGGGAGCGATTGGCTAACTACTAGTCTTGTCCTAGCCCTAACATTATATCCCTACAATCTTCGAAAAAAGTGAGGTTGAGTAACTGAGTAACAAGCAGTTCTCATAGAAAACTTCCATTGAGATACCTCCATTATTAGGCCATATGCTCCACGTTGGGAGCAGACGTGATAAAAAAATTGTAAATCAATTCTATTTTATTATCGAGTTCAATAAAATTTACAAGCTACTAATATTGAAATATTGTAACGGCCGTCGCACGCAGATAGGGAAATGAACGAAATATTTTTTTACCATGTCCTCTCCCAGTATGGAGCATATTGTCATCTCCTAATCGAGGTATCTCAACAGAAGATTTCTACAAGAACTACCTGTTACTCAACTGCTCAACCTCTCTCTTTCGAAGAGAGTAGGGATAGAAGGATAAGGCTAGGGCAGGACTAGTAGTTAGCTAATCGCTCTCACTACACGCCCCGTTTTTAGGATCGGGTGGGTGGGAGGTAATTTCGGACATCACAAACATTCATCGAAAAATCAATTTATGAAACTGTCCGTGCCGAGACTTGAGTCCGAGACGCCCGCAAACGTAGCTAAGGACGATAATTAAAATATGCTTTTTTTTTAAATATTAATATCTACTTATATAGTACTCCGTAAAAAATTATAAACGACCATTCAAACTTAAATTGGACGTATACATATTTTGTATAGATATTTATGAAATCAAAAATTTTATTATTTATAATATATGATAAATATTTGAAAGCTATTCTTTTTTTGGTACGGAAGACCACGGAACCTACCTCAAAATTTTCGATTTATGGATTTCTATTCGATTCGGAGTATTTTTACGTTATTATTTTTATTAAAATTACGATCATTTTCAAAAAAAAAAAACAAATGAATGTCCTCTATGCGTTCCTTTAACATTCATCCGATTTCGATAAAACTTTGGTGAGTTGTTATGCGCACATCCGTGAAGGTTTCTGAAGAAAAAAATTTTAAATCTAAAAAAAATAATCAAATACGTACAACTAGCGACATCTAATTTATCCGTGAACGCACCAGACTATGTTCGAAAAGATATTGTATGAAAAGTATAAATGAATTACTAAAAAAAAAATCGGGGACTAATAAATATGAGATTCGGGTCGGGTTCGGGTAACAACTGTGATATTGAGACTTGGGCTTGGGCTTGAAGATGATGGGCTCAGACCGAGTATGAAATTTCGGCCCGTGCAGACCTGTAATCCAAAAGCACTTCAATACACAGAATTAAAACACAAACCCATTCTTTCTTTGAGTGGCATTGCAACGCATGTCGGGTACTCACTAGTATAGTATATAATATAGCTGATGTCTGAATTCTTTGGGATTAAATATCTCCAAGCAGTCTCAGATATAATGTTCTGGTTCTGGGACAACGATTTAATATTGAAATGTATCCTATTTCGCGCTGCATACAACCAATGTAAAAACATTCACTTTCGTCGCGAGGCTCGACCGACTGGAACTTTCTCGGGGGCTTTTAAGGAGGTCATGAGGGCAGACGGCTTCTCGCCGCGCCGAGGAGGGCCGGAACTTATTCCCCTCTTAACGCCACTTAGCGCACAATTCATAATTTACTCTGCCTACATGCTGTATTTATCCGAGAGTACTGTCAGATTGACACCTCATTCCTAATTAAGTCGGTCAAACCCGCAGCGCTTTACTAGTTCAACTACAAATCAATACACCTAGGCCTATTCAAGTAGTAATCTTGCATTTAATACTAAAATTATTCAGATTTTTTGTGTTAGTATTACATGTCCTTATTTAAATATAGGTCATTTACTTGAATAGTCAACTATACCATCTTACCCTTACAGCGCGAATCGTTTTCCCACGAAATTATTTTCAATAAACGCTCACTGTGGCTAAAAATAGATCAATTGCGACAGTACACATTGAGAATTTTGTCAAATATATATTAGTTATCCCAAATACATCAAGAAGTAAACTAAACTCATCGCATTCTCGCTAAAATAAATCGAAGAAAAGAATGAAGAAGTTGAAAAATATTTAATCTATGACTTTGCAAACAAAATGGCTTATATCAGTCTTTATACACACCGCCAACACACACACAAGCAAGCGCGTAGGCGCATAAGTATGTGTAATACATAGCGATGACGAAAGACTGAATATTGAGAGCTCTTTTCAAAAAACTATTATTTTCTTGTGTTATTTATTTCATAATCTGTTGCCTAATTTCCCTTCCTAAAGGTTAGAACTATTTTTAAAACATACATCCACAAGTGTTTTCTTCCAGTTTGGCCGCAAATACGAGATAATATCTTGGACATGTGAGCATGTCCAGCGCGTTCATCGGATTAATAACTTTCGAGGTGTTACCTGTCAATTCTTGGTGGAAAGGCATTATATTTTAAAAATGAAACACAACTTGTTTTTGTACCACTTCCAAACTTATAAACAAGTATAGCTAAGGGATACGGCGTATATCCTTGTATACCATTTACTAAAGAATTTTTTATACCATTGCTGATGGTTGTTTGTTGTTTTGTTTCCCTTCGTGATAACAATCTCTATTAAAATCTTCTTCCAGCTTATCTTAATCGATTCAAAAATAGCTGGCGCACATGACAGTTAGTTGTAGTGTCACCAAATAAAAAAACTATATCTATTCGGCAAGCTACTTCAAAACGAAAGACGAAAGACACTTAACTACAAAAGAGGCTTTGCTTTCTTTAACAGACCGGAAGAGGAAATGAGACTTAGGATCTAAGCTGAAAAGATAAGACTGTCTAAAAACGCAGCTTATGAAGCTAATTAAGAAACAAAAATAAAGCGGGGCTTGCGATTCAGCTTGAGACTCAATATGCATGAAATCTAGCTATGTTCTTAATCGCTAAATATTTTTAACTGATTACGGTTATCTTTAAATCAATCAGGATCTTTTGTATAATTGAAATAGTCTAATTAGGCAGGTTGCGCAACAAACCAGTTAAAATTCCGTTGATAAATCAAAAGTTTCAATTTCTATTCCTGGCAAGGTCACACATAACACGATAATTTATTTCAATTTACATGTGAGATGTATCTAAATAGGACGATATGATTCAGGATGCTGATTACATTCTGTGGAAATGTCCAGACATGGACAACGAACAGGGAAAATTGCTCAAGATTTATGACCTGGACCTGTCGGCCTCGTCGTTCATGCCGATCTGGTTGCATCTCTGACAGAATACAAAGCATTCAAAGAGTTCACGGTTTCCTATGGAAAGCGAATGCAACTCAATCAATAAACATTTGTTATTATTATTTAACTCCTGACACAATAGAATGTATGCAACCAATTCTTGAGGAATTTTTCTTCCGACGTTCCTGACAAAATTTTGAAAAACAAATACCATTTTTAAGCTGCGGAACACACCCTGTAATAAGAGTGTGAAGCCGTAGCGGGTGGTGGTGGGTACAACGTCGAGTAATCTAGGGAATATTACATCTGAAATATACGAGATGGATTTTTTTGAGGTTCCTCAAATTGTTTTGATGACCATATAACATATTTATAAATAAACACTAAGCGGATTAATAAAAAAGAAATGGCTTTGTTACTAACGTAATGCGTTTCGCTTCTTTAGGAAACATCATCAGACTAACTTCTTCTTGCTTCTTGCAGACTATTAGCTCCGGCCAAAATTAGGTAAAACAACCCCTGTTACCGACCCATTTTTGAAGAAATATCATTTTTCTTAAGCGTTTACTAAAAGTATTATAACTATGTAAATAGAGGATGAAATCAAATGAAACTCTTTGGGATTGTTTAAAACATTTTAATATTTAATTTTTGTATTGCAAAATTGCCAAGATTTCCCTTTGTGAAGAGCCACTAGACAATGTTTACACATGTACCGAGTCTCACTCCTGGCATGTTCTGCAGGGCTTATTTTATTTTTCTGTTGACGATATCGGTATCAATATGTGCTTAGATATATCCTCCGACAACCTTGTAGATCTTACAAAACTCTAGCTCAGAGTAGACTCGGTGTCACCGTAATATAATCTCCAGAAGGAGGAATATTAAATAAATAAAATTCGATTGAGATTTTAAGTCAATAAAATTAAAACCTATTTTGGCGACAATACAAATTAGATGACTGTTTTGGGAAGTTTTAAGTCTTTACTATAATTAAAACTAGGATTCCGTTGTAATACCTATCGCTTGATGACTCAAATATGACTGTTTGTGATAAGCTGATCTATCACGTGAAAACACAGCTCCTGGACTCAACTTGTTAAAGAAGCGAAACGCGTTACAGGTAATAAAGCAATTGAATAACTAAGTTATCACTTTTCCATTTTATATTAAAAATGAATTTCCACAATTTTATTACTGAATCTATCGAAAATACTAAGCAAATTAATTAATTGTTCATATTATCAGCAAGCAGAAATGGTTTGAAAAAGAGCGCTGGCACTGAATATAATATCGTTCATTATTAATCGCCATATTGTATTGTACAGCATGACGTGATTTTTAATTTGATGTTTGTGTTACCAAAATTTCTCATCGATCTCGAATCGTACCGTGAATGCGCTGTATGTTTGTTGACCTTAATGTCAAGTGGCTATCACTCTTCCAACTCTCACTTTCCATACAAATCTATCCACCTTTTTAAATAACAGATTATATCCGCGATAGACGAGATGTTCTTCGGTTCTGTGCGCTGTTACATCCGCAAGCACGAAGCAATATTTATGATGAAGTAAAAAAGAAGAACTTTAAGAGGTGATCTGCGTTTGGATAGAGGGACATTGGTGTCTTGAACTAGAAGAGACTGCGATAAAGACTAGATAGGGGCTAGATATTTTCTGTATCAAATAATAAGAAAATATACAATTACAAACAGTATTATAAATTTTGTTGCTCATTATGTCATGCTGTTCTGAAAGAAAACACTATGTATTTACATCGAAACATGACGTATTAAATTAGTCATACCAAAACGTTCCTTATTTCGAGATATACTGTATGGAACAACACACATATTTTTATCAATTATACTTTAACTTAATGACAAAGCTACAACAATTCAAACATTTGAAAAACTTCAATGTCCTTTTACTCAAAACTAGTATTTTTCAGTTAGTGTCTTCTTACTTAGAACAGCGACGATGTAAATTATTATGCAAACCTGACAGTGGAGTAAATATTTCAACACGCTTATTCAATGTACATATTCGTCCATTTAAAAGCTATAAATCTTCCTTCTAATTTATGTGAATCATTTCATACTCTCTCTTTCTCTGAATTTAACGTCATAGAACCAAATTCAATTACCAAATGTAAAAAAAATAAAAATTGGAACCTCGATCAATTGCCTTACACCCGTGCTCCGAAACGTTTTCTCCCCTAGGGTACGCCAAACTTTTTCCTCAGATTTCCGCGACACACCGCTAGTAAAAATATTTATAAAAAACGTACCATAGAATTGACATTAGGTTATGCTTTTCATTTTATTGATACCCATGATAAAACAATTATAAACATCGACGCAGTATTGGATATAAGAGAAAAATTATTTGAGTTTTGTAAATGAAGCAATGCCCTGTGACACACCTAGCAACACCTCACGGCTCACTGGTTACGGAGCACAACTTTAAACCAATACAAGTAAATGCTGGGATTTACCCACCCAATAATCAAACAAACATTACTGGATTACTTGTCCTTTGACAATCATTGTTGATCATTTAATTAAACGTAATATATGCATGTTTAGTAAATCTGTCTTCAATAGTTATTTTAAAAAGAGAGAGTTAACAAATAAGATAAATAACATTATAATTAAACTAATTATGATCGAGTTGGTTACCTAATATATGGTACATTTCTTTTAATTTGACAAAAAACAGTCTTACTATGAAGACGATGTTATGCCGAAATATCTTTCAACAGTATGTTGCAATCCTTGGAGAACTGTAATATTTCTATTTATTGTATATATTCCATAATTATGAAGTTCTAACAAGTTTAATCATAAAACAAACCAGTGCGTGTAACTTGTGGTGTTATTTAATTTAATTACAATATTAAGCATCGCTCAAAACAAATCTAAATTTCAGCTATTTGGATTCGCCACACCTTCAAAGATCTTGGCTGTTACGCGTAAATTTAAATACAGTTTGTTTCAACCAAGTTTGATTGAAATAGATTTGAAACTATCGCAGTGCGTTCATCATGTTTAGGGCTTCCAATCCCGGGATCCCGAGCAATTAGTCAATTCTGTAATCCCGGGATTGACTCAATATCAACACCGGGATTTCGGTATTCGCTTTAAAATAGTAAAAAAATAATTTATATAAAAATGCAAATTTTTATCCGATGAACTATACATCTCCGGCGGCCGAGTAACTATTTTCGATTCATATATTATTTTATGATAATAAATTTGTTGTGCTCTCCTTTTAGCTCATATTTCGTGCCTGCTGTATACAGGGACAGATAATTTATTGTTTTTTTGAATCATTATCGAAAAAAACAGTTAACCACTATTCTATTTTTAGGTGCGCACGTGTGAAGCTTTTGTCATTTAATTGTAACATGTTTTCAATTACTAATAAAAATACGAAAACATCGAAGAAAATAAACGCTCAATTAAATACGACTATTCTGGTTGGAAATAATTTTTGGATAATTATGAAGATACCTACATATTTTAAAGATAAGCAAACATTTTTTATATGATTGCACGTGTTCATAGTCATTATTATTTTATATTCTGATAGTAAATAAATAAAACCATCGCATACCTAGGTATTATGTTCTTTTATGCGTTTTTAGGAACATACCTCCCTATCCTACTACACACATTATATACACGAAAACCTGGCTTCTGTTCAATCCCGGGATCCGAAAAGGGGTCCGGGATCGGATGCCCTAATCGTGTTCATAGCCAATCGAGTCGAGTTCAACGCCGTATTTTATTTACGCACAATCACAATTTTATGCATGGCAACGATTCCGTGATTTCGATTGATTAAGTTTCACTTTTGCACGAAAATGTGATCAGAGTAGAAAGCATTTCGTTTTCAAAAAAAGGCCAAGTTCAATAAACTTGCTTGAACTCTTGTTGGCCTCGCTGTCACTCTTTCAATATAATATGACTGTGTCTCTCGGCGCTTGGCAATGTCGCAATTTTTTCATTTCACAACTCTTGTTTTGATACGACATGATTGTTTGCTTGATCGCAAGTAATTTCTCCACTTCCCTAGTCGTGTATATTGTGATCAAATTCCGTTGACTATGACAAACGATTATTACTTTATTTATTCTGGCATATTATTTGTGACTCACGGTTCCGGTAACAGATCGAAGATGGGTCTATAGTGAAGATACATTATTAGAAATTCTGTATAGTGGATATTTTGGTAAGCCTCTATAACTTGCGTTCGCATTCAAGCTAGTCAGTTAGGAACTGATCTAGTTTAAGTAAACTTTTCAATTCTTGATAAGAATTTAACTTGATGTTTTCAACTCACACCACCCTCTTTCACTTCATAGCGACTAATTGACACCATTTTAGATCGAGGATGCTGGGTTAGGAGTACCTTCACACGATTCACATATAGAGCAGACATGGTTCAAAAAATACAAGACAAAATGCAGTGAAGTATCACTTTTAAGGTGTTAACTGTCAATTCATGGTAGAAAGGCATCATATTTTAAAAATAAAACACAATGTGCTTGTACTGCTTACAAATGTTTATATTTAAACGGAACGGGTTTCCTAATCGCGAGCATTAATTATTAACTGATAAAAATAAAAATGATATTTCAAGAACTATTAAGAATTTACAGGTAATTAAACAAATTATATATAGTTTTTTTGGAAGAAAAGTCTAAGTTGAAAAAATGACATATTGAGTTAGTTATATCAAAATGTTCCTTATTTCAAACTCTACCGTATGGAATAACAAACTTATTTTTATAAATTATACTTTTACTTAAAAACAGTTTTGTACAAACAAACAAAATGAAAAACGTACCCCATTTCAAGCATTTGACAAACTTCAAAGTCCAATTACTCAAAACTAGTATTTTTCAGTTATTGTATTCTTCCAGAACAACGACGATATATAAACGAAATTAAACAGTATACAATTAAAATGTTAAGGATATTTTACAAATCAGTAAATAATAATCTGATATAAAAATGGGAAACTTCGAAAGAAACCTTCTTTCCACTGAACCACTTAAATATTAACAATGAATGGAATATTAAATATGTAATCAATATTAACAATAAACAGCACAAGATAGATTAGGAATGAAGATCGGTCAGGAGTCAGGAGCATACAAAAGATATCTGAAAAAAAAAAATTTGAAGAAAACAAAATCAATTCCTACAAGTAATATTAAAATAATTTTGTTGGTATAATAAATATGCTTAGATTAATTAAACGGATATAAAAGTGGTGAAGACGCGAAAATAGTTTGTTCATTCGATAAATTAGAATTTGTAATATTTCTTGTTTATCTAATTTTAGAGATTTGTTATTGATTATTTATCATATAAAAATATGTTTATTGAGAAACTAACGGTTTCCAATCACCATTTTTAGCTCATTCAAAATGTTTTTTAACAGCTTAATGACCGCGGACTCGTATTTGAGTCCTTGAAGAACTTTTGTTGCTATCCGTCAATAAGAGATGGTGATATACACATCAACGCATTATTTAACAAAAAATAAACTATTATTCTTACCAAGCAGTTTTGTAAAACTACCGCTAGATGGTACATGTTAACTTTTTTCTCACTCTCGTAGTATTCGTTATTATTATTTACACATTGCGTAGGGATTTATTGAATGGGCCATATGACATTTTTTATTGTGCTCGAATCATTATGATAGCTGTGTCCTGTCCCGAGGTGAGCTGTAACATCTGCAACAGGGATGATATGAGAAGCACGGATTTTTTAGTAGATTTAAGTTTTTTTCACTACACCACATAAGTATGCAACCCACAGATATAGAGCCACTGGTCATACGGCATTGATTTATGTGGCGAAGTATCTGGAAGCCATCAAATCAAATTTGGTTAAGATATCTCAATCTGTTTACAAATCATAGTGAATTTAGTGAAATGACAGATAAAATTCAATAAAAAAAACATGCGGCCATTAAGCTGTTAATTCTAATACTAAGCGATCTTCCTGTTTGACCAATAGCTTCGCAGGAATTACAACGTATTACGATTACGGACAATTCACCAAAGAATTTGATTTATTGCTTCGCATAAAAAAGAATTTCGTATTTACGAGTCAATCTTTGAAACATCTTCTGTATGTAAATTATACTTTCCCTCAAGTTGTCAAAAAATGAATTGACGGATGACATGAATTCGAATACTTTTAAAATCTCAAACAACCAAAAATAATACCGTATTAATATTCTCAATGTAACGCCCAACTGCAGACGGAATGCATATTTGGAAAATTTGCATCGTAAAAAAAATTATAAATCAGTTAGAAAGTATGTCTAAATCGTTTCTTCTCGCATTTAGCAAATTTATTTAAATTAGATGACCAAATAAATAACGCGGAAAAAGAACTTTGGTGAAAATAAGACATAGCGTTTTGTTTGAAAACAATAAAGTAGTTTCATGATTATTTTTAACGCTTTTTATTGAAATAAATGTATTCATTCGCGGTTTCATCATGACCTATTGTGAAAACATGAATAAAACATTGAATACATTTCTCATTCAGAATTTTTTTAGCCAATTCATTTTTTGCTGGACTGCAGAATACTCTTATTTCAACAAATTAAAGCAGCCATACTCAACCTTTTTTCCTTTGGGCCGCATACGTATGTTTACCAAATTACGCGGGCTGCAACATTATACTGATATGACGTATATCTGCTCCCAATGTGGAACATATTTTTCTATGAGAACTGCTTGTTACTCAGTTGCTACACCTCTCTTTTTTCGAAGAGATTAGCGATAGAAGGATAGGGATAGAACAGGAGTGTTACGCTAATCGCTCTCGCTACGTCCCGTGAGGATCAAATGGGTGGGAGGGAGTTGTAGTCATCACAAACATTCAGACAACGAACAGAAATCCATAAATCGATTGAAAGATCAATTTATGAAAACTGTCCGCATCGGGAATTGGATCCGAGATATCCGTAACCGTAGCCAACGCGGCTACCAACTTCGCCACGATGCCTTTTTTTATAGAGAAATACACTGTTGTAAATGTTTGAGCTGGTAATAGTTGGAATGCTGATAATGAAAAAAACACTCAAAACTAACGTGTATCGTGTATCCAAGCGTTTATTTAAAAATTAGAGTGATTTTTGATACTGAGATATTTTTTTAAACTATTTTAGACAAATCGGATTTATAATTGCTACATGATACCCTCAATACTAGGTTATCCAATCCCGGACCTTTGTGACGATTCCGGGATTTTGGGATTCAGAAATTCTCAATTCCGGGATTGGTCATTAAGTGTAATTTCATGTGTTGAATTGTACACTTAAAATTTAATCTGTGTCCATTATTGCTTCAATCTGAATGTATTTATGATTAAATATTTTTTTGGACATTGGAATGGTTTTTTTTGTTGATCAGAAATCAATCATTCAATGAAATCAGTCATTTACAAAAAAGAAAAATATTAAAAAAAAAAACCGTGTTCAAAATAATTTTATATTTCATTTTATTTATTGCTCTCCATTCATTTAAGAAGCGGTTCTAAAATTTTCTCCATTTCAAATTGATTGAGAACGGCTGTTAGGAAATACGAGAAGGAGAAAGAATACAATAAATTTATATTAATTTTATAGGTATTATAAAGAAATTAAATACATGAACAAACCGAGGTACATGTTGTAGTTAATCAGGAAGTTTTACTTTGATATATGAATTATTTTTTAGCATTTACAGTGAATCCCGAAATCCCGGGATTTGAATAATTGACCGGGATCCTTACCACCAATAATTGACAGTTACCACATTAAAAAAAATGTTATTTGTTTTCTATATACCAAATTAAATATTTCAAATCGACTGAGCGCCTCAAGTAAAATACTGCTATTAGAACACACTATTTACCACCGGGAAAAAGGAATTTTTACATAAATACTGAGTGATTCTCTAATAACAAAAAAATATTGATCGCTTAGTGGGCCGCACAAAAATACATGTCAGGCCATATGTGGCTGGCGGGCCCCAGTTTTTGCAGGCCTGTTATATACTATATTATAGTAATGCTTCAGCGAAATATATCCATATTTATATAATATCGACACTCCCTACGTATAATCCTGTATCTGCAAACATGAGATTTTACAGGAGAGCATTTCAAAGATTCATAACGCATTTGCAAATTCACGACTGTGCAGCAAAAGTACTACTATTTTTAATATAATTTTCCTTGTTGTTTGATGCCTACCCACAGAACTGAGTGCGTAGACGAATAAAATGCAAAATACATACAATCACATATTTTGCACTTACATGATTATACGTAGGAAGTAGGGATTCCAACTATTCGAATATCGAATAGTTAAACTGAAACTATTCGGATTATATTCGATTAGTTTCTAAAGTATGAAAATACTATTAAAAAATTGATTTGAATAATTAATAAGGTAACATTATATAAATACACATTCCAATACCGTTCCATTGTATTACAATATTTAAAATATTCAACTGCGTTGGATTACAACAACGGTATTTCTTCAATTACTGAAATTATGGCATGTTTAAAGGTTTTTAGGCATGTTTTTATCCCCGAGATATTCGTCAAACTCAAGTATTATGATAAGATATTGAAAGCGCTCGAGTTTGGTGAAGGCAAACAAAACTACCTTAGGTATTCAATATTGTTCTTGAAATATGGATAAATTGTGTTGTGAATTAGTTCATTAAAATTATTACAAATAGTATTCGAATAATTGCCCAAATATTCGAATACTGAATAGTTAAAAAAGGGCCGAATATATTCGAATATTGAATATTCGAGTCCTTAGTCTATACCGTAAAAATCCACAAATTTTCGTAGTCGTCTTATTTTAAAGACGCCGTCCTGTAATCTGAAATAAAATATAAAATGAAAATTGATAACTTAGTTATTTCACTCGTTTTATCACTAACGTGACACGTTTCGTCTCTTTAAAAAGCATCTTCAGAGTAAACAATGATTCTAATTCTTACATTAAAAATAAACGTTAGGATGGGTTTTATTCCATTCTACTGGACGTGGGGAGGAGAGTTAGATATAAACACTGATAGACTAATTACCTGTAATCTTATTCATATCCAGGTTTCTTGGGTATTTAATTCATTCAATCAAAAATGTTCTCCTTGCTTTTACGAAAATAATCACATAATAAATATGCAAATAATTTCTAACGCCATTAAGAGAAAAGAATGCATTGACGAGTATCAGATGCAAGTATGTTTAGAGATGAATAATTTATTTTGTTTCCAGCGAAATGAAAAAACAGCTGTAGAGAGTTGTAGCAAAAACGAAAGTGAGCTGAGAAAGTAAAAGCTGGGCCAGCGAGCACCAATTATTGCGGAGGACGGTAGTCGAGTGGGAAAGGCTAACCGCTTTTTAATCGAGGCGTCATGTTCGATCGGCACGCTTCCATCGGACGGCCAAGTCTGATGCTAATGCGCCTACCGACGGTGGGAACTCGGAAGACCAGATATGCAATAGAAAGAATTTTACATGATCGATAACTGTGCCTTATAAATTAACTGCGGCTGTTGTTTTGTTTAGATTAACGATTCAACGAAAACGATCTTTTTTATTTTTGCTTTCAGATTTCGTGTCATTGTTTAATCTTTGAACTTATTTCCTTTGAACGTATCTACTGGGGCATCCATCCTGCGCCAACCAGGCATTAACGATACCGTTATTAAATTATCAAAAAAATTTTCTCCTGTGACAACCGGGCGTTAATTATGATTATGACCACGGTGGACCGGGTAAGACCACAGCAGGCCAGATAAGGAATTCAATTTACTAAAACAAAAAAAGTTTCCAATAGTGTGTTCAAGTAAATGCGCATTGGTATTGAGTCAATCCCGGGATTACGAGATTGACTTATTGCTTGGGATCCCGGGATCGGAAGCCTTAGTATCTACTCTACAATAGATCAGAGAACAATAATTAATGATATTATTTAGACAGCAGCCGGTCCACAGTCCGAAAAACAATGATTCCTTGCTGAATTTGAAATATACACTAACTTGTGCTTTAGAAATGTGTGGAAAAAATTTCATAAATTATTTAAATACTATAGACGTACCCTTATAGATGACGGTATTGACATTGAAATACTGAATATCTAAAGTAGCCAGTACGTCGGAACTATGTGTGCATTGTTTAAACCACGAACGCTTACGTCATTAGAAAAATTCATATCTACATGTGGTATGTGATAATAATAAAACGTCTTCAGAGCCGTCTGGGCTATTATGGATGATAAGATGAGAAGAAGTGAGACCACAATATATATAAATATCTATTGATTATGTAGGTATTACAAAAAACATAAACAAACCGAGATCCACGTTAAAATTAATCAGGAAGTATTTAATTTGAAGTATTTTTTCATTCACGGTGAATCCAGAAATCTCAGGATTGATATTTAGACAATTTCGGGATTACGGGATTGACCAATTGACCTAAATCCCTAATAAAAACATATATTTACCTACTTTTAGATAAATCTTAAAATAGTGTCGTTTTTTTTTTTTTGCTTCATTTTGGATCTCTCTTTCGCTAAGCCCTATGTAAAGGTTTAACAAGGACCTCTGGTGACATATAGGATATCACTAACCTTTCAATATACAGTCAATAGATATTTATTGTAGACGAAAAAAAATCAATCGACTCTAAGTGATGGGTCGTCGACCCTTTGCCGCCCGCCGGCTGTCCCATACTGCACGACGCACAGCACAGATGAGTCCGAAAGTGCGATAACCCCTTCGAGGCGGCGTGGTCGGCGGGCGAACTCGCGGGCGGGCGTCCCAGTGCGCGACGGACGTGTGGAACGGTGACCGTCGTCATGCTCTAAAAATCACAAACCGTTTGCACAATCTTCCGCCGGCTACCAGATGTCGTACAAGTTCTGGGATTTTTCAGCTGCTTTATTTTGACATTTCTGCACCTTTTGCCCAGAATGATTAATTAACTGATTTTGATGATTTACTTTATTTGAGTTTTCTTTTAATTGCATGGCTTTTACCGTGTCTTTATTTTTCATCGAAAGCTTAATAAAAACTGCTTGTAAATCAATCACACAACATCCCTATTTGAAGAGTTTAAGAGAAGATGAATAGTGGTCAGCGATCAGGTGAGTTCTCGTTCAAGTCCCAGCAAGATCAATAACAAATTTAGATTTATACAATTTAAATTTGTGATCTTGGACATAAGTGACTTCTTATCGAGTATATCTCGTATGATTTTTCAACTTTCAAAATATTTGTCGCATTGGCATTCAGTTGTAATGCCAGATATTTTTTTTATAAAAGAATGAATGTTTAATGTATATATATATTAAACATTCATCCGTCAGTGGTGCAGTGGTCAACGTCATTAGCTGCGGTTATAGATGTCTCGGGTCCAAATCCCGGTTCGGAGAGTTTCACAAATTGATTTTGCAATCGATTTATGAATTTCTGTTCTTGGGCATGGATGTTTGCATAACAATATGTATTAAATTCATTCCCTTCTATCCTATTCAAAAAAACGATGCGTAGTTTGAGCGATTAGCTAATCACTAATTTTTTCTTAGCCCTGTCTTTCTATCCCTACTCTATTCGAAAAAGAGTGGTTGAGCAATTGAGTGAGTGAGTGTGCAGTTCTCGCAGAAAACTTATGTTGAAATACCTCCATTAGAAGTCGATATGCTCCACATTGGGAGTGGACATGGTTTAAAAAACACAGTCCTCACAAACATCTGCGCCTTTTGGATACAAATCTAGCAAACGATTGAAAAGTAGATTAAAGAAATCTTCCCCTTGCGATTTCGATCCGTCGACTCATCAATCTAATTACCAACAATGTTTACCACTCGGCTACGGTACCAAGAATTTGCATTGTAGCATAAAATATTTAAAAATTAATAATTTTGTGTTTTATTTCATATACAACATGAAAAGTCTTTTATGCAGATAATTATTTCGTTGGTCTGAAAGAAAACACTAACAGAAAAATACTAGTTTTGAGTAATTGAACTTTAAATTTTTACAAATGCTTGAAATTTTATACCTTTTTCATTTTGTTTTCAACCAAAACTATTTTTAAATAAAAGTATAATTTACAAAAACATGTGTGTTCTTCCATAAACGGTAGAGCGGATACAATTTGAAATAAGGAATATTTTGGTATAACCAGTGTTGTAGTGCTAATTATAAAAGTACCAGGGCTGTCGTTTATTTTCACCCCTTCTTTTTTAATTTTTTTCATGGTGTATGTTTATTTTGCATTCTCGTAATATCTGTCGGCTGTACAAGTTTTGATACAAAACTACAAAATTCTACCCACAATATTTCATATCAAAATATATTTTAATATACTCGAAAAGTAAGTTCCAGGTTTCACCCTTGCCCCACTACATCACTGAGTATAACTAACTCAATATATAATTTTTTGTTTTAATGTTTTCTTCCAGAACAGCGACGACGTGCCATTTCTTATTTAAACTGTTCAGTGATAAACTTACATTTTCAAAAACATATATCTAAAGTGTTTCACCTTCTTGAAAGAGTTGCAACAACAATTTAACCCATCTTAGCCAAGCGCATTAATATTATTTACATCTCGTGACCCTAGCAATTCTAGTTTCTTGTACCAACAACTTTGTTGGGTTTCCTAAGCCGTCACCGTGTAATCATCACTTTGTCTTTTGCGATTACTTTCGTTTTCCCGCGGTGCGAATTGGAAATTTCTCCATCACGTTCTATTAAAGCGGCGATATTTAGCTGTTACTAAATTTCACAAAGCATTTCGATCCGTTTTACCGCTCGCTATTACGCTAATAATACAACTTTTACCATAATGTCAAAACAGCGTGATGTGAAAAACGGACAAGATTTTCCAGCTCTTATACCAAGTATACTTAGAATAGTATATTCAAAGAAGAATACACCCAGAGAATAAATGACATTCATTCTTTTACAGACAAACATACAAATAGTTAAACGAAGCATGATTTTATACTATCACTAAATCCTTATCTATCTAGAGCATTGTTTCCCAAACTATGTTCCGATAGGATAGATTTTATACACTGCAACACATTTAAAGATCTTCTACTTCATATTGAAATGCTAGTGATGATTAATCTCCATCGATGTTTATGACGTTTCAAGTATCTAGGTACAGGCGGACGACCACCTTATCTAACACCGTGAGCATTAAAGAGATGGGATATATTGTTTTTAGCTTTTTTTTTTAAATTTTTACCATAGATGTACCAATTTAATGAGAGTGCCATCGTCGCGTTAAGAATGTTGCCATACTTAAACAGAACTGAAATTTCAATAAAATCTAAAACTGATATTTTAGCGACGGTCATTAAAAGTAGATAAGTTATTTATTTTGCATAAAATTGCAATTGGAAAAATTCATTCTAGGCTGACAATTCTGGTTTCAAATTTGGCAGCGACCAAGTAATGTTGGTAATACTATAGTAGGAATTACCCAATCAAGTGATCCGTTAAATTTCTTGGTTTACGAAGTGTTCTATTGCAGAAAAAGTTTGGGAAACACTGATATAAAATACTCAACATTGTGCCTGCTACCACTTGCTTCATATTAACATCATACTAGATGTATTCCGAAACACAGAAGCGTTAAGCATTTATAAATGGTTGTTAAGTGTTACCCCAGGCTTGTAAGCAACTTCCAATATAAAATTGATAACTTTTGTACCTTCTTTTTATGAATATCATTTATTGAATTTGAAAATCAGAGCATTTTTTAAGAACAATTATCATTGATAATGGTAGTTAATGAACAATGTCAAAGTAAGAACTTCGTGGTTAAAATTATTTATTAAAAAAAAAAATCCATTTATATTCTTAGGGCCATCTGTGTTATACCTCACGGCATTTGGTACTTGTTTATAAATCGCTATCCTGTGATTGTCCAGAAATACAGCATCATCGATGCAATTAACTAGGGAGGTTGTTAGGTATGTATTAAAACTCTTATGTTTGAACATAAATGTAACGATCGAGAAAAAAAATATTTACCAAATTAAAATCAAATCCAATCGTTGACTAAAATATTGCAAAATAAAAAATCATCTACACAAATTTTTTCAACAAGCTTTATTCTTGGTATAAAATAAAAAAGTCATCATAGAAGCTCAGTGGCGCCCATGAAACAAAAGGATGGAATTGATTGCTCATAACACAAGAAATTAAATTTTTGTTCTAGTCAAAGTCTTAGTCCATTATTATTTGACATTGAAATACGTGTACGTTCCGTAGTAAAACTACCTTTCCCCAATATCTGACGAAAGCATCTTTTCTCGAACTTCAATATATTTTAATAGATGTAGGGAACTAATTAATACGAATAGCAACACAGACAACACTACAAGATAAAAAAATATACGTCAATACCCTGTCACACACGAGCAAACGAACAAGTCCGTATATACTTGAAGCCTGGTCATCTACCACTCCAACTTTAAGGTCAGTCCCTGTCTACAAGTCAGGAACACGATCCCTAAATAGATAAAGCATTCCAGGTTCTCCGTCAAGGCCCATGATTCACTGTGAATCGTCAAAGAGCACTAGTTGAATAAATTGCGTTTACTTTCAACCAAGTGGACATATATTACCTATACCACGATTAAACGCAGCTCGAGCTATTGCTAGACTAAATTATAAGTGCTACCCTCCTATAGCGTAGCGTATTTTAATACAAAAAATGAGAAAATGTTGATTTGCTGATTTCGTTCAATTCACAAAATACAATCGAAAGAACCTATCATCAAATTTTGTACGGGTGCCTAGTCCCCTATAACGTAGTATTCCTATAGCGTAGTCCTAACAGGGGAGTACACTCAACTCTTTTTTTACACGGTCAAAAAAAAAGAACGAATACGTATTTTTACATGATTTTTTGTGTTCTAACACGATTACCACAAAAAATAGATTAGATATTTTCAATTTCCCGCGTTATTGCACCCCAGTATTCAATAAGAAAACGATTTTTGTCCGGTCCCTCATTAATGTGCTCGTAAATTATCAAGTAGCGATGACTATTGATTGTATTATTTTTTTTTAAATTAAAATACTTATAATGGGATAAAATATCAAAGTATTTAGTTCTAAAAAATTTATTAGGTAGTTGATAGATATTTCGGCTTCACGCTATCGTCAGAACTAGTTTGTAATCGGAGATAGTTCTGACGATGGCGTTAAGCTGAATTAGTGTTCTACTAAGTAAATGTCAATTCAATCAATAAAATACTGATGACTTTTAAGGTGTTAACTGTCAATTCTTGGTGGAAAGGCATTATAAATATTTAAAGAAATAAAACACTATTTGTTTGTTCTACTTCCACATGTGTATAATGATCAGGACCGGTTTTGTTTATCACGAGCATACTATATTTTAAGAATTTATTTATTGGGTTTTTACTATTACCTTTTTTTAGACGATTTCCTACCACAATGTTGTTATTTTTTCAAATAACATGGCTTTTTTAATTAATTTTACTAATCTTCAATCATACTTTGTATTCAATCACTTTTTACACGGTTTTTTGGTGGAGTATTCTCGTGTAAAAAAAGAATTGACTGTGCTAAAATATAAGACACCGTCTTCACTTTTCTTTTCTATATCTATTCTAAAAGAAATTACATCCATAAATCCCGTCTACTTCAACAATGATAACTTTCAGTATTTGGCTATTTAAGTAACAAGCGAATGAGATTACCTATTCAAAAGAAAAGATAAATATACTTAGTGCGATATGATGAACCGATTGCGAACCGTGTGAGAAAGCTTTTACCATCTACAATGGGCATACCTTTCACGTGTAAATTTTTTAATGCGCCACTTTTTTGCAACGAATATTCAAATTTCTTTTTCACGCCAAATTATGATCTTCTCTTTCCGCCTTACTTGTATGACAGACGTATATTTTATTTGCAACATAATTGCTATTTCAAAATTGCCGAATTGGCCGATGAACCCGCAAAGTAAATCCATATTATGGAAACACCACAGTCAATCTCGGTAGCTTTGGCCTAATTCTGAGGGTTTTTGTATTGGTATGGTTCGTCATTGCATTTATGTGTGGTATTTTTCTACATAGAAATGAACTAATGTGTTCAGATGAAATTTAATTAACATAAACAGATTTATTGTTATATAAAACAAGGTGGATAAAATATTGACAGGTGGCACAAGAAATACTTAATAAATACTAAAAAGTAATTAACTTCCTCGTGGAACCTCCGTTTCCTATCGGCAAGATGAAAGCAACATTCTATTTTGTTTGTTGATAACTCTTTCGACTTCACTTTCATTAAGTTTAAACATAGTTCTGACGATGGCGATCTTTTACTATGTACGATGTATTTTCTACCTTACGTAAATTTATTGAATGAACTGACAATTTACTTGGAATAACTCCATTATAATAGAGTAAAAATAGCTAGTTATTCAGTTCTACAAGAATTATATCAGTTTGTTGATAGTTATTTCGGCTTGAACTGTTTAAACATAATTTAGCTTACCTATATACACTGTTTTAAAAGAGATAGACAATATTGTATCATCTCACGTATTCCAAAATCATAACTTTTATTTAAAATTAAAATATTTAACGTAGTAATTGTGTTTTTGAGATGTCCTGGGAAAAGGGACATAGGTACTTTCATGGTATTACTAATTAATCATTATTCATTATGCGTAATTACGTGTGTTTCTTGTAATGGTTCAAGTAACGGTATCTAATTAAATCATTATTATCAATATTATTCTCTACTTTTCTAAAATATTGTATGTATCAGATCTATATTATGTTTAAACATAGTTATGAAGGTGACGTGAGCCAACATAGTTATCAACAAACTGATAAAATTCTTGTGCAACTAAATACATTTGAACCTCGTATAACACGGACATATGGTTCCACAAAGACGTCCTTTTTTATTAAATAAACAATCAAAAAATATAAATGTACGTATTTATTTTTAAAAAAACTTTAATTACTTCCCTATCACTTACAATTCTGTATGATCGACGCTTTTTCGAGATCGGTTGTGAGTTTTCATTATCAAAGGACTTTAAAAATACTGAATAAGCGATTGTTTGCTTTTAATGTATGTCGTGATAAAGGGTCCAGATCTGTTGTAATTACCTCTTGAAAGGATGATTTTTATATAAAAAAAAAAGTTGAAACCGTGTTATACAAAAATATGTCACAATTCATCTACCGTGTTATACGAGGCTCAAGTGTACTTTGTTGTTTTTACCCTATTTATTATAAACAAATAAATGCCAATTCAACGAATCAATGACATTCTTATTATTTATCTAACATCCCCAAAAAACATCGATTTAAAAAAACCGAATTTAATATATTTATTATAACAGTACTACGCAAGAAAAAATGTTGGTACCTACTCATGTTTCGCATTGGAATATTAGAAAACATGTAATTTGATGGTTATGTTTAATTTATGAATGAATCGTGTCGATTGCTAGAACTCGCCTTTTTGTACTATGGAGGTTTTTCAATATAAACGAAATCAGTGCGAATTCTTTCTGCAGGCAATTAAGCTACTTGTTCGATGAACGTGGCAATCAAAATATTTCTTTTTGCACTTACCTCGCAAAAAACGGCTGCATTCCCCAAAACGAATTCGTGATTTTTCATTTCACGTTGCATTGTAAATTGACCATCTCGGATGCAAATTTTTACTGCCGTTTTTTATTTCAATCTCTTCCGATAAATTTCAATCGCAAAAGAAAGAGAATTTTACTTTATTTTCTCATTGTCATTGTATATTGAACGTCATGCTCGATTTGTCTTTGGTCTTCTAGAGTATTTTTAAGACACAAGATATATACATACATTATATTGGCATTTACAAAAATTTGCAACCAAACGTGTCACAGTACATTATACAGTATTAATGAAGAAGAATATCCCAAAGTTAACCTTAAACACCGGTCACAAACCGTCACGGACCACTAAACTCACAATCTTGAATAACAATTTATTTTTAAATGATTAATAAACTTTCTTTAATGAATTACAAACAGAATATTTCGTATATTATTTGTAAATACGCAATTTAAATTACATTTTTAGATTTTTGACTCCAGTGACGTTGTGCATAACGCCATGGACCACCGCTTGCAGACCGCTAACCTAAAAACCACTGAATAATGCAATTAATCCGAAATAATTAAACTAAAAATGGCAACGAAAATTCGTCGTGGGTCAAGACTAGGGATTCCAACTCGAATATTCAATATTCAATATCCGAATATATTTGGCCTATATTAGATATTTGAATATTTGGACAACTATTCGAATACTATTTGTAATAGTTTTTACTGAAATAATTTACGAAACCCACGGAAGAGCTCATAAATATTTCTCCATATTTCAAGAACAATAATGAATACCCCATGTAGAGGTTTTTTTTTGCCTCGGCCTAACTCTGGCACTTTTAATATCTTAAGTTTATACTTAAGTTTGACGAATGACTCGTGGCTAAAAAAACCCTTTACACATGCCGTAATTTCAGTAATTTAAGAAATACCGTTGTATTAATCCGACTCACTTACAAATTTTAAATATTGAAATACAATAGAACAGTATTGGAATTTGGAATGTATATTAATATAATGTTATGTAATAGAATATTCAAATGGAATTTTTCATAGTGTTTTAATACTGCAGAAACTAATTGAATATTCGAATAGTTGCTAATGACGAATAGTTGGGATCCCTAGTCAAGAACTATAGAAAAAGAATTTGGAGTCTTTCATTCAGCAGAGAATCTAGGATAGTGTAAATTCGTATTCACATTAATCAATTTTTCAATCAATATTTATCATTTTGACATACTTTTAACGAGTAATTTTGGTTTGGTTTGGTTTGGTTTTAGAACTAAACGTTAAATCAAAGGGGGTAGGATTTGTTTATATAATATATCGATTTAGTTGCACAGTCATTTTTAGACCATACGTCTGTTGAATAAAAGTGTAATGAAACCTTTAACCCGATGAACGCACTAGACATGTTTACATGTCCAAGACTTTATCTCGTATTTCCGGCCAAACTGAAAGGTAACACTTGTGGATGTATGCTTTAAAAAATAGTTCAAACCTTTTGGTAGATAAATTAGGCAACAGATCCTGAAAATGTCAAGTAGAACACAAAGAAAAATATTTATGAAAAGATCTCTCGATATTCAGTCTTTCTAATTTCAGCTTTGACCTGCCGATACGCAGTATTAATAGTCATCCTTATGTATTACACAGGGACGGCTCTTATAAAGGAGCAAAGGGTGCAGTGCACTGCCATGAACATATTTATTCAAGTAATAGGCGATATTGTACAAACTAATTTTAAATTTTCCCGCGTGTTCCCCTTAAGGAAATATTGCACGAAGCGATTATTCACAACAATGCTTAAGCGAACGTATTCCGCACCAAAATGCTAATAATAATAATAATTGTTTGTGTACGCTGCATGCGGCGAGGAGGTTCAATTTCTGTATAGCTCTCCCAGAGTAGAAGGGATTTAGTACTAAACTTTAGTTTTTTGTGACGTCGCCTGTGTCGCATATTCGATTTAAATACGAAGTTTTTAGTTATTCAGGAGCATTGCACCTCTCGCCGAATTATGACGACCGTTCCCGAAAGTATTCAAACAAGCAGAGACCTGTCGCATATGTTTAGTAAGTACGTCGAAAGGACCTGTAGTATATTGCCCTGTCCACAAAGAAACGCATACCATCAAATGTTTTTACTTTCTAATAACGTAATTCTAATATTTACGTGCTTCAGTAAAGAATAGTGCATATTCCGTCTCATACATTAAAGAAAATCGTCGGGATTTTTCGAAAAGGCTGGAAATTAAAGCAGCAGGTCGTCCTAGTGTACGGTTAATAATAAAGTGTTTAATCAGAAATTGAATGTAGAAATTGTACAAAAAAAAATAGTTCGTAAGTGAGTTATTACAGATTCCAGTGGAAAGTGAGCGTTGTTTCTAAACATCAAAAAGGATTAAATCATTTTTGAGAAATACCATGACTCAAGACAGACTAAATGCTCTTGCGACGTTGAGTGTAGAGAAACACTTGGTATCGTCAATATCAGACTTAAATGTTTGTGGTATTGAAGTGCTTTCAAAATCCAAGAATCGGAGAATGGATTTCTTGCATAAATAGATGAGTATTTTCTTGCACTCCCTAATATTCTTGTCACCGGCCGCCACTGGTATTACACATACCTACGCTTGCTTGTGTGCGGTGTACATGAAGACTGGCAGCAGCCATTTTGCTTACAAAGTCATACATAAAATATTTTTCACTTTCTTCATATTTCTTCGATTTATTTTAGCAAGAATGCGACGAGTTTAGTTTACTTTTAGATGTATTTTGAATAACTAATATATATTTCAAATAATTCTGCATTTTTTTTCTTTTGAATTTGATTTATTTTTTGCCACAGTGAGCGTTTTAACAGATCAATTGACTGAAAATAAATTCGTGCGAAAACTTTAAACTTGGCTGATGCTGTAAGGGTTAATTATCTATTATAATAGAAAATTTGCGTGATATTTGCATAGTAAATTCACGCTTCTCCTACACGCCGTGAGAGAAGTAAGAAAAAATCTTCCAGTCGATCAGTATTGGCAGGTAAATTGCAATCAGCAACATACACGGTACAGAGACTTTGTATGTAACTCACCTCAGCTTAGCTCGGTATCGTTTCATTTCGATGAGATTTTTACGACTTCCCTTTCGCTTTCATCAAAGCATTTCTCTTTTAGATTCCACATCTTCTCTTCGTTCATAGAAAGTAGTGATTCTCAAACCGAATACCGATACATATTTATCTTTTTAATAAAAATACACCCGACTCTCTTTTTGCGCGATCTAAGAAAACGGTTCGATATTTTAAACGATTATAAAAGACGAAAGGTATTATTAAATACAGTAGATTTATATATTTGTCACTTAGAATAGTAACGGTGTAACTCCAAAATTACGAAGAATGAGTTTATAGCTCAAACACGTTCAAAAGATTTTATTCTATTAGTTTAATAATGGTGCAACTCCATATATACTCCTAATTTCTTTAAAAAACTGTTTTTGTTTTTATATTCCCATATTTAACGATATTTTTATGAATAATAGTGAAGTACCTCCAATATCATAATAAGAGTGAAGAGTCTGGACATACTTCACTACTACACTAATGTTTAAATTCGTCAGTTGATCGATAAACAGTTATTAATGGTGGTTATTTGATACTAAGAACATTTTACAAAACCTTGAATTTCTCAAAACTTCAAAACTGGAGTTACACCATTACCATTCTAAGTGGAACGTATTTAAAAACACTTCGGCCCTTCGAGAATATTGGAATCGTCATGTTTGCTACTAATTTGGCGAATTTTAAGACGGAGGTGTTCATGGCTTATTATTGTTGTGACACATTTATGTTTCGGTGTTATTCCCTTTTCCGTTTTTTACTTCTTAATGTCTATTTACCGAATTGAATTAATAGATTTCTCTCAAATATCATTTTTCTTGACATGTTACAAATTGTTTACAGCTTAGTGCGGTCGTATCTTATGAAAATATGTTTATATTTAAATAAATTTGAATTCAATAATTTTATAATTTGAGGATGTTTTAAGTAATGGAACCTATCTCCCATTTTATATTGACACCTTATCTTTACCCACGACAGTCTCTGGAACGTATCCTCCGTGCAAAAAGCGAATTGAGTGTAGTATGGTTTATTATTATTATTAAAACTATTTCATGAGTCAATCGCTCATAGCAATTTCTCAGATATGGTTTATGACAGGAATATATGAAGATGGTGCAATTAGTTTGCCAGCTAGAAAGTATTATACATTTATTCTAACTTTGACATAACTAATAATTTACACTATACACTTGAGTTAGTCACAACTGCATCTGAGTTAATAAATCTATAAATAAATTAAGTTCTTCTTTAAAATCTTCGTTTACGTTCCCAAAATTGTGAAAATGGATTGTACAACAAGTATCATATCACAAAAGGTGGTCGGAAGAAGTCAGTCGCTTTTAAGACAAAATAAATACGAGACTAGGAAGACATTCGTTCGCCAATCGCAGGTCTTTTCAAACTGTTTAAAAGATCACTATCTAAAAAAAACTGTCCATTACTATAATATAACAGTGCTGACGATAGCGCGATGCAGTAATATAATATAATATCAATCGAATCGAATATTCTAGTTTATAGGAATTTATTATATATTTATTTTCATTATTTATCTTAATAACTGTTCTTAGCTAAGTGGTAAAGTCATAGATAGTGATTAGAAGATTACTTGGATGATTATTATGTCTTTTCTCCTAGAGTTAAACAAGAATAAATTACTTCAATTATTACATTTGCCATTCGCTGTAGCATTTGCCAAATATTTGATATGAACTGTAATTTCAGATTTTAAAAAATTTCATTTCAAAATATACACTCTCTCTCTATTTATATGGATCGTTCGCTTCAAGGGTATTCATCGAATGCTGACAGGTGGCTCTGACATCTGGCAATAATTTATACTAATAAAAGCGATGTAGTGTTCCAATTTCTAATACAGTTTGACATTCACACTTACTCGTATAGAGTTAATACAATCGAAAGTTATTCTTGGGCTGCGATGATGCAAAAAAAACAGATTTATTTCGATTCAAACGTCATTTTTTTTATCCGAGCACTTGGCACTTTCAATTTCTTTCAATTAACTTCGGGTCTGTACGCAGATTCTAGATAGTCAGGTCTACCGCCTGAAGCCTCAATACGGTGAGCGTTTGCCAGATTCAGGCCCTAAGGCGGGCGAGAGTTATTTGAAACCAGACTTGTTCATAATAAATATTGTAAATTCTTAAATGCAATACTTTTCTGGTTGTGGAATTATGCATATTAATAATCTATACTTGCGTCCGATGGTATTTTATGAAACTTTAATTTAAAATGACTTTAACAGAAATTGTTCCTATAGATAGCCACTGTAGTACAGAAGTTCCATATTCCGATTAGTACAATTGTTTTCTATTAATATAAATTTCAATAGCAAGAAAGAGTCTTAAGTTTGTCAATTAAGCAATTAGCGGGATTACACCCAGGAGTTTCCACGCGCGTTTGGGTGGTGTGTTTGTGCTTTATAAGTATGTGGTGTTTTTTTTGCCTTCACGAAACTCGGACGCTTTCAATGTCTTATAATACTTGAGTTTGACGAATGACTCGGGGCTAAAAAACCCTTTAAACATGAAGTAATTTCATTAATTTAATAAATTCCGTTGTGGTAATTGTAATACAATAGAGCGGTATTGAAATGTGGTGTTATTAAATATTTAAATCGAATTTTTAATAGAATTTTCACACTTCAGAAACTAATCGAATGGCTTCAGTTTTACTATTCGATATTCGAATAGTTGATAATGATGAATAGTTGCAATCCTTACTGTGGATTCGGTAAAAGAACTCGGCTCCGACTCTCACATTTTGACCCACAATCCGACTCCGATTATAAAAATGTCAAATCGTTATTTTTTTTCTACAATTCCTGGTTTCCTTCCCACGGCTTACTAATACGTATTGGTAGATCAAAAAGCTTGTATCTATTCATAGGCATTAGGCATACATAAAAATCATTACCTTGATACTTTATTTTCACCTCCAATACAGGAACCCTTCACGTTCATTATTAATTTATACAATACATTGTTTTATTTAATCACTCGACTCCGATTCCAATTCCACAGCCCTGGCTAAAAATAACAAGTTTTTAAAACATTCCAGAACGTGTCAGGAATAATAATAATAATAATTGGAAAAACGTGTCAACTGAAGAATGCCCTCTTTGAATATTTGACACCCGTGAAGTTATTGAACTCGGCAATAATAAAATTATGATTATTGTGAAGTTATCGATTTTATCTGCTGATGTGAAGTATTTAATTTAATGTAAGTCAAACCCATATTTGTGTCTATATGTGCTTAGTTTGTAGCAACGCTGACTCACTTGATCGAATATCGATTTTCAGCGAATAAATTAATGACACATCGATTTTGATATTGACAGCGTTTTGGCCAATTTATGTGATCCTAAAAAAATTCGAAAATGATTTAATGATTGGATCTCATTTTAAAGACGACAGAGCAGGTCTTGGCCAAACGATGTAAATTATAAAAATAAATTGACTACTTTTTGGAAGGGAAACATCACTTTACATTGGTTTTAGGTTTAAAAATTCTAACCGGTCCACTTTATGTAAGCCACTATTATATCGACGCTACCTACGTATAATCCCGTACCTGCAAACATGAGAGTTTAAAACAGTGCATTTCAAAGATTCAATACGCAACGCACCATATAATATTATCGATAAAAACAGCTTTTAGTCTCTCCTGAACCATTTCAAATTTGAGGGTCACATCAATTAACCAAAACACTCTCGAATTATGATATATTAAGAAAACAAAATATTTAGAAACGAAAGAATGAAATGTGCTCTTGAAGTAACGATCCGTCACAGGAAAAATTGATTTTAAAATTATTAAGAACAATAATTTAATAGAGAATACGGAATTCTGATTATTTCTCAAATTATCTTTTCTTTACTTTTTTTTTCCATGTCCGCTCCAAATGTGGAGCATATGGTCTCCTAATGGAGGTATCTTAACAGAATTTTTCTACGAGAACTGCTTGTTACTCAGTTGCTCAACCACTCTTTTTTCGAAGAGAGTAGGGATAGAAGGATAGGGCTAGGACAGGACTAGTGGTTAGCTAATCGCTCTCACTACTCCCCGTGAGGATGGGATGGGTGGAAGGGAGGACTCAGACTACGAACAGAAATCCATAAATCGATTGAAAGGTCAATCTATGAAAAACGTCCGCATCGGGAATTGAACCCGAGACATCCGTAACCGTAGCCAGCGACGCTACCAACTGCGCCACGGACGCCGACAATTATCTTTACAATTAACAAGAAAAATAAAATTATTTCTGAAAGCTGGTTGTTAGCCATTGAACACCTCATGTTTTTTTTGCATGAATCGGTAGGAAAATAAAGGTCCAGTTATGAATTTTACAAAAGTTTATTATTTTAAAAATTAGCATTTTTGTTTACCAAAATAATGTTTCGGCCTTCAGCTGTTAGGGCGCATGTTTAGTGTAGGGGCAGCGAACCTTTTCCTGTCGGATGACCTCATTCCTTATCTTTAAATCAAATAAGGCCGCATTTAAGAAACATGCAAAAAAATATTTTATAAATATGGGAAACTTATTGAAATTTATTTATTTATGTCAAAAGGACGCATTTTCGTCACCCTCAGTTTAGTGTTATGCGAACCAATGATAAGCATCTTAAAAATTGAATTGAGATTTTATATGAATTCTAGAGGTTAAGTGTTCAAAAAAAATGTTTAGACATGTCCTGTGTTTTTTTACGAGGACTGGTTATTGTTCAGACACTTAATCTTTCTTTTTCAGAAAAGGTTTTAAAATTTCGAGCTTCATTTAATAAATAATTACGATTATTTATTTTACTATACATTCACAAATAATAAAGACCCCTTAATTACAACTATGATGTGACGTTGAGTGGCGTTACTACGAATCAGTGAGTGACACGCGACGCCAATCCTCTCAATGAACTCACGCATTATAATATTTTCGTATAATGGCAGAAGGCGTTAAGTCAAAAAACTTTTTGAGAAATCGACATTTAAGAAAATCATAAAATGTAAACCTCTCTATTTACATACCTAAACCATTATTATTAATTAAACTAACCACTTTATGAGCTTCGTAAATCATTTACAAAATTCGATTTAAATTTTGTAATTCTTTTTAACCATAGTAATGTTTATTACAGTTTTTGACACTAATACTCGTGAACGAAATTTACTTTACGTATTGATTTCTTCAAAATATTTTTTTTTCCATGTCCGCTCCCAATGTGGATCATATGGTCTTCTAATGGAGGTATCTTAACAGAATTGTTCTTCGAGAACTGCTGGTTATTTAGATCAAACTCGCTTTTTTTTTCGAAGAGAGTAGGGATATAAGAATATGGCTATGACAGGACTAGTGGTTAGCTAATCGCTCTCGCTACGCCCCGTGAGGATAGGGTAGGTGGGAGGGAGGACTCAGACTACGAACAGAAATCCATAAATCGATTGAAAGGTCAATCTATGAAAACTGTCCGAACCGGGAATTGAACCCGAGACATCCGTAACTACCAACTGCGCCACGGACGCCGACAAATTCTTCAAATGACAAATTCTTCAAATTACCTAAAAAAAATACATGGAATATGGCTGAGCTTAATTTTTACAGACGATAGACCAGTGGCTCTCAAACTTATTATTATATTACCCTTCTTAAAGCAAAAACCTGACCATGAACCCCCAAGTAAAATAGCTCTACATAACTACATAATAGAAAAATTTATTTTAAGTCTTGAATGGTAAATGGTGATGTAAAAATAAAATACAAATGAAACGTTTTGATATTTAAAGTATGATGAGGTTCATAACTGCACTAAATTCACGTTCTACCAAATGGGAAGACGGGTAAGCAATCAACAGTCTCAGTGACCCATAATGCAGGATTTAAAATTTGGTATCTGTTTTTGTAACTAGAATTTGTGGTGTCCTTGTTCAAACATTGGTTTCCGCTCCTCATTTGTGGATAATACAATAAATTGCTCCTGCATGAGTATAGATAGATTCATCTGAGTTTGTGGATGTGCTTGCAAAAGGGTCCAACACCCAACAAATCGCTATTAATTTATTTATTGCTATTTATTTCAACTTGTAATGAAAATGTTTCGCGGACCCCTCGAAGTTGTCCACGTAACCCCAAATTATTTTTAATTTTCCGCTGACCCCCTCAGCTGTCGCAAGCACCCATGGGGATCCGTAGGAACCACTGCGATAGACCGCCCTAAAATCTATCTACGGGAAGGCCTTAATCTAGCAGTGATTGCATTCCGATGTTGAAGATCATGATATAGATGAGCTTTTCACTAATTCGTATCTTAACTAGACCATAATAAATGACGGAAACTTGCAAATGAATTTATACAGTTTGTATTTATTAGGTACAAACAAGATGCGGTAGGGATTAAAACGAAAATACAGAAACCTTGAATATTTATTAAGTACATACACGTGTAAGTTAAATTAAATCTAATTATTTGGACCTGTATTTGCCATTATTTGAATGTATCAAAAGAAATAGGGGAGAAGTGGAATGGAAGGCACACCTTTTCAATTAAATGAATACAATTTGTTTTGTGATACAGATATATATATATATATATACATATATATTCAAAATTGAATGTGCTATATTTAACTCCATTTTGATAAAGAAACGAGTTTTTTTGAATATTTCGGATAATTAATTCATTAGTTATACATTAATTCACTCTATTTATCTGTTTTATGATGTAAGTAATAATTGAATTGTCAGGACTCGGAGAAAATATGTTAAGAACAATAGATAGGATTTTAATATCTCAAAATAATAAATATTTTTCCCTCTTTTAATTTTATTTGTTTACATAAATATAAAACTAAAAAATAAGATACTATGTAGTCGATAAACAAAGTAGCATTTTCCAAGCTAGGAGGCGCGTACAAATTCAATGGGGCGCGAAAATTTTAGTACTTCGATTCTTTATTGTTTCGTAGGTAGAAATAATAAATCTACAACATACTAAAACCATCATTAGTATTTAAAACTGTACATGTTTTATTTTAACCCGCTGACTGCTAACGTCTGAATTGTTGAGACGGCATTTTTCAGTATGTTGATAGCTGATAATCAAAAATATAAGTGGGTTAACAATGTTAAAATTTTTAAAAAATAAAGCACAATTCATTTGCACTACTACTACTTCATTATAAATATGTGGAAGTAGTACAAATGAATTGTGTTTTATTTTTTTAAATATAATGTCTTTCCACCAAGACAGTTAACACTTTAAAAGTTAAAACTTTTGTGTACAAGCTAATTATTTTATTAAGATTTAGCCTGATTAACCAACACTATTGAATTCATTTTTAAAATATTTGGTATTGCAATATCCTTTAAACGGATCAGCAGGGAACGTGTTAAAAAATAGTGAGGGCGCCAAGTTTTTTTATTTTTAAATATGTATAGAGTTTGGAAGCCACTGAAATAAAACTTCCATAGTGTTCTCAATAGTTAATAATAATAAAAATCAGGCCCTCAAAGTGCAATGAAGCATTCGTTAAATATTATTCAAACAAAATATCTGGAATATTTTCAAAAAAGCTGACCACAATTATCAAAGTTTATCTCGAAACACCAACAAACTTCGTAGTACGCAGTAATAAAATAAAGGAGCCAATAAAACGAAATTAGAAATTTTAACAGACTTATTTAATTTCTCAACGAAAATTTGACATTCTCATACCAGTTTTCTTTACTACCGTTCAGGGAAGAAATTATACTTAATTTTAATCGGTAAAAAAAATTGTTTCCTTCATTGTTTGTTAGGTTAGAGGTTTGTTTACGAAGCGTGCTATAAATGCTAAACAGCCAGACACGTGCAACAGGCTTATTTGTTGATATTAAAATACAATCTCGCCACGCGTACACGTGTCACTTTGGTAACACCCGATTTCTCAACGAAGTTTTCCGGGTAAAAGGGATGAATCTGTAATTTATTAATTTTCAATCGAAAAAGATCACCGAAATCAGAAAATGTATTGAATGCATGGATGCATTAAAATCAGGTAGACGTATAAGAAAGTTTTTTTCATATTGATTGTCAACTAGTCTTACCATTATACAAAGAAACCCTTGTTTAATTGACCTATTACAAGTATTTCTTAATCTTTTTAGAAATTAGCACCGACTCGAATCTTAAAATAACTTTTCGCACCCTCTTGAATAATATGTTTTTTTTTTATTTATATATAACATTATTTATTACAAGACAATTTTAATATTGAAAAATAAATACATGAAAATATATTAATATATCTATGTGTATTGTGCATACAAAACTTTAGGAATCGTGTTCCAAATTTTGTATAATTAAAGAGATTTATTTAAGGAATAGAGTGGTAGTCAGCCTGTTTGAAAGTATGGTTCTACTTGTACGACTGACAGTGAGTGAAAGAGTATTGACGTCTTTTTGTCAGTATGGTAGTGTGCGTTTTTGTGAGTGCCTATGCTTCCTGTCAGTATAACCATGTCATCTGTATTGCCAGCTGTATTGATTAGTTCCCACAAAACAATATCTTGATTTTACTAGGTAATAAGAGAGTTGAAACCGGGTCAAATTTATCCAGCATAAGACGGCTTTTATTTTTATATAACAGTTCTAAAAGATAGAAACTTCTCTCGCACTAATAAAAATGCTTTCTAGCGCCCCAAGGGGTGCACGCATCCCAGGTTAAGGAACACTGACCTTTTGTAACAGTTGGAAATGTTTACTTATTAAGTGAAACCGGTTCGTGTGGTAAAATAAAATTGATCTGGAAAAAAAATCTTTCGATCTATTTGATTCCTTCTTTGGAATGAAAAACAACTGAAAAGTTGGTTTCAAACTAAAAAAATAATTACAGAATTCATTTGCTATGTCAAAACAATACATCTTATGTTAAGGATATTTTTATGTAAAGACGGAAATTTTCAAATTACGTTTTTTTCTGATATTTGACTACGTCTGTCAATCTATTACATTTTTATTTTCTTTTCTAGGAACCGTTTCACAAATTACTCGTGGCAAAATATTATTATTCCTTTTATCCAATCCTGGGTATCTTCATTATATCTGGAAGCGGGCACGTTTCGGGGAGTCAGGGTCCCTACCCTGCATGTGGGATGATACGCACTCACAGGTGGGGGTGGAATTAATTCATTCCTTTGCGCATATTGTCTTTGTACATCGTGTTTACTGCTCGTCTATTACAAAATCTTTTTTAAACATAACTTTTCTAAGATTAAACTCCGGTATTGCGGTTTCGCAGTATACGAATACACAGGATACTTAATATCGCTTAAACTAAGTGGCTGAGCAAGTCACATTTTCTTTTTTTTTGTTTTCTTAAGCACAATAGTGCATGGTGAAGAGATCAGTCCCGTACAATTCTGCATCGGGCCAAGAACATGATGAGTAAATTCGTTTCTTTTCTTGATCGCTATTGCGTTATGAAAGGCGAACATGACACAGCGGCTGGACACACATAACGTGCGGAGGTGGGGCATCCAACTGGTCTCACTTCACTTCTTATTGGCACAATTAGAACTATAAAACTAAGCAATGAATCAACGATACTGCATTTTATCCAAACTTAAGCGATTACAGGCTAAATAAATACGACATTGCCGATATTCAATGATTCATAATGAAATGTGTGCCATGGTGTGACTATAAGAATTTCATGTTAAATTTAAAATAAATATTGAAAACTGAATTAATAATATGTGAGACTATTTTTGACGCCCTTAATATTGTAATATTTGTTTACTTGGTAGAACTCCATTGTAATAAGAGTCCCCGAGCTTTCACTTATAATGAAAGAAATGAATTTGGTTTTATACTTGAGTCGATCGCGTTCAACAAGTCATGTTTTCAGTTATATACTCCAAAATCTCTCTATCTGTCTAGCCAAAGTCGGACAAATCCGTTGTTTAACAACATTAAATAACAACACTGTTTAATTGAATGTGATTTATGGCACACTTAATTACTCAATAAACTTTAATTTGCTGGAATGACGATGAGTTGGATATATGAATTATAAATCTTTCAATGCGGGAAAACTCCAGTAATATTGCGAAAGAAAACGAGTCAACAACCGAGTCAAAATAGCTGCGTATGTTCTATGAAGGTAAGCAAGGTTAACGTAACGAATATGAAGATATCTTTCAAACAAAAGTAGCTAATAATTTTCCTCAGTCGGCTAGCCAAAGTTTAATCGACTCGAGGAAATAAAATATCTCTTATCTAAAACACGACACTACATATTTATAGGTAAAACGTGCACATACATATAAAAGCTTGGTAGTATCGCATTATGTAAGAAAACCTTGTCGTACAAAAGCCGATAGAGGTAATGAGACATTTTATACGCGATGATAAGAAAGTTCGCGAAGTGAATTCGCATTGAAAGCATGTTGATTTTCATTGTATTGAATTTCCCTCACGTGCTTTTGAGGTAATCCGCATCTATTAGTGGTATGTTGATTTGTATATGAAATCAAAAATCATCTTCTTACTATAATAACCACTCATAAAATACCTTACATAGACAAGGGTTCATTAGCATATCAAAATACTAATTAAATATTCATTCATATCGTTTGTAGGTTAACTATTAAACTTCAAATAACATAAGTATTTTGCTAATCGATTGAATGGAAACTTTACTTATCACGATTATAGCACGAGTATTAAACAATCTGAGGTTGGCAACGAATGAGTCGAGGGTCATTTAATATCCGCCAGTAATAATTACAACCACTTTGAAATCATTCTCGCGCCTAACATAGAGCATACATAATATATCTAGATAAGGCAATGAGCTAAAACTAGGGATTCCAACTATTCGTCATTATCAATTATTCGGATATCAAATAGTAAAACTGAAACTATTCGAATAGTTTCTGAAATATGAAAATAATGTTAAAAATTCGATTTGAATAATGAATAACACTAATATACTAAAATAAAAATTTAATATTACATTTATTCAAATTTTAAATCACTGATATACATATAATATTTTCTTATGGATGAGATACCTACAACTTATAATAATCTACCACTAAATCTTTTCACATTTCTGTCAACTCTCAGACAATATAAATTTCAATAGCATTCCATTTTATTACAATATTTTAAATTTGCAGCCGCGTCAGATTACCCCAAAAGTTTTTTTTTTATATTATTGAAATTACGGCATGTTTTAAAGGGTTAGGTTTAGCACCGGGTCGTCCGCCAAACTCAAGTATTATGATTTATGATAATATACTGAAAGCACCCGAGTTGGGTGAAGACAAAACAAAAACCACTACATGGGGTATTCATTATTGTTCTTGAAATCTTCAGAAATTGTGATGTGATCTTTTGTCGATTTTGTTCATTAAAAATTATTACGAATAGCTGCCCAAATATTTGAATATTCGAGTTGGAATCCCTAGAAGCAACCATTTTCCAAATCGGCTAGCATTACTTCTGAGGCTTGTTCTTCTGAATTCATAACTAGTTTCTGACCTCTGCTGTAGAACACCGACCTCTAGTTGTTACGCAAACGTAAATAAGATTCGACAAAATTTTAATGTAATTTGAGTGTACAAATTTTTCCGCGTCTTCGTTTTGCAATATTTTAAAAAACCCTATGAACGCAAATAATACGATTGATTTCTGATTATATAATAATGCTTGTCATCGCGGTTTTAATCGTGCCAAGTTAAGATAATCTGCCAAAAATAATAAGAAAATATGTGCCATATTATAATACATATCAGCATTATTTTGTATATGATAACTAGGTTGTCGTATTCATAAACAACTTAACCCTTAATCAGACAGGTGGTAATAATCTTCCCACATACAATTTGGCATGTTCAATTATTCCTCACAATCTGTCAAAATATTATCAACAAATTGGTATATTAAATTGTACAATAAATATATCAGTTGATAAGTCCGATAAAATCGATTCTGATTTTAAAATATAATACCTTTCCACCAAGAATTGACAGTTAACACATTAAAAGTAACAAATATAATATATTGTCTATGATTAAAACCTTACGGCAATAGGAATGCAACAGCCACTTTGACAGTCAATTCTTTTACATATCGTCGCTTCCACGGCAACATATTTGGCAATTTTCAGGAGAAGCAAAAAACATCATTTAGCTTGAAGACGCAAGATGTTATATCTGTGTTAATACTAAATATTTTTATTAACAGTTTCCATGAAACAAGGGAAGAGAAGTCATTACTTATATTTTCATCACTTTACAAATTCTATAATTACTGGAATATAACATAATGGAAAGAGAAAAACTAACAAGTGTTTTTGAAATATTCAAATTAGAGTCATCCTATTGGTCCTCCATTCACATGTTTTTGCCAGTATAACGAATATATTAATACAAGTTATAATCAAATCAAGAGTCCTAAATATGCATTTTTTTCATTGTGTGTTAAGTGTTCCATCATTATAAAAAGTTAATAGGTTTTAATTGGTTTTTTATTAAAAAATATATTAGTTAATATTTGAAATTCATCAAATAAAAACAAATTAGTAAATAGTACATTTTTTTTATGAAATTTTCATTTTTTGGCCTATGGTGTGCCGCGAAATATTAAAAAGTGGTTAGGTGTGCAGTGGGTGAGAAAAGATTTCGAAGCACTGCTTTACACTTTTAATAAGGAATAGCGATGAATGCTACCTAATACCAGGAATGTTTAATGGATTAATCATTAATAAATCTTTTAAGACGATAGTTTAATTAGGGTGGCCAACCGTTCCCCTTTTTTGAGTTCTGTCCTCCCATGAAAAGTGTCCTCTTAAATGTCCTCCTTTTCAATATTTCAAGACTAACCTTTAAATCTTCTTATTCGATCGAATATTATTGGAAATATTTATTCTTTTCAAAGATGAACATATTCCTTGTGAAAATTTATTTATTCTTGTTCTGTTTTCGTTGTGTTGCACCAGCGGAACTAATGTACCAGTTGAAAGAGTTTCTTCAATTACTGTCAAAGATTTTTGGACAAGTGACAATTCTAGATTTAATTTTGATACTTTAGCTTACAGCACTTGTTGTAAAATTCAATATAAGAGAGATTATTCTTGTTCAGATATTTCCAATATATTGTTAGAAATGATACATTGAAAAAAAATATTCATTCAGTGAATCATTTTGTATCTCATTTTTATAATAACTAACCGGATTTGGATTATTGAGATTTTGTACACTTCCATGTATTTTGTCACTAACGACCCGGGTTTCGCCTTTCGACATCTTCAGGCATTCGAGCACACGAATGGACTCGAACTGAGGGACAGTAAACAGTGTCTAACGTTTATATAGAAGATACAAATGCGACAAATATTATTTACGAGGTAAGATATTATACGTTTGAGAGCCACACTGATACCCGAGTTAAAATTTCGGGAATCTCCCTAATCCTTATTTTGTAAACACCATATTAACAGAGTGACGAATTGCCGCTTTTCAACTTCTTTTAGAAATACCAGTGATTTGTAAAATACCAGTGATTCCCGAAATTTTAACTCAGGTATCAGTGTGGCTGTCAGACGTATAATATCTTACCTCGTAAATAATATTTGTCGCATTTGTATATTCTATATAAACGTTAGACACTGTTTACTGTCTCTCAGTTCGAGTCCATTCGTGTGTTCGAATGCCTGAAGATGCCGAAAGGCGAAACCCGGGTCGTTAGTGACAAAATACATGGAAGTGTACAAAATCTCAATAATTCAAATTTGATATTGATAGTCCATCAAGCACCCTCAGTCGATGTCTTAAATTATAACTAACCGGGTTTTTGTTAAGCATTTTTTCATATTATAGTGCAGGGGAAAAGATCCTTTTCCTGTCGTAAGGCCACATTCATTTTTCTTAAGATAAAATAAGGCCACATTTAAAAAATATATACAAAAATGCATGTAAATTATTTTGTAAACGAAGGAAAACTATAAAACTTATTTATTTATGTATTTGTTCATTTCAGTCAAAAGGCCGCACTTGAGACCCTATAAGGCAGCAGGTTTGTCACATCAGTTATAATGTCATTTATTTAGTTCTTAGTATAACCGTACCCGTCGTAGATGACGGTAAAATTGAACTACTGAATGTCTAAAGTAGCTAGTATGTCGGAACTGAGTGTCCATTTCATAACATTTTATTTTATATTATACACCACAAACGGCGACGCTTAGTTCATGGGAAAATTTCATACCTACGTGTGATATGTGGCAATAATAAATGCATGGTCAGGTGTGAAATCCATAACATGCTTTTGCAATGTCCGTAGTTAATGCGCAGGGACTGAAAGTTCGCGCATCTTGTCTTGAGCGGTTTTGCATTTCAGTTCAAACGCCGCGGCAGCCCGCCGTTGCGCATTGTACTCAGGCCAAGGAAAAAGCGTCTACAGAGCTCTCTGGGCTATTATATTATATTTGTAATAATCATTGCAATAAATAAAATGTTTCTTTCATTTAAGATTTTTTTTCTTAAATTTATTAGTGTCAAATATATTAAAAGTTGGTCACCTTAGATTAATATATTTGTAGAATAACGCAATGTTTCGTCTTCTTTGCTATATTTTAACCTAAAATAGCTTTACGAATAGTAAAGAAGCAGTTGCGATCACAGTTTGCACTAATTGCATATGTATTTCTAGAGGTTAAAGCCCTATCGCGGTTTATTTTTCTAAATATAGCCAGAATTAACTTTCAAACTCGAATGTGCGCAACGAATACATGGTGTAAAATCGGCCTGATCTATTTTCCTACAGACTCTGCAGGGGTCACGAAGGTTCGTCGCTCCGTTTAGTGTGCATTAAACTCAGCGATGGAAAATCGATTCAGACATATACGTCGTTCTGTGAAACCGCATAATTTGCAAAATTCCATAAATTATACCTTCCCAACATACATTACGCCATTACACATTAGGATTCGACCTCAATTTATGAGAAACGAAATTACAATTAGGGACTACAATCCCTGGATTCCACTTTTACAGCAAACATGGCTTAAGAAATTAAATCCTTAAGCCAGTATCTGTCAAACTTTTTTACCTCATGGCACACTGGGGAAGGAGGATTGGTTCCACGGCACAATAAATAAAAATGACTTAAAATATGTAATGCACTCTATTAATACATATGAATAAAGAAAATCTTAGTGTAGGTAACTGAGACTTCTTGCCTCACATTGGTGTGCCGCGGCACACAGTTTGGGAGACACTGCCTTACGTTTTCGCGACTCCTGTCGTATCGTAAGCATCTAATACATAAACACTTTCAGAAACCAGATTGTTTTGTAAAGTATAGGATTGAACGGTAATTTGATGATAACTTTAAATAAACTATGTATGCAGATATTAATGGTTTGGTTTTATTAAAGATATCGACTGAGGGTGCTTGATAGAATTTCAATACGACATTTTAATTGTTTATATTTTTACGGGTCCGTGGCACAGTTGGTAGCGGCGTTGGCTACAATTCCCGGTGTGGATGTTTTCATGTGAGAGTGACAGTGACAGTGTTGTGATGTCTAAAACCCCCCTTCCACCCATCTGATCTTCACGGGGTGTAGCGAGAGTGATTAGCTAACCACTAGTCCTGTCATAGCCCTATCCTTCTCTCTCTACTCTCTTCGAAAAAAAAGAGAGGTTGAGCAACTGTGTAACAAGCAGTTCTCATAGGAAAATTCTCTTAAGATACCTCCATTAGTAGACCATATGCTCCACATTGGGAACGAACATGGAAAAAAAATACTTTGTAGATTTCCATGTAGTTCGTCGCCAACGACCCAGGTTTCGCGTTTCGGCATCTTCAGGCATTCGAGTACACGAACGAACTCGGCCTGACAGTTAGTAAAATAGTTAAATACTTTATATACAAGACAAAATATTTGCCTTTTATTTAAAAATCATAAATCGATTTCCATTCGAGAATTTGACCCTTAACCATCCAAACAATTACTACAAAGACCCGTCAACAAAAAAAATACTAATCAACATACAAAGGGTTTACGTTTGAGTTATATTGCCCCCGTTTGTATTTCTTATTATTATTATTACTGTAACGCACGGCATAACACCCGATTCGTACACAATGATGCGCTTGTGAGCGTTAGTGTTGAGCAGATGTGGGAAGGAGTATATTAATATTGCTAATTTAAAAAAGTGTTGCCAATAATATGAAACTAATAGATAAAATGTACATTTAATCTTCAAGGCCTACTTGTATAAAAAAACTATGAAAAAAAATTTATATTATATTATCTAATAAATAAATAAATGACTAAATATACTCAAAAATATCTACATAGAATCTACAGTAAGCAATAACAAGTTAAACTGTTGGTACTTGGTATACATTTCAAGTGTGTTTAATAATGATTATTTTAAAATTATAAAAACACATCTGCTTGTAATTGCAAAGTGCTTTTTTTAACAGGACATGATTAAGATTCCTGTAAATTACATGACTAATAAAAAAAGAAGTACATCGTGTGCAAGAACTTTCGTAACACAAAAAAAAATTTCTTGCACATGCCATAGACCAGTGGTTCCTACAAACCCCCAGAGGTCTTTGTGACCGCTGAGGGGGTCTCTGGCAAATTAAAAATAATTTGGGGGTGCGTGGACAACTTCGAGGGGTCCGCGAAACATTTTCATTATTATGAAAGTTGAAATGAATACCAATAAATAAATTAATAACTATTTGTTGGATGTTGGGTTCTTTTGCAAGTATACCCACAAACTAAGATGAATCTGTAGCAGACCCACAAATTCTGGTTACAAAAACAGATATTAATTTTATATCCTGCATTATGGGTCACTGTACAGAGGCTGCTGAAGGCTTTCCCGCTTTCTTATTTAGTAGAAGTGGATTTAGTACAGTTATGAACCTCATCATACTTTAAATATCAAAATGTTTTATTTATATTTTTTATTTTTACATCACCATTTAACATTCAAAATTAATTTTATAATTATTCTGTTATGCTGTTATGTACTTGAGTTATTTTACTTGGGGGTTCATGGTCAGGTTTTTGCTATAAGAAAGGGTTCATGGGAATATGAAGTTTGAAATTTTGGTACAGAAACTTATCCTTTTTGGCTTTAGTCAGTTCAGTTTTTGTATCACTTTTCTGACCAAAATTTGGAATACCGTATGTACAGTCCAATGTTCTCTTGTTTATAATACGTGTTTTTATTGGCACTCAATTTTAAATTAAAAATATAAAACCGTATAAGTTAACTAACCAAAAATCATTACAATATTTCAATATTTTTTCTTTCATATTTCATTACATAAAAAAAAGTTTCCGTAATTTCCGTCCTGTTAATAATTCGTGTTTTTATTTGATAATAATGTGACACCGCCTCGTACTTACGGGGCGGACAGGGGTCTGCAAGCCATTCAAAAGCCGTCTACAGACTCTTCTTCGGCCGGGTGTCGATATTTCAAAATTCCAGTCGACGGAATCTGCGGTTGTTAGTATCCGAGGAGCAAGTGTGTTGTTTGTCTCCCGAAACCCCCTGGGTCTATTGTATTTCTCCGTAGTAAAGGAGAAATCGTTGTAAAAATACCAACTTTATGGAGTAACATTTTGTTCTTGTAAACGTGTAAAAAAATTTGTATTGTGTGTCTAAAACGGGTAATAAAGTTTGTAATGTGTTCCAAGCCTAAATTCTGCCACAAATAAATGTGAGTGAGCGAAGATAATAGAGTGTCTCATTGATGTGTTTTTGTCTCCAAAACCTGTGCTCATTCCTCTCTCCGTATTAAATGCTACACTCAGAAATATAAAACTAACCAAAAATAGTACTATTTATTCGACATACTTAATCGATGAAGATCATGAACGTTGGTATAGGGATATTTAAACAGTATTATCGCATTGATTTCGAATATATTTTATTTATAAAAAAAAATGTCAATTATCAACATATATTTTAGTGGTCATTCTGTAGTTTATTATAGCAGATGCTAAAAATACTAATACACATTTATTATATTAGTGTCTAGGCATTTTGGTCAAAGCAAAAGAATAAAAACATCTTGTTGACATGTGCCATTACAAATAGTTGTATTAAATCTACTAAAATAGAAACGACTTCGTTTTTGTAAACATTTTATGTATTTGGCACGTGAATAAAATCCCCCCCTGAAGACTCGAATAAACATACTGTGCAGTAAAAACCACAGGCTGTGAACCTTTTTGTTCTTAGTTCACCGCTAATAATTGTATGTATGTAGGTATATTTAATTTTTCAATATGTTTAAAAAGTTCCGCAATAGTTTGTAGAATTGTCCTTATGATATTCATGAATATAAACCCCATTTCGCCTTATTTTACAAAAAGTGCGAAAAAACATTCCGAATTGAACAATATATGTCGCAGATGCTCTACAAAAATTATTATAAACTATTAACCGTACCCGTCATAGATGACGGTGTTGAAATTTAAATACTGGATTTCTAAAGTAGCATTGCATAACATTCTATTTTATAATCACCGCGAACGTTTAGGTCATGAGAAAATTTCATACCTACATATGGTATGTGATAGTAATAAAACGTCTACAGAGCGCTCTGGGCTCTTATATATAAAATGTATACGTCTATTAGACTAAGTTATACCTGAAATATATGACATTTAATTATTATTATTTTTGGCCCTAATAATATAAGTTTGCTCAATAAATAAATATTTTGTGGTCCTAGAAGTACAATTCCATTAATTCTTGTGTGAATGACATTTTGTTATATATCTTAGCACTTCTGATTAGAACAATACAATTGATATAATAATCAGTATTGCTGAAAAAATTATATGTTAGATATTAACTTTGTTTTTTCTTTCCTGAAAAATTGTCTTTTTGGACTTAAACTCATAAGTCCGCTAATCATATATATATAATATGTACACCGAAAAAAATGACACTCTTTATGATATCTTTTACTTTCTTTAAATGCCTTTTTACACAGGTTTTGTTATTAGGGTTACCGAACAACTACTCTATATTTTAACTAATTAATGAATAAATGGAATAATTCTTGATGTCTTATTGATTAAATTACGGTTGACAACTTCTTCGGAAAATTAGATTTAAAAAAATGAAACAAAATGGCGTAGCACTGATGAATTTCAACCGATAAAATAGTAAAAGATAAAGTAATGTTGCCATGCCAAAACTAATTTTGATAAAACGGAATAAAAAAATAACTTACTTATATTTTTGATTTGTCTGTAATCAATATATGTATGCGTTGTCATTTATGTTAATATCAAATAAATGAGAAAAACAATGCTTTATTTTACGTGAAAATGTTAGCCTCGATTTACACGGTGTTTTTAAGTAAACACTTTAATATTAATCGAGTGATAATGTATTTAGTTTAAAGTTTCATTATTTATCGATATAGTAAACTGTACCATCGAAATCAGTCCTGGAAAAACTACAGCGCACTGGCCACATTTGGCCCAAGTAATATTTTTGTGTTACCTAGTTGAATCGTGAAATTGTTGGTTATTAGATCGACAGTACCTATGTTTAATCCTCTATCTGCAAATATGAGATTTTACAGTAGAGCATTTCAAATATTCATAATGCAACTGCAGAGTAACGACTACATATATCTTCTTCAAAATTGGGACAGTGCTACTGTTTTTAAAATCTAATTTTCCCTGTTGCTTGATGTCTTTGCCTACGGTGTGTAGACAACGAACATGTAAAAGAAATAATATGTCTTTTGCATATAATCACATATTTTTCACTGAAGCCAACGACGTTTACCACTGATCGACGGACCCTGATATAGATAATCGTGAATATATAAAAAAAAAAGGTTTTCAATGTTACAATATCTTTTTTAAATAAATATACATTTTATTTATGCAAAAGATTCAATGTCGATGTCTGTTTTCAGGCATTTCCGTTACACGTGCTTCAACCTCTACTATTTTTATGAATAAGTATAAACACCGAACATTTATTAAAAATGCGAGTCATCTGTTAAATTTACAACACTTGCATAAACCGTAAAAATGTATTGACCTTTGAAATATTGGAAATCCTATTGGAAATTAATAATAATAAAATGTATTAACGAGTTATAAATTGTTGTAACCAGCTATTCTGAAACTCGTGTAACGATGTTATTGACCAACAAGATGAGAATATCAACAAACGAATAAAACGCTTTGTTGACAGATTTGTGATAGATAATTATTATGTTCGTTGTTAAAACAGATGATACTTGTAACTAGGGCTTCCAATCCCGGGATTCCGGTAAATTAATCAATCCCGGGATTGTTTAAGTACCAGTCCCGGAATTTCGGTATTTACTGTATGTGTTAAAAAATAATTCATATTTGAATTTATTGTTATTTAACTTTTTACCTTTTTTACCGTTTTTAGCATGTTTTCCCTAAAACTGGGGCGTAACGAGAGCATTTACCTTACCACCAGTCCGAGCTTATCACACACATCAGTGCCTTCAAACAGAAATCAATAAAAGTTTGTTTGCCACACATCGGCAAGGAAAAAACACTTTCCAGAACCATTCAATTGTGAAAACACCCCAATTGTTCCAAATCAACATCTTTATTGCAGTTGGTTGATGAATTTAGGCAGTAACAGAAATTACGCAAATGCAAAAGAATAAGTTGAAAAGGCTCAGGATTGAGGCTCCTGCTAGCCTCTTCTTCCAGCATGTGGGATTCTGGCGTTCTGGAACACCATCGGGTACTATCGACAGGATGTACTCGATAAAGCTAAGGTACTCTGGTATGTTATGGGAGGAAGCAAAGGAGCATAGTGAGCGAAAAAGAATAAGAAATATTACTCTAACGTGCGAATTAATTGAACAAAGATTCTTCAATTAATAACAATGACTTTAATGCATGAATCTACATAATGAATCTGTGTTTATTTTGCCAATGCCTATTTGACACTAATTGTCACAGTTAGAGGTGATTTGAGGAGTATTGGTCTCATGTAAATATTAAAACCACAAATTTAGTTAAAGTGTATTCTTGTTGAATTAGACGTTTACAGTGTTAAGCACTTCACGTAGGTTCAATGAGCTAAAGCATGATTATTTATTTCGTACACCTCAAAACACCTTTTTTAAATGATAATTGATGATAAACGAACGACTTAAAGTTTTAATCAATTGTTTTATTTAAATTGTTAAGCGCGGAATCAGATTGACTGTTTACAGAACACAATTTAGCTCAATGAATAATGAATTATGAAAAACATCTATCTCCATTCAAAAGTAAAAAGGCATCTCACGTAAAAATACATATTCGTTTCAATGGAGAGATTATGATGAATCGCACCAATCAGTAAGAGACATAACACAAATTTTTTATCATGTTAAAACCACATTAAATATAAACCAAGGAATATTATGTCGCTCACCGTTCGACTTTTCACAGATCCTATTCGTTAATATTTATTTATTGCCAAGCCTTGTTTTGCTTATTTTCAATACGAAACATTGCAAAATTAAATAAATGTTTATTTTCATCATATTCTAAAAATTTTATATGCTAACATATTTATTTTTAACTATATCCGCTCTCTAATTGGAGTATATGACCATCACACTGTTCCTCCTATATTCTCTGTCCCTCGCCAGTCCTCTTGCTTCCTCCCAGGTCATACCAGCGTCCCCTAATCCATCCAGTTGATAGAAGAGACAGGTAGGATTTACATGTCCAAGCCAGGTCTATCGTCGCGTTTATAATTTTGAAAAGGTCTGGACCTCTCTCTTACCTCTGAATTCCTGACAAAGCCAAACCACCGTACCCTTAGTATTCGCCACAAGCATCGGTTTTTTTGAAATACAGTATTCGGTTACCCTATGTTTAAGTGAGGTGACATGGCTCGCAACCCTAAATTAGCACCGTCAGAATGCATACTTTGAATAAGTGGCACTTGGTTCTGACCGAGTACAACCGTGATTCCCATACTTTCCACATTGAATTGAAGGTTGCTCCAGCTATCTCTAATCGGATTGCAAGCACTTTAATATGTAGTAAATTAAAAATAATTATTCATATTCCATATTATATTATCACTGATCTTCTAAATTTCTTTTTACAATAATATATTTTACTAAAATATTCAAAAAAAATCCAATAAAAACAATGTGGTTTTAGCCCATTGAACTGAAATGATGTTGTTGACTTTGTAAAACTTTTAATTTATTTAGTGGATTACCTTTTTTGATTCCATAAAAAAACGAAAATGTGCGCAAATCCGATTTCATTGTCTAGTGAAATTATTTATCGATTGCAAAATGGCTGCCGACGAAAGTTCAGCGCCCGCAAATGGTGACAAGAAAGCAAATGTTATTTATTATAAATAAAAATCATACATAATATTATTATTGTTTTGCAAGTTGACATGTTATAAATTAATCTGATTGATATGTGTTATAATGTGCACGGCAGGCATATCTGTTTGTTTTGTAAGGCGGCCATTATTTGTTTTCGATCTGATCGGTGCAATGGCTCGATTCAAGATCAAATTCTTCATACCTTCTGAGAAATTAAACTATGATAATTGCACGCATTCCATATGATGTAATGCATTATTTTTATATACTACACGTGTAACCGTGTTGTTATGTGAATTTTAAGGTAAATTTTAAGTAAGATCTGAGTTGAGATGGCAAAGAGCACCTTTGAACAAAATGAAACATCTCTTCTGAAACGCACCAGATGTAACATAATGTCAACGTATAGCGTTCAGTGCAGTGGTTCCCAAACTTATTATGCCCATGTACCCCTTCTTAAAGCAAAAGCCTGACCATGAACCCCCAAATAAAATAACTCTACATAACTTCATAATAGAACAATTATAAAATTAATTTAGATGTCTTGAATGGTAAATGGTGATGTAAAAATAATATATAAATAAAACATTTTGATATTTAAAGTATGATAAGGTTCATAACTGCACTAAATCAACGTTCTAATAAATAGGAAGGAATCAACAGCCTCTGTAGAGTGACCCATAACGCAGGATATAAAATTGGTATCTGTTTTTGTAACCAAAATTTGTGATATCCTTGTTCAAGCATTGGTTTCTGCTCCTCATTTGTGGATAATACAATAAATTGCTCCTGCTTTAGTATGGATTCATCTAAGTTTTTGGATCAGCTTGCAAAAGGGTCTAATACCCAAGAAATCGCTACCAATTTATTTTTTGCTATTTATTTCAACTTCCATAATAATGAAAATGTGTCAAAAATATTTTTTATATATTAAACCTTTTGCGGACGTTGTCCTCGCACCCCAAATTATTTTTAATTTGCCATAGACCCCCTCAGCGGTCACAAGGAACAACTGGTCTAGTAAATCTTATCCTTGGCATTAACGAAACATGCGATCAGAAGAGTGAAGGTTTTGTCGATGAATCGGTGTAACATTAAGATCTCTTTGGCCGATGATGTCAGCAATGCAGAGTTCCTTTCAAAGCGAACCAATATGCCAAAACATCTTCTAGCTAACCATCAAAAGCAGAAATGTTGTCCACTTCACTCACATTTTTCCCAATGACAAATACAAATGACTTCAATAATTGATAATACAACGAAGTACGGGTAGACACAGATACCCAATCTAATGTTCGGCTGTTGAAAGTTGGCCGATTAGCGAGTAACATTAATAATGTCATGTGAAAAATGTTGGCGTTCTACCTGGTATGGCAGTATTACAATTTGTTAAATCATTTTAATACATCTTTTTATGGAAATTTAAAAAACAATTTATATTATCATTTTGAGTGAGTTCGTCAGTTGTAATAATATACCCAAATAAGGCAATTATTTACATTAATACCAATATTTGTAAAGTGTATTATTGGCGTACAACGACAGCCTTCAAATAACGCGATAACTTACTTATGTATTACATGAAAGAATTAATGACGTAATGAAACAAATTCTAAGCTGTGACAAGTCGTCGATTGCGAAATTATCTTTCTACTACAATAGATACTATTTCAAATTCTCACAGTTTTGAATATTTGACAAAATTTTGCGATATTTAATCTTTTTGCCTACCAGGAAGTTTAAATAAGCGTTATAAAATTATAATTTCAAGGGTAGATAAAAAAATCTTATCTATTACAAATTAGTAGGGTGACAATGATTATAATTTATGAAAAATAATCATTATATCAATATCACATTTATAAGTAAATTTCACAGACCGTTGGGCGACAATTATAATAATGTAATTAAAACTGTTTTTGCATTTTTTTAAGATATTACACAAATTATTAGTATGTTAGATAGATCTAAATGGTGGACAATACAGACAGTGTCAATTGACCCCACTTTAACTGTACTCAAACGAATACCTAATGAGCAGGTCTGATTAAGGATTCTTCGTTAGATTCACTTAAACGTCTAGTTCTTTTCAACGTACCTAGAAACAATAGCTACTATATTGTAAATGACGGTCTACCACGAAATAAATCAAGAACAGAAATCGAGTTTAGCACACTTCATGGATTTACAATCAATAGTTAAAGAACCAGCAAATATGCGCCATCATTATAAAAAAGAGCACTTTCAATATGTTACACAGAACTTATTTAAATCATATTTCTTCATTATTTAATTCAATCATAAGCATACGTGTTGGGATTCGGTTTTCAGATCATCGGATGAAGGCAAATTCAGCATAACATCTTTTTTAAACCAATCAAATTATATTATATTATCAATGCTATCTCAAGTTTCCTGCTAATGTTTTGTTATTAAAAGAAGCATTAAATTTAACTCATGCATATAATTCTATTATATATAGAGTAAATGGGAAGTATAGCTCGTGAGTCCAACATGTTGTAACACAAAACATCGTAAATTTACTTTACGATTCTCATTTGTTTCATTTTCAGATTACTCTCTTTTCAATACAATTTGTAAGTTGGATCGAATTGCTCAACAATTTCCTAAAACTGGATAATCTGGGATTCCTTTTCCTTAATTTATTTAACTGATCTCAAATTTTATTAAATCTAAGAAATGAATCTTAGCCAGACATCGACATTAGACACAAACTTGTATTTGTGTCACGTCCTATAGATTTCATTACTTTCAAAATGTTTGTGTACACAATAATTAAACTTTCCCATCATACATATCTTCAAATCCACTTAAATTTCAATTTGTGATAATTTCGTGGTGTCCCTTAGCCACCGTAAAACGTATGGTCACTATTTTGACAACGTAGGCAAAATTTTCGTCACACACTCTGCAAATAAACAGGCGGGTAAAATTTCGGCAGTTTCTCGTTCACTATTTATTCCTGGTTCAAATTATATTTTTTCAATTATTCAGCTGTTATAATTATGGGAAAATTTTAAGTTATCTTTTGGAACCAAAATATTATGAAACTTGAACTACCGTACTACATAAATAACATGATATTCCTGTGCCAAATATATTTATTATGTGAGCAATATGATATTACGGTACATTTAAATGCAACGCGGAAATTTCAATACATATTATATAATTTGTTTTAACTCACTTCTCACATGATAGATATAGTCAGTACCATGGTCGAGTTGCAAACATCGTTGAATTCGGTTACAGTGCACACGTGCTCGAATCCCTGTACGTTCAGTTTCATAAATTGATTTATGGATTTCTATTATGGCTGTTTTTTATGTCTAAAATAATATACCCCTTTCACCCATCTGATCTTAAAAACGGGACGTAGCGAAAGCGATTAGCTAGTCCTGTCCTACTACTATCGTTCTATCCCTACTTTCTTTGAAAAATAGAGGTTTTGCAACTGAGTCACAAGCGGCTGTCATAAGAAAACTTCAATTGAAATACGTCCATTAAGAGGCCATATATCGAGAGCTTAAAATCAAACAACGTTACCTACAAAACTGGGTTTTTTTTAAAAAAAATTGATGATGTTATTTTAAATTGTCGACTAAATGATATGATAGTCAAAAAATGTTATGTCAATCTTTTCTAGTTTAGTCCTTAATCATAAGCTACATAATGTTGTCCCTCTTTAATAAAAAAAGATTGTATAAACTGTTAGTGTTATTGTAACAAGAAAAATCCGATGTAAAATAGAGGTAGTACTCGAATTACGACTAATTTTTTTTATTGCACCACGGAGCACCATTGCCAATGGTTGATGCCTACTGGAAGAACGATCAGTAACAGTATTTTCAAATTTGGGACTGGTTTTCGAATTTAATAATTCCTGTAAAACAATGTTGTAGTCAAGGAATTTGAATGCAAATCTTGCAGGTATAACCTTATTTCATTAACTTGCATTATAAAGCAAATTTTTATTTTCAACGCAAATCTTGCAGCGGACCACTTTTTTTACACGGCAAATAATAAAACTGTTTTCATAACATTTTATTTATTAAAAACACAGAATCGACGGACCAATTTGTAATAAAATTGTGATTGTCGTTTGACAGCTACAATATACGATTTGAAAAGCGCGGTATGGTGTGTTAAAATGTATCCGTACCATTTTTGGTAGCAGTTGCTTTATTTTCATAAATGAAAGTGAACCGAACAATATTTAATTTTAATATTTTGTATAGAATTCAACTTACGATCAAAGTTCAGGAAAGTATCTCGGTCATAAGCCGAGGACAACCTGTACACAATAAAATATTAATATTAGGTTTTAAATAAACATTTGCTTTTCTGAGTAACGAGAAACTGAGAAACGTTTTTTGGCTATCCTGCAAAGTTACACTATTGAAGATAGTGTTGTTAGACATTAAACGTTAGATATTATGCTCCATATTGGAAACGGTCATTGTTAAAAAAAAGAAATATATAGAACATGTGCTGCGGATGACATTACCCTTTATATCTCTGCTTCCCGTGGTTACTTATATATATACTGAATTGGTTACTTTTTGGACTCGACATCAACGAAATATTATAGATTCACATTGACTAAAATGGTGGAAAAAATTAATATGGTGTAGCAAAAATGGTGGTAGAGAGGGGAATAGTGATATTACATGAATATGGCGACATTCGATTCATTTACGCATTTGAATTTCATATCGTTATCAAATGATAAAAGTACTTATCTTTTATTGTTCATGACATTGTTTTGTTTTATGTAGATTGATAGGTTACAGCATGTGTTATAATTAATGATGCGAGGCTCGAATAAAAAAACCCGAAAGATTGGCTTGGAATAAACACGCATGTGCAAAATTGGGAAAATATTGGAAAAAAACTATTATAATATTAATGAAAATTGTATATCATTTTTAGCATTTCGTCACACTTATTTTAAAAAGAGTGGCATTTTTACGTATGCCTACATTCTATCCAAAAATTAGAATTTGTCTTTTAAACGAGGTATGGTTGTAACTATATAGTTTTCAGCCCTTTCCGCCTTGCCCTACTATCTTCTGAAAGCTATTGGCAATCGTCACCAACAACGCATCCTTTTAAATCTATACTTGTTTCCTCACCCGCTCTGAATAAAATAGGTTAAGAGATTAACTTACGATCGAGATCATAAAGATTATACCAACTCTAGAAATATTCAATTGACGAGTCCATATACTTCGCGTTGGAAGGATATGGATGGTATCAATATGGTATTTTGTTGAAAAATACGTTTTATTGCATATTTTAACATACTGCTTCGTCACGGATTATTTAAAACCAATTTAATGTTTTATGGACAACATTTTATAAAAACAAAACACTATTTGATTGGTACTTCTTCCACATTTTCATTATGATCAGGGTCAGTTTCGTTCATTACCAGTATTATCAACTGATCAGTAGTTGATAATGCTCGCGATCAGAGAATCAGCGAAAAATGTGTAAATAGTACAAAACGAATTGTGTTTTTTTTAATAAAATAATTTAAGAATTGAAAGTTAACTCATTAAAACTGATTTATGGAGAATAATTTAGGATGCTAAAAGCATAAACGCCACTGTCCATCAAAGTCATATTGCGAGAAATCAAATAAAACCGATACTGGGGTAATGTCATTACATACACTTTGCATGTAAACTTTTTTTATAAATTCATTTTTTACAGTTTTCTAGGAATATTGCAATTGATCTGTTAAGTTGTATACATACACAAAAATATGGGGAATATTTGAGCATTCATATGTCGTTTTCAACTTTTTGTGGACAGTGGCGTTTTTGTTTTAACGCCATCAATCAAAATATGATAATTCATGCTTTCATACAACGACGTTGTTTTGAAGTTCAAAATGAACGCAAGAGGAATTGATTTTGTATAGTTTATAACTAAAATATCCACTCATTTTCACGTTGAAACGATTCGGAATAATGATTGACGCCAGACTAAAGAAAATTTATCCTGAAGTGCTGTTGGCAGTTTGAAAACGCAGTTGAATTTTCAAACAAGTCCAACTACACCACTTGCAATCACTCGAGTTGAAGTTAATTTTGAAGCCGATTCAGAATGTGTACAAGGAACTTTCCGGAAGACCGTAGATAGAAACTATCCATAGATCACTTCAAGACTAGAAAGTTTGACGAAACAACTATTACCAGAGTTGAAGAAAATCTGTAAAGCAATCGGGTCGTCAGATAGAATCTATTAGGGTCCAAACTCTCAATAAAATTTGTAGAGTTTGAAAATCAATTTTACTATTTTAATAAACACCATTTAAAGTGTGTATTTTTGAGACATTAGCTAGAGTGTTGGAGTAGACCTCTCAACTCAATCAGAAGCACTTTTTTTGTAGTGCTCCAAAAGTTGTTTATCATTTTCAAAACATTGTTTTAAATTACAATGAGTGTAGTTGAAAGAAATACTAATTATCATTATTTTATCATTACGAGAGGTGTAAAACGAAAAGTTTTGTTATTATTTTACTACAGGTGGAGCAGGAGTGACGAACTTGCGGCCTCTTAGGGCTTAAGTGCGGCCATTTGACTGAATCCAAATTTTTAAATTTGAAAATTTGTACATAACTTTCATTGTTTTCCTTCATTTACAAAATAATTTAAATATATTTGTATGATTTTTTCTCAAATGCGACTTTATTTGACTTAAGATATAAATTGATGCGGCCTACCGACAGGAAAAGGTTTGTCACCCCTAGTCGTAGTCAAAATTGCAGTCAGGTTGTTGGTAAATGTCGGAGTCGGAGTCGCGTTTTTGCTATACGACTCCACATCCCGGGTATATTCACTGCAACGCAAACTAATGTAGAATTATTGAAATTTTAAAAAATGTATTGCTGTACATAACGAGACTGGAAAAATCAATAAAATAAATCTTTAGAGTAATTAGTATTACAATATTTTTGCCTCAGCCATATTGAGTAAGTGCTATGAATGACCATGAAAGTTTTAACGAGTTCTATTTCTGTTTATCATTTTTATCGCTGGAAAAAAAAATTAAAACCAATGTATATAATAACGGCGCAGCACCGCTAGCAAGGTCGGCCTCTGATGTATGAGTCGCTAGGCATAACATATCGCATAATACTTTCTTCTGTCGAGTCGCATTATTCAATCAATTATGCAATGATTTAAATTTGTTATCCTTCAATTTTATAATTCTAGCGATAGGACCCACCAGTTCAAGCGTTGAACTTTTCACTTCCTCGTAGCAGTTATTATCGTCGACCTAGACCGGCGATCAGGTCGGATCGGTGGCGTGAGGCCGGGATTTTTTGCAGTCAATCAACCCATATTTGTAATTATGTTTTTTGAGCACGAAATTTTATTGTTTTATCACGAAAAATTCACGGTAAATTGAATGTCATTCTACAAAATGTACCCAATCCACCATAATGTCAAGTTAAGATAATGGCACTTTTGCAATGATATGAAATTAAAAATGTAAGAAAGCTATTATTTGTATCACTGGTTGTCAACCTTGTCCGTACCGCCCACGAGTGGGCGGGAAACGTTTCCATGGTGGGTGATGGTTAATTTAGTTTTCTTTTTCTTACAATTCGCTAAGCTGTGCATAAGTGCATAGGGATGGGGTATTTTTGTCCCTTTCTCTACCTTCACCTTTTCTTTACCTTTCTCGCTTATACCTATACTTATAAAACAAAATGTTTGTCCTGTTCTGGCTTTGCGGTCGACTTTCGACTTGTTTGTTTGTAAACAGAGTACCTACTTAGATTTGTTAAAGTAAACGTCACTCGTAAAATTGAACCAGACATTAATTATTTAGTCTCTCAGCATCAGGCTAAAGCTTCGTATGATATAGATAATAAAGTTATGCGATGTTGGTGGGCGGTGAGGATATTTTATAATACAAGATATGCAAAAATGGGCGGTATCTATAAAAAGGTTGATGACTGTTGATTAATATCGAATCTTATTTCTATTAAATGTAGAATATGACCAACTTACTGACTGTTTTATATAGAATATAAGATCATTCAATTTATTTTAAAAGTAAATAGAGTATTTATTCTATTGTGACTGTCACCCGAATGTCTGGCTTGCACGATCAGCACAATACTTCCATAGCGTTTTATTCAAAGAATACATTTTTTTCAGCCAAGCTATTTTCAGCAGAACATAGAGTAAACCTTCACGCTCCTGATCTATATCATATTTCATTATTTTTTTATTTATTGTGGATTGGCTACTTTCTGCATAACTACGTCCAATTAACGAAGAAAAAACTGACGAATTTTGAGGGGCGATAAAAATGAAATCCGCAGAAAACAGTATGGCAGTACGAATGTGTCTAATTGAAAAGTCAAGAATTTATCTGTTATATCATATATTTATGAATCTGTATATATATATTTATATATGTTTGCTTCAACTTGACAAGAAATTTTTTTAGAGGAGAAATGCATCTCGATGAAATTGACCATTTAATGACATTGACATAGTTAATGTTTAAACCTGTGCTTCCCAAACTTTTCCATTCTACGACCCACAAAATTTAAAAAAATAAATCACGTTCCCTCTACCACAGAAATGAAACTAATTTGTTATCAAAAGCTTTATTTGACATTATACATATAATATGCTTGTAAGTAAGCCTACATGCTACAATCGCCTCAAAGATAAAATTTTATTAAAATCACGAACAATGTGTTCTTATATAAAGGATATAAAACATGTAAAAAAAAAATACATAATTAAATCCTTGTAGCTCTACTGCAACATTGTGCATAGAGCACGGCCCATCGTTTCGGAAACACTGGTTTCTACCATAGGTAGGAAGTAACTGTTTAATTTGCACAGTATACATCTATTATACATGTATTTAAAAAAAATAAAACACAATTCATTTGTACTACTTCCACATATTTATAATGATCAGGACCGGTTTCGCTCATCACGAGCATTATCAACTGATGATCAACTGATCAGTTGATAATGCTCGTGATTAGCGAAACCGGTCCTGATCATTGTAAATATGTGGAAGTATTACAAATGAATTATGTTTTATTTTTTTTAAATATAATGTCTTTCCACCAAGAATTGACAGTTAACACCTTAAAAGAGATATTATACATGTACCTAAATATTATATTACATTTATCTAATTGAAGTTTCTTGAGTGCGGCCTTTTTAAACTTCGGATAAACGAATGTGTTATACTGACATGTAAAGGTTCCCCACCCCTTGTTTAGGCATCAAGCCAAATAACGAATTTATTACGTACTAGCGAGTACCCGGCATGCGTTGCAATACCATGATTTCTCAAAGATTTTTCAGAAACCTTCATGGGTGTGCGCACAACAACTCACCAAAGTTTCATCGAAATCGGATAAATGTTGTAGGAGCCATGGAGGACAAACAAACAAACAAACAAACACTCATTCATTCATTTCTATACATATATAGATAATTCAATAAAATGTTCAAGGTTTAATAGATATGACATGTAGAATACCAAAACGCACCTAACTCATTTTTGTCGAAAATAACAGTTGGCTCACTTCACTTCTCATCGGCTCAAATGCTCTTTGTTCAATTCCAGCTTTTGTTGTGACTTTTACTTGCAGACAACCGAATGAGGAGATCGGGATCAAAAATGACCAAATACTATTTTTTCTTATCAGAGATACACACGCTTTTCGTATCAAAACTTACCCTCTTCATAAGCTATTCATGGAACTGTTCAATTTGATGTATTTCTTCTTATCTATTCATTTGACTTTGAAGAAGGTTCTAAATATGCAGTATTTTTAGCAATATAAAAAAAAACATTTAAACCCACATATTAAGAGCGCAATACTTCACTTGGGTAGGCTGGATGGTCGACAAATGCAAGCAAGCTATTGGTTGATTTAGGGTTTGGTAAATTATGATACTGACGGTACTGATTTGCGGTTGCACCTCACTAAAGTACAGAGAAACCGTATACTGCGCTTCGAAAACAGATACTTGCGGGGAATACTAGGGGTATGGTGATTTGACTCTGGCAGGTACTCAGAGGTTAAAGAGAGGATGCACCTGCCCCTTATTGCGTCCAAAATAAAAAAGCAGTGATGAACCTGGATTGAACATGTGCTGAGGAGCCCCGGGAGAACAGGATGGATTACCTCGTCCTGGATCGCCGATGATGACTATCCATAGGATGTTCTCGGCGTAGCTACGGGGAGCTACGGGACAAAGAATCTTGGAGGAACCGTGTGATGGCCATAAGCTCCGAATAGGGATCGGATAATGTTAAAATAATGATAGAAAAAGTTATATTTTGACATTCAATTGTATGGAAACTAAGAGGATTTAAGTGACGTTTAAAATTCTGTTCTTTTGAATTTGTCATTTAATACCAAAGCGATATCTTCTGTTTTCTCAAAATTGGATTTGCGTATGTTTGACCCCAAGCCTCTCAAAAATTCGGCGCAGGTATCTATTTACTTACGTAACAAGGAAAGGCTCGCTATCTTATTTAAAAATGTTATCTCACACGTCCATTTTCATTATTAGATAATGCTCTGGCGAAAATATGAAACGAACAACACAATGTTCCAAAATAAATAATTGATATCATTTCGCGAAGTCGGGGGCCAGCGATTTCATTGCCAAAGAGCAATGGCCTCCAAATTTGCCTTATCAAACGCTCATATTGATTTCCATTATCATCGGAAATTTCATTATATTTGTGTTATTTTATCGTTAATAATAAAATATATGCGACTTTGCATATTATTATAGCTGCACAACTAACGAAAAAACTTTTTAACGCTTCATTTTATGACAACAAAACAAAAACATTATTTTAATTTATTCAACGTTCTCTCGAGTTTATTCAAAATGGATGCATATTTCGACACTTACAACTACAAAGAAGTAACTCACTTTTTGTCAATACATATCGACTTTAGAAATGCAGAAGTACGTAACCAACAATAACAACAGAACATAAATATATTTTAAACACTGAGGGTCACGTCCTTTTGCCTTTCTATCGTTGATTTATTGATTATGAATAACTGAAGATTCTTATACAGTCTATATTTACCTAGACTAATTTGTCTATATGTATATATGTAACGCAGCAAACAGATACACACACTATCTCCCTCACTCTCTCTCCAACGCATGCTCAGAGAGTGAGTTTAAGAATTCATTTTTAACACGTACTCTCTCTTTGTCTGAAAGTCGTTCACGTCAAATTGACTGAGCGAATGCCGCCAGGTGGCATTGTCATCACATAATAATAATTATTTATTAATTATTATTATTACTGAATAACGATCAATGTTGCTCTCCATAAAAAAGAACAATATATATCTACTACTATATTCGTTGTGGTTATCAAGATGTATGGGTATTTGAAAATGATTTGGGGCTTCTCTGAGTATTTCTTAAAATAATATACTATTTTACAATCAATTTTAACTATCAAAAGCAGTGGCCACGAACCTTTTCCAGTCTGGAAATCGCATTCACTTATCTTAAATTCAAATAAGGCCGCATTTAAGAAACATACATAAAAATGTATGCACATTATTTTGTAAATGAAAGAAAACAACGAAATTTATTTATTCATGTAATTGTTTATTTCATTCAAAAGCCCACACTTTCAACCCCCCTAAGCTATAAGGCCGCAGGATTGTCGCCTCTGATCGAAGGCGTCAAATATCTAGATGAATCCAGGAGAGTGATAATGGCTCATTTACAACACCTTTGGATGAATACATATATATTTTTTAACCATGTCTGTTCCCAATTTGGAGCATATGGACTCTTAATGGAGTTATCTCAACATAAGTCTTTCTACGAGAACTACTTGTTACTCATTTGCTCAACCTCTCTTCTTTCAAAGAAAGTAAGGATTGACTGGTAAGGCTAGGACAGGATTGGTGGTTAGTAATCGCTCTCGCTACGTCCCGTTTTTAGGATCGGATAGGTGGAAGGGAATTTTAGAAATTACCGGTGAGATCTGTAACCGAAGTCAACGACATTGAACATTGCACCACAGCTGTGATGACATAATAGAAAATGATGTTGAATTTGGTACATTTTATTGAACGAAAATTTAGAGAGTTTTCTTGTACTATACAAATCCAATAAAAACAAATCCAACGGAATAATTTTAGGCAAATTGTTAGGAATAATTTAGGCAAAAGAATTGTTGTATAATCTACCTACATGAATTATGTCGGAAAAAATTCTGAAGATACAAACAGCCATTTACTCATTTGAAAGCTAGAACACAAATCTAAATACAGGTTGTCCTCGACTTACGACTTGCTTTTTTTAAATTGCGTATTGCATCATCTAGGTCAGTATAGTGCAGATATACATTCGCAAGTGGCAAGACTACGTACACGAATTTAAAAAAATGTTTTTTATTAAATGTATCCACTATTATTTAAGTTTTAAGCTCAAAAGGCCGACCACTGGCAACGGCTGACTTTAGTAACACTCGCCCTATACGAATCCGGTGACTATTAATGTATAATTATCAAACTATTCTTAATTCAGAAAGTGCATTGGTTAGCCACGGATAATTATTACAGAAATCCCCACAATCGCCCAATACCACAAGTTCCCGGACATGAAATAAAATAAATGACATAACACTCAGATACGTCACATCATGTAACGGACTAACTTATTAAAATATGCGGTCGACTTATGGAGACTTTAGTTTGACCTTCGATGCTTGGCCGTGAAATTCAACGGCCGACGCTATTCTTGGCACCCACCAACACATAAAAGCAAGCACTCTTTCAATGCCACATTTTATTACGTAATAATCGGAAGTCGAGAACGGTATGCAAACGAGAGCTGATTTACTCGAAAAACAATTCTAAAGCATCTGCAACGGTTTTATAGTTGAAGTAAAACTCGTGCTTAATATGCAATTTTTGCAACCCTGGCATGCGATAATTACTTTGATATTTGCCAAATTTCAAGGTTATCATGTCGCACTTCCCTAAATAAAATTTCTGTACTTGTCCAATCTGTGCAGGGCCTTACAGAGAAATTACGTGACCCGGGACAGAGCGATATTTTTGAGCCTGAATTCCTTCAAAATTGTTAGAAACAACAAGGAAATATTTCTTATTTCCTTTCTAAAATAATAAATTGTTTACTCCCTTTATCATGTAATATCACGTTCAGTCTATAAATCATAAGACTACACAGTTCAAAATTGAGACCCAATAATAATTTGTATTACCATTGGTGTTAGTATTTTGATATGAGTTTTTTAGTGTTTCTTATTTAGATTTCCTTGGTCATTCTCATCTTCATAATTTTGACTAATGAATCACCAGTATTTCAAATTGATTTTTTATTTTACAATTGTATTGGTTTTGTTAAAAGAAATGAAATTATGAAACAAACTACAGCAAAGTCCGAGAGGAATATCTCAGAAATGGTTATTCAACCTTTTGGTTGTATTGGGCCACATTTATTAAAAACTAATTGTTGTTACCAACGCATCAATGTCTGGTTATAATTCTCGCATCAATCGATAGAAGTGGTTGTAATTCTCAGTAAATTTTCGATGTGCACTTCAAACATTTTACTTTTTATATTCTTCATTCTTGAAAATAGTTGCTCACAATTATAAATGCTGACAAAAAGCGATATGTTTTGGTATTAATAACTGTCTTGGACTGCGAATTGGACGAGCCTAATCTAAGAGAACTTTTTTCCAACGAGAAGTGTGAGATATTGATATATTATAATGGTACTTTTAAATCAATATTTTCGTTTCAAAAGCGACACTAAAGATATTAAATACGCTAGATTAAATCCAACTTGGTATGTTTGTGAATTAAATCTTTTATACCGTTCAATTGTGAAATATTCGTTTTACCCATTTAATTAAATTCTTCTTCTGTTGGTTTTTTAAAATCTCTGATGATAGTTAGGCACTATCATTTAGTGATTTGTATTGTTATAGTAACATTGCTTCAACCAGCGAGAGTCCCATAGCTTGCTTTCAGTCATATGATTACCAAACTCTCTGGGATACTTCGAATCTCTTCTATCAAAGTGATCGAAAAAATTATGACACTTTGAAAATACTAATTAGAATTAGATTTAAAATTTGCGTTTCTTATTAATGATCGTCGAATAGCAGTTGAGCAATAACTATAAACTGTTCAGAGATGCTATTAAACAAATTATGATAGAAATATTACAACCTTGGCTTTCCACGTTTTCCTCGGTCTTGAAACTTTAATCGCCATCTGCACGTTTTCGAGGCGTAAAACATTAAAGATATTTTCCTGCGCATGACAACGGAGCATTATAATGGGAAAAGAATCACTGTTCACCAGTTGACTCATAGAAAACTAGATAAATGTATGCTTTTGTAACATATAATTTTATTAGTTTAGCCACATTTATTCGACAGTTTTTTTTAACAGTTGTCACTATTCGTACAAAAGATTCTTATGTCAAAGCTTACGTTATTTTTTTTCAAATAAGTATGATAACAGAACGGATAAAACTGTATTAAATGTTATTTTTTTGTATAAAATAGAAACAATTATATTTATTTATTTTCAAAGGTTGATATACCTACTATGAATTATGTATCGTCGTTTCCATTGCAAAATTGTATATCTGCAAAATCCAAATTTGTCAGGGAGCATAAGATCGGTTTTTCAATAACTTTATCGAATTAAGACAAAAATAAAAAAAAACAAGTAATCAATTTTTGTAAGTTCTGTTATTCTGCACGCACTTAAGGGCGATTTTTGCAGTATTAATAATGCAAAAAGTCGCCAACGCATATGCAGATATCTAATTCTGCAATGCGACTACGATATACCGTTGTTCTGGATTACAAGTTTTGAGTAATAGGACTTAAGAAGTTTTTCAAATGTTTGAAATGCTATACTTTTTTTATTTAGTTTATTTGTACGAAACTGTTTTTAAATAAAAGTATAATTTGAAAATAAATGTCGTCTTCCATACGGTAGAGTTGGAAACAAAGAATATTTTAGTATAAAAAGTTCAATATATACTTTTTTCGATTTAGTGTTTTTTACCAGAACAGCAACGTTATAATTATATATTTTAGCATATAAAAATTAGATAGGTAATTTTATGTAATTTTATTTGCTTAATTTTGAAATCTAAAACAGTGCAACTCTATTATATCATTTATAAGTAAACAACATAACAATATGCATTAAAAAAACGCCAACTTTTTGAAATTATAAATAATTGGTTTACGGTAATCTTATCTTTTTGTATCATTTCTTCTCATTTCTCAGTATGTGAATTGTATCGTTTAACACAGTAGTCCCTGAAACGTTTTCGTAGTAAAAATAAAGACCGGATGTATGCTGACATTTATTTCTGACACCACTTGAGTAATATTAGTATGACAGTTGAACAAAATGCAATGATTAATAAAGCATTCCTGCTAAATCACTAGCACTCGCATACTGAGTGGTGTAGATCCAAAATTTTTAATTACTAGCTGTCATTTGGTTGATTATAAACGCTCTTTATAACATTACCAATGGGACGCCAGTCATAGATGACGATATTGAAATTGAAATACTGAATGTTCGAGCTTCTTCAGCTCTTCGAGGAGCTTCCACATTATCGGTACGTCGGGATTTTGCAGCTTCCGGAATTTGCCCCGCCCATCTCTGCTTTCGCTCACGACGTAATTGCAAACGCCGCTGTTCTTTAGTTTCCATACTGACGGACTGATTGTTATTGTTGTTTGTTTGCCTCTGAATTCGCTGCACTTCGGAACTATGTGTATTGTTGGGTGTGTATGTGTGCATTGCATAAAATTTGACTAGGTCATGATAAATTTTCATACCTACATGTGATATGTGATAATAATAAAACGCCTACATACCGGTCTAGGCTATTATATATTAAGATTTTCTATATGAGTGGTAACATATTATATTATACATGTCACAAGGACAAAATTAATTCCAAATTCAGTTCAGCCCTGTTCTCTTGAAAAGAATACAAATAAGTAGGTATATATTCCTGATATATTTGACATAAAATATAATAATAGCATTTTATTTGTTATTAAATCGTAAACGTATGGGATATGTGACCTTGTAAAAAGAATTCGAAATTCAAACTTTTTTTTGCAAGATGTCTTTTGAAATTGCATCACTGTATAAATATAAATATTATGTATCCACTCATTATTATCTCTGGCTTAATGTATTAGTCCTTTATATGCGTACACATATTCTGTATATGTGTATGGTTTATTTGTGTATACATAATAATACATCGGTATGTAACCTTGAAAAAGCGACTCATTTGCACAATGATATTATTTACTTACAAGATTCCGAATAAAAAATAAGTTAATGCTATTATAAAAAGACGCTGGACTTCGTGTTCTTTCACAAAAAAAGAACTGTATTGGAAACCTTTGACGTTGAATAATATTAATTTCAGGGCTTTCTTTATACTGATGTAGGCTTCTGAACACATCCCGCATGGACAATTTAAGTGAATCATTCCAGATTATTGCAAGATTACACTACCTATTTCTATTATTTGCCTAACTTATAAACTGACGAGTATTTTTTTACATCAATTTCGAGGCCATCTTGAATTCTTTATTTGTACAATAATCGACATTTCAAAAGACAAAATCTTTCCATTTTGAGACAAATTGGCTTGAATCGCCATTACATAAAGCAGTTACATAGCCAAATAAAAACAATTGTGTGTGAAGCAAATAAAAACAACTTCTCCCAATGAGAAGAATATGGACCCTTTAATGAAGCATTTCAACAGACGATATTTAAAGAGATAAGGTTGTATAAATCAGTCGTTCTGAAGTCTGAAATTTTAGGAAGAAAGAGTACCCCGATTTACAAAATAGGATAGGTTGCGTTAGAAGGGATTAAAACATCACAGACGGCCATGCCTTTGAATACAAAACCCGAAATCAATAAAAAAAACATTGTATGAAAGTTTCCATATTTGGCTTAAAGTCTACATCGCGCAATCGACTAGAACTGAAGTCGGATAGCAATAACTAACTAAGGGTGGGACTTACATATATCGATTGCTAAAATACAGCAAATTTGTCGTAACCACCAATCGTCGTTAGTGGCAGTAATCATTAATTCTGACCCGGCCACTTTATGTAAGCCACTGTTATATCGACACTCCCTACATATAATCCCATATCTGCAAACATGACAACTTTCAGGAGTGCATTTCAAAGATTCATAACACAACTCACCATATAATGTTTTCGATAAAAACAGTTTTTACTCTCTCTTGAACAATTTCAATTTTGAGGGTTACATCAATTGGCCGAAACATCGCCGATATCATATTTAACAATGTATTCCCAATTTCCCGGGTTTTTTCTCGGCCATTTCAAAATTCTTGGGTGTTTTGTAATACTAGTGACAATGTATTGCTGTTGGTAGAGCGATTTCCGTATTTTACACTCATATACGTAATTGAACAGGTTTGCTTACGTGATTGACATCATCTTTTCATACTGTATTCATGCATCGTAATCTATATGATTCATAAATGTCACAATCTCAATACGTACATGTTTATCGAATCGATTTTTTAGATATGAAAAAAAATGTTAGATAGCTTATGTTTATAATAAGATAGGTACTATACGCGTGTAGGAACTCAAGGATTTTGTTGTGTAATGAGTTTGTTGGTAATGAACCTTCGCTGATGGGTTCTAGCCTTTCTCAGTGATCGAAAACATTCTCGATCAAAGTAGATGAAATCTCCATATACCAAAATTTTCTCAAAATAATTTCAAATGCAGAAAGATTTTCCATCTATGCAAAAGTATCAATGTAAAAATTCAAAAAATGTTTTTTTTTCAATTCAAACGCATCTACAGAATACATAATCTTTTCAACGTATTCGGTCGATTATAAGACACATTATATTTCACCTATTTTGGAATCTTTGAATTTGTAGTGAGTCTTATAAGGACTTACAATCACCGTCAAAAATGCAAAACAAAATAAAAATAAAACTGAATCAGATGAAATTTCAGGCTAATTTATATTGTCATTATATGACTTTGACACCGGGGCGGACAGGGGTCTTCAAAACCCGTCCACAGACTCTTCCTATTCATGCAAATTTAATATGTAATATCTCTCCTAAGGCGTTCAAAAATAAAATGTCATATTTGTTTGTTTACCGTTAGAAGTAAACAAAAAACGGGCGATGCTTAGGGAAACAATCACTTGTCCCCGGCCTACCAGCTGGCGGTTAGTGGCCGACCAAAGGGATGACCCTATCATAAAACCGCTTGCTGTGTTTTTAAATTGAAATTGTGTATTTTAAACGCCGTTTAAGTATCTGTTATTGCCTTCGAGGAATTTATAAGTGTAAACTAACAGCAATTAAAGAGAAAGTATACTGAATACGACCGGGTTTTAATAGAAGACGAAGGAACCTGTGAATTATCCTTGTCACCACGCCGGACTTGGGGCAGTCAAAGTGTGTTGACGCTTCACCAACCCCCCTCACACCCTGTCGACTAGCAGGAACTTATTATGTTTTATTTAAAAGTAAGGGTGCGTCTTATACTCAATGTCGTCTTATAGTCGATGATATATCGTTATATTTTTTGGCACGGCCCAATCGTATCAGGCAAACCCTGGTTGTAAAATACCCCCAAAACAATCAATGATCACCTATTGCGATATGCATTGGAAAGACGAATTTCCAAGAAAAATGAAATCATTCATATTCCACGCGTTTAATTCAATAGTAATAAAAACCTTTCTACCGCCCCAGACAAAAGGTCGCATTAGCCTCACCTAACTGCTACCATCCGTCAAATCCCTTTTAAAAGATGAGGTAAAAGTTTTGAATTTTTTCTCGCTTTCAATTATTTTCCTAGCTTCTCTGAGCGGGATTACGGCCACGTGGCGGATTGGAACACCACCTTTAGATGTAACTGGAATGTAAATACAAATATAAACTCGTATATTTTTCCAAACTATTCCTAAAGTGGTGACCCCGACGTGATCTTTGCCCTGTCAGTGGTGCAATTCATATTGATTCGTTCCCCACATACACATACAAATTTATCGTCAAAATTACGATTAAATCTTGAACCTTTTTCTGCATTATGTCATCCAAATCATCATTATGTTTTGGATTATTATTCATATATCAAATAAAAATGAATCTTTAAAAAAAAGCTTTACATTATGTTAGTTTTTATATCCAATGGCACGCGTTCACTAGTTTCCAACGGCTGTCAGTTGTGCAAACATAATGAAATAAGACGTCAGCCGTCGTTAGCCGCGGGGCGAGACCTTGTCCGTCACCTACTACAAGGTCGACGGCGTTACATCGCAGCACGTTCGTTTAACCCTCAAGCCGCTAATTTGCTTTATGTATCCTCAATCGCGACAAAAAATCTACTGCTAAAAAACCAACAATACAAATGAAACGTCGACATTATCTATTACGGTATACTGCTAACATAAAGTCTATCGGTAGTGAGTAGTGACTAAGTATAGGTACCAGTTTGGTCGTTAATAACAATATTGGTCTAGTATCTCTATCTCACGAAATATATGCTCGTTGTGTTCACTTTGCAGATCGCATTTGCAGTCTTTTATGGTGGACCGTGTGACAAATTACTGGGGTTTGAATGAATGCAAAAGATCTTGTTTATTTTAATATTTTAGATGGCTTCGGCGGTAACATTGTGAAATTTTTTAAATTCATCATTGTGGTTTTAAAATAAAACACAATTTGTTCTGCACTGTTTCCACATTTTTAGATACTGATCAGGACCGGTTTCGCACATCGCGAGTATTATCAACGAAAAAAATATAAATCTTAACATGTGGCTCAATTTTTGATTGATAGTTGTTGATTTTTAAGAAGACCTTCACATTTGCATTGTATTTTAAAAATAAAACAAAATTTGTTTATATATTACTTCCACATGTTTATAATGCTCAGGACCGGTATCGCTCATCACAAGCATTATCAACTGATTATTGTAAACATGTGGAAGTAGTACAAACAAATTGTGTTTTATTTTTAAAATGAAATGCCTCACCAACAAACCTTGACAATTAACACTTTAAAAGTGATTTTAATTGTAGATTTGGTATGTAAATTCGTTTATGCATAATTTGTTAGATTATCTGTAAATTCTTGTCGTAGTTGTTGAACCAATTATTTGATATATCTTGTGATTATTAAAACTCAATTTCGCATAAGTACATAGCCTTTTGTTGAGGTTTATATTTTATCAATTTATAATGCTCGTGGTGAGCAAAAACGGTCGTGATCATTATAAAAATGTGACAGTCGTACAAAAAAGTGTGTTTCATTTTTTAAATCTAAAATTCATCTTCTCGTTAACAAATTTATTAGCATTTTCCACTACTCTTCCTTAATCTGTAAATTTAATTGAAATTGTTGTAATTTTGTCTTTCGATAAATAGGAAAATATTACTCCACTGGAAAATGGGTGCTTATTTCATTTTCAGAAGAATAAAAAAAAATTCCGAAAAATAACAAAGTGTAATAAGCAATGGCTACGATAATAATTTATAATACATATTATTATTTACACATTATTGTTTATACATTGTATCCTCTTCGTTGCATATTGCGGGTTTTTTCCAATAAAAATGAACATTAATTTAAACATAAATTTTAATTAGACAGACGACCTCATGAATATTTATTTATATATTTCATCTTTATCTAGAAGAAATGTAAACGGCTTTATCTGCGTCAATTTGAATGCATCCTTATTAAATCATGAAAATGTCGCAAGGCGAAACCCATTTGGTTTTAACGAAACTCGGAAATCTACCATATTCAAAGAATATTACAAGTGTGGCGAACCTAGGGCACGCGTGCCAGAGATTGCTCGTTTAACAATTTAGCTGACACGTTACAATTGACTATTTGGTATCGAATATACAGCAATAAAAACTCTTATTTTAATACTAATAACTTAAAGCGTAATTTTTAATGTCTTTTTAAATATTTTGAAAAACACTTTGTTTTCATTTTTCCCCTATTACAAATTGCTTGGAAGGGTGAATGACCCCATTCTATCTTATCGAACCATACTGTTAAATGATGACACGGTCTTCGTGTTAATACATAATAGTAATTATTCGAATAAATAATTTTACAAAAAACTGCTCATCACATCAGACGGTCGATATATGTTATTTGGGGATGCTTTACATTCACATTTAAAAATGTTCGCCACCCCTGGTATATTATATATCATAGTGTTAAGCAGATATACCATAGATTAATTTTAGGCATGAGAAAAAAAATCAAAAACAGTTTTTTTGTGTTTTTATTGATATTTTAAATTTTTGGTTTTTTTTTGAGATTTAAAATAAATGCTTTAGAAATCCGATGTATTGTCTACCACCTCCACGTTGCGCCAACGTGAACAAAACCCTCCTCGAATCACTTCTCACTGTACAATTTCGTGAAAAAAAGGCAGTAGTAAAGGAAATATTCATTCATTTAGTAAATTCGTTCATTAAACTCATTTTTAATTACAAGTAGACTGTGTTAATTTAATCATGTCATATATGTACTTTAATTTATTATTATTTCAATAATCTATCATATCGTCAGATACGAAAACAGCTCTTATCAGCTTAGTATAACGTTCTTATTCCTGTCTTCATTACGTACTTCCGTCGATTTTTACTTATTAAGTCAGTCCACTGAACCCTAGTCGGCCATTGCCTTTTCGTATTTTGGCGAAGATCATTACGCCATCGACGAGTGGCGAGTCCTAAAGCCTCAACGTAATAGGAAAATTTACAAAATTAGACCGATTTCACAATATGTCCTGATGAGAAAAAGCCTTTCTTCTGATGCGCAGATACACAGGATACATAATATCACTTAAGCTGAGTAACTGAGCAAGTCACATTTTCTTTTTTTTCAACGTTTTATCTAATACAATAAACTTATTAAGATTATGTTTTTCATTTTGTTGTAACAATAATTTTGCCTATTTATGTAGATACTTGAGAAGATCGCTGGAAATTCTCGCTTGGAATGTGTTTCCCTATATTTATTATAATTATAAGAGATTTGCGCCTACACCTTTTTTGGGCACCTTATGTGTGTGAAATTCGGACCGGAGGACTTCTCTGCTTGATTTTCAATTCTCAATACCTACATTTAGTTCAACCGTCACATTTCTTAAAAATTATATTTTCAATAAAGTTTACTGATACATTTACACGTTTATTACCACTTCTTTTTGATTATGGCATTGTATATATAATAAAATTCTGATAATTTTTTAATTTTCTTTATCGGATTAAACTATCACGTAGAAAGACGCGTAAATGCTAAGCACGTTTCTCTAGATTTACGCGTTAGATTGTTTCCACAAAAAAAAAACACTTAAATCGATGCAACATTAATAAACCAGCATATGCAAATATTTTCGACAGCTTCAACGGAAACTTTGTGAAAATTCATTTTTTATATAAAATTAAAATTGATAACTTTGTTATATTTCACCTCTTTGACAAACATCTTCAGTATAAATAAATTTTGATATTGAATTAAATACTACAAAACAAACAGCATACAGCAGTGCTCCGTAACCTTTTCTCATCCGCGGCACACTAATATTTCGCGGGACACCGCGAGCTAAAATGTGTAAGTTTCATAAACGAAACTTACAAGTTATTAATTTGTCAGTTGTTAGTTGATGAATTCGAAATAGTGGTATATACATCTAATCTAATACACAAAAATCAATGTGTGTTTGTTCGTATCTTATGTACTGCCATACCGTTCATCCGATTTCGATAAAACTTTGTCAAGTTATTGCTTGCACTTGCGCGAAGGATATAGGCATAGTACAATCAGGCAACGTTTTAATTTTTAACTTACAGTATTATATATAAAAATCAATCTCACAATCCAGATATATCGAAAATCTAAAATAAAGTATCAAATTCGTACAAATAGCGACACCACAAAGAAAAACAAAAAATATTGTCTATCCAAAAGCACTTCAATAAACAGAATTAAAACAAAAACACTTTCTTTCTTTGAGTGGCATTGCAACGTATGCCGGGTACTCACCAGTTTTTAATAAAAGCTAATTAAACCGTTTTACTTTTTCAAAGTTATGGAACATTCAAAAAAAAATTCCAATTATAAAAAAAGCATTTTTATAAAATTGTAACTAAAAAAATAACTAAGCTTACTACTACCACCTATGTAAGTTGAGTGTTTAAAAGTATTTCTCAATTTTTGTTTCGTATAAAATAAATAGTTTCAAAGCGAAATTCAAATAATCTAATCAAAACTTTGCCTTGGGATAACCAACATATTTCTGTGTGAAACAATTGGGATTGATATCTTTTCAAAAAATATGTATTTTAAGGCACTCGATTTGATAATGTGTATTTTGATACATTCTTTCATTGTTGGTAGTAATTCCACTGGAAAACGGTTCGCCATCAATGCTTCCTAATTAGGGTATCCAATTCCGGACGCCTTTACTGATCCCGGGGTGGAACAAAAGCCAGGTTTTCTTGTTTGAAATTGTCAAAAAAATTATGATTATAAACACGGTGGGGCCGAGTAAGGAATTAAATTTTCTAAAAAAAAAATATTCATAACTTTTATTATTTACTTCAGATAATGTGTTCTTAATGTCGTAGGAAATGTGGAAAGGTTAACATGCATGGTTTGAAAAGTTTAATTGAATTTCTATATTGAAAAATTCGGGCTGTTTTCTGATAAATATAAATTATTTTTTACTGTTTTAAGGAGAATCACGAAATCCCGGTATTGTTATTGAGTGAATCCCGGGATTACGGGCACACCGCTTGCGGAGCACTGGCATACAATAACAGCTTTAGCACAGATGTAGAAAAATAATGTTATAACCAAAGCGAAAACAGACAAATAAATAAACTAACTGTAGATCACCTTACCACGGGCAAAGAACAAACAAAAGTTATCAGTTTTAATTTTAAATCATCATATTAGAGTTCAATATTGACATAGATAATTTAATTTGCTGTAAATAAATTGGAAAATAATAATGATTCGTTATTACGTAATAATCCGGTAACAATCTTTTTTACAGACATGTGCATAAGTTCATCCTTGAAATTAATGGCTGAATATGACACATATCGGTCTAATTATACAGGAAGTATGAGAGCGAAGACTAAACGCAGTCATTATCGTATGTGCGGCATCGCGATATCTTCAAAAATTGGCCCCGACATTTTGAATGTGACACTACATGACATTTGGCGGTCAACTATGCGGGGGCGGCGAATCACCTAGCAACCGTCTCACACTGCCGGCCCCGCCTACAGTCGGCTGTAACATATTAATGCAAATTAATGCAGATAAAATGAAGATGACAGTTCATCATTTTCATTGTTAATTTCATGATAATAATAGATGTTTTATGAGTTGCGATTTAATCCGATACAACGACACATGTATTCATAATAGATTAATCCCCACACACATCTCTACTGTATAGCATAAAATACATGTATTAATCGGTATGTCTGTTACAAGAACTCCTCCCTAAATGTGAACAGTAGCGATGTGAAATTTGCACATGTTATTCTGGCTGCCATTCCAATGTCAACTTTGCTATTTCCAACATTCTATTCTTAACACTATTATTAATTTGTGGGTGTTACATAAAATACGGTCCACGGTGATATTGTCAGCATTCAACTTTTAACGTTATTATTAATTAATGGACCATATTTTGTGGGTATGTATAAGTATTAAATTAACTCACAATATTGTTAGGTAAAATTCATCAAAGATAGACATTTTTGAAGTTAGAAAAGGCAAATGCTAATAAAAAAACACAAAATGTCAATAATAACCGAAACGCAGAATGACGAAATTAATTTTAGAATTAGAAAAATGATTGAAACTTAATTTAATTACAGATTTTCTTAATTACTTACATAAAACGTGAATATACAAAACTCACATGTAGGATGAGAAAACGCAAATTCCAGGAATTTAAGATTATAACAATTACTCACCTTATTATTTCTAAACATTTGATAAATTACATGATTAAAATTGATGTGTATTTATGTCATTTTATGTGCCGCGAATCAAAAATCTACCCAGCAAACGATGTTATCTCATATAATGTGAGAAGACCCGGATCGAAGAGAGACGAATGGCTGGTTATCGGACGTCCTGGAAGGGCTGTGATCTCAAACAAACACCATCTCAAATCCGGTTCAACACTTATTTATTTTCCATCGAACATGCAGTGGTTTATAATACACAAAATATAATCTTAACACCTAAAATTGATTCTACATTTACATTTACTTAGCAACTGAATTTACTTTAAGTTAAATACAAATGACACGACAAACGATTTTAAATTACGTCCAATTTCAAAACAAACAGTTCACATCGTCACCAGCGCCGCGACGAGGCCGGCAACTCGTCGGAGCTACCCCTCTCCGTCAAAAAATGAACTCGTCCAGCAGACGTGCCCGGCGGCTATTGAACAGCTTGGCAACAAGAGCCGGCTGATTATCCGAATTATTGTCGTTACCGCTGGGTGATTTCAGTTCTGGACACTAATGAAACTTAAACTTAACAAAAATCAGGGTGTGTCAAATGATTGTGTGCAACATCTCGCCATTACATAATATTTAAACGCTTAGCGAACTGGTCCTTATCTTTAAGGGTTATAAATAATTACATTTTCTAGATAGTACTCACTTGGAACACTTTGGATTAGATTAACTTGGTATACTCAAACTTTTATTTAAATAGTTTCCACTCAGTCAAGGATTCTTTTAACAAAGTGAGTTAAGTTGTAGTAGGTTAAGTTAGGGTTGGTCTGGTTTGGTTTGTGTTATGTATCCTAATCTGCAATTCATGTATGGGAAAATACATTTTTTAGCTTACACCTATATACCAATTTAAGTATATTTATTTTGATTTTTATATAGGTAATAAACCTTAATAATTTTTAAATTATGTGAAATTTTGACATAAATTTATATTCTTCAGACCTCTTAAAATCCAAAATGGAAAGAATATAGAATAAAAAGTAAAAATGAGTAATAAGTCACCTGTGATACATTTTTCACTTTAAAAACACTTTTTGTTTTTCTCAATATTCAATATTTGCACAAGTGCCATTTTGCTTTTTGACGATTATAATATAATCTAGTTTCTTAGAAGAACGTAAAGGCATGTTTTGTCGATTTTATTTTCGAGTAGGATTGATACTATTTTTAAAAAAAGGTTAATCAAAGATAACAAAACAAGATAATAACATATAATATATCATTTGATATATTAATTCTATAATTTTAGTATATATATTGAATTTCAATACAGATGAAAAGTGGTCTTGGGGCATTATAATAATATTAGTCTTAAGAACAAATAACTTGTTCTGTAATACAATCATTGTGAAGACCAAGTAAGGAAATTCTGATTACAAGAGAATTTGTGGAGCTCCAAAATCACTAAGGACAAAAATCTAGCAATAACAATTTTTCTAACACACCGGATGATTACCGAACGTCGTCCAGGAGGCCGGAATCCCACCGGTCGAAAGAAGAGGCAAGCAGGATTAATGCTCTCCGGTGACCCAGCCAGTTCCAAGGTCTCTCAATGATCACTGATGTAACAGTACGCTGCCTGGTACGTTTCCTAACCTCCAAACTCCCTAGGCTACCAAAAAAGGTATTTCTTTTAGTAGAAACGATATAACAATCCCATTTATAATAATATACTGCCAATATCGTTCAATAAGATCATAGGAACAATTTGGGTACGGTCTTATATTAAAATTATGTATGAATTATAAAATGCGAAGCTTAGTTTAATGCAGTCTCCCCATACAGCCCCCAATATTTGTTCTAAGGATTCGTTTGCTATCTTTTCAAGACACCTTGAGTAAGCATTTTGCATCATCTGCATATTCTCATATGATCGTCTTTTGAGGAAAACGAAGATCCAAGAGATCATAAGATAATATACTCCATAGAAGTGGTCAAATAATCGAACCTTTAGACAGCCTCGTGTAACGTTTTGTCGAAATAAGGAATTTTCGATATAAATAACGATCTCTCAATTTTAAAAATATATTCAGTCAAACAATTCAATTTAGAATCGTTAGTCAACATGCATTGTCGAATGTAACAACCTTACAAGGCAACTGAAAGCTTTGACATTCATAACATATCATTCTAGAAGAATCATTTACTTATATTTATTACAATAATTTGAGAGATTGATAGAAATATAAAATAATATGGTACCTTCCTTTCATTGTTTATATTGAAAATTCAAAAAAATATCAACATGTTGTTTGTTGATAAAAAATCCTACTTGTTGAAATTACAATGTTTTAAACTTCTTCTCATAGAAATTCCCATACAGCATCTTCTTCAACGACTGGAACAGTGCAAACACATGTCCGCGTATCAATGACCGATCGATGTGTTCTTAAGCATTTTTGTACACAAAAGTTTTGGCTTCCAATTCTCAATTGGTGCACCATAGAGTTTAATAACCATTAGGTGTGCTGTATGTTTAATCAATAACCTAGATCGAGTATCTGTTATAATTAAATTCATACAACTAAACCTTCTTTCACAAACTGCAGATTACATGGCACCGTTTTTATACACTTCAGTAGTAGATTTAAATCTGACGGAATACACCACCTACTATTGTCAACGAGTTATCTGAATGAATTCAGTGTTTTAGGATGAGAAATCGAAAATCGTCTCAGTGATTCTAATTCACAATCTCCAAAATCTGGCCAGGCAGTGTGATCTAATAATGCAAACACTTTCTCATATTGCTGATGCTGGTTTTTTTTGCTTTCTCATAATATTTGTCGGCGGCACAAGTTCTGATACAAAACTAAAAAATTCTAGACAATATTTAATACCAAAATGTTCTTTGGTATACTCGAAAAGTAAGTTCCAGTTGGCAGGGTGACGACTTGGCTTGAAAAGAAGTACCAGACTGGCGCACTGGCCCCACTACACTACTGATTATAACGCTTGTTGATTTAATAACTGCATTGATATCTAAATAAACAAAACACGTGGCATATAAATATATCGCAAAATATAGTATTTATGTTGGGTGTGGTATTTCAATTGTCTCACGAAATTTGGTAGTCTAAAATATTTCCTAGTAATATGATTCACGTGCGAATTAAAAATAGATTGTTTACAAGCAGTTAGCAAAACTAAGTTCATGAATGACTCATCAAATCGTAAAATTCGAAATGGGAATGTATGTAATACAGACATGAATTAATGAACATTGCTATTATAAGAGTTAAAAATACAAACTCTTTATCAAACTTATTACTCCATTTGATAAGCTCGAAACGTCGCAATCGTGCTGATGATTATCATTATTCCTCAGATTTTCAGCTTTCAGGGTGATTCAGATAGTCAAAACACGCCAGTTCAGTCAAAGCTATCTTTACTGCAATTAGTTAGTTCAACAAACAGTTTAATAATTTACAATTACAAATTACACGAATCACAAATGAAAGAAATTACATTAAAGTTAAAAAAGGCGCGTGGCAGGCAAACGGTTACCTTACGGCAAGGGGACCCAACCTTTTTTGCCTTGGGAGCTACTTTTTAATATAAAATTTTCTCGAGATCGGCTTCTAATATGATTCCTATAGGAACCTTTGATTTAAGGTTTTTTCCTCTTTCAAACTTAAAAATGTTTATTTTAAATGCCAAATGTATTATTCGATAATAAATATATTACAAAATAATTAAAATTTAGTATTTTCGTATATTTTTAACATAGAATTTATTTAATTTAAGACATCGACTGAGGGTTTGATGGAATTTCAAACTTAAATTTGATTAAAATGTTTATTTTAAATGCCAAATATATTATTCGGACTAATAAATATATTACAAAATAAGATGCCGAAAGGCGAAACCCGGGTCGTTAGTGACAAAATACATGGAAGTGTACAAAATCTCAATAATCCAAATTTAATATTTTTATTTTATATAATATATACATATATTTCATTTATATAAAATAATAATGTTTTTCTAAATTCACGGATGCCTTCGGGATCGACCAAATTTTGTTTGGGATCGACCGGTCGATCGCGAGCAGTTGGGCATCCTTGCCTTACGGTCAGTGAGGGGGGTAGAGACGCCCAACCGCTCCGCTCCGCTCCACCGACGAAAACAAATTCACATAGAATTTTGAAATCGCAACATATTTGTGCCCTCTGAGTGCCTGGGGGTCGGTCAATATACCCTTGGCCAATATAACACTGGGTCGATTTCAAACTACCTACATGAGATTTTTATTATTATTGAATTTTAAATGCACGAATTTTACTGAATCTATGTTGCTATATCACTGCCTATCTTTCTTAATAATTTCCTTGGTGAGAGGTGATTCGAGGAGGGTTCTGGGCACAATTCAGGGCTGGGCCGTACGAAATACGATTAGGTCGTGTCACATTGTAAGACTGAGAATTTGTAAACATAAATTGATTTCAATACACGCCTCTTCCATGCATCCCTAAATCCGCCACTGTTAGAATATTGGGCGAAAAACAAAAACTATAGCCGTCCAAATGAAGATAGTCAAGCAAGGGAACTAAGCTTGTTTTAGATGGGGGCAAACTAGTGAGGCACTAATTGGAAAGAAACCCAACTGGCTTACGTACAAGTCCCCAATCTTCTCTACTAGCACAGCATGTGCACGGACCGATATAAAGTCCAATCATTGTGATACGTACATACTACATGGAACATCCAGATTGTCAAGATTGGGGGTACAATTACTTGGGCTCCAACTTCCAACTCTTAAATCACATACAAATAATATTCTAAACATTTTTATTGTGAAATTTTATATTTAAAAAACTCATACCGAGCTTACCCTTTCGCTTTACAAACCCAACTCCAAAATCAAGCATAGACCATAAAATATTATAAATTTCTATTCCAGTTTGAGACTCTTGAATTGACACAACGGAGGGTTTGGGTTAAACAACTTGTGACTTTATCTACGCATAAATGGATGTCTTACTCCTTCAGATTACTATCTAAAAGTATGTACACTCATTTATACTTTAAAAACTGTTTTACTTCAACAACTGTGTTGAAATATGTATCATAAATTCAATCTACAAAAAAATGAGGACGCTGCTTATGTTTATTTCTGCGTATCAAAATATCCGAGTGAAAGTGTTATTTAGTACAAGCATGACTATTTGTATGAATGCTTTCTCGTCTGAGTCATAAGCATCGGTGGTTCAGTGGTAGAATGCTCGCCTGCCACGCGGGCGGCCCGGGTTCGATTCCCGGCCGATGCAATTTATTTTTGTTCTTTTTTAAAATAATTAATGGATCTTAAAATGTCTGCAAACTCAAATATTTATATCGTTCTAATTTAATTGTAGATATTTTGTAGAATTATTGTTTGTTGTTATTGTTTGCACTATGATAGGGATACCCGGGCTAGACCCTATTTCTCCTTTCATCTCTGGGAAAATAGTGTTGGTTATGATAGATCTGTGTGAGGTGATGAAATCTTGATGGTGGTGGCATTGATCGTTGATACAGTAACCTCGAGCTGATCATCGTAAAGATTTGGGCTTATATATATTATATTTTTTTATATATATGTTGCCATTATATTTCTTTTTATTATTTACAACGGTTATAGGTAACTTTGGGAACAATAATTTTATTTGAAAATTTCCTTTGGAGTTATTTAAAACAATATCTGTTTTTCAGAGTGATCAGAAAACTTTTTCTGTTGAATGTTTCACCAAAAAAACTAATATCCAAATCCAATCAAAGTAGTATGGTATCTTATCCTTTTTAAGGTACCGAGGGTAGGCTCTTCATCCTCTTCTTCAAAGTGGCGCTGGTGTTGATTTGCAGATTGAAGATCTGTGTGGGGTTGACAACAATGATGGTATGTAGTGGTGAGATCTTAAAGGTTGGGTATAAATATATTGTACGTGCTTTAAATGTCTGAAGATATCCAAAACCAAAAATCGGGTGTTACATATTAAATATTTCAAAGCTTTGATTACTTTTATGTACATCAAAATATTTAAGACTTCATTGGATGTTTCCAGTATTTTTTTTATATTGTTAAAAAATATATTCGTGGTATCATATTGGATTAATTACACATATCTATCTATCATTGAGAAAAATATTGATAAAAAAATGAAGGCGTAAATACTACTAAATCAATCGCTTAAATTTCATTCAAATGGATGAGACAGTTTCTTTGACTTTCAGACTGATTTTGTTAGTCCAACAACTCGAACGTAACCTACTAGAATATACTCTATGTGTAGCTGTAGTTACTGCTCGTAATAATAAAGAAGAAAAATAGACATGGTAAGATAAAATTTAAAAATTGTGTACGCCGCAGTAATGATCTTATTTATTGTTAAAAATTTAATTGTAAGTAAGGTATCCATAAAAATTTATGTGAACAGTTGTCTTACATTTCCTTGGAAAATTTGGGTTAATCAGGTTTGTATGTTGTTGTTTTTAATTTTAGGCATGATTCCAGGTTCTCATCAATAAGACGACCACTCAATTAACTATTGATGAGGTTCATGCTGGAAGAAGATTCTTCGCATAAATATGTAGAACGGAAAAGGGAAAATTTGTTTAAAACTAATCATATGATTCAAGACTATAAGTTCACATTTATTTTTTCTGTCAGAGCCGCACTCAAGGGACCAAAGCACCGCATGCAGCCCGCGAACCGGGGTTTACCGAGCACAGGTGTAGGGTAAGGGGGTATTTTTGTGATGTTGGTAATTTGATGACAAAACTTTGAAATAATCCTACACAGTTACCAATTGAGAGTATTGAATGAAACATAGCGAACTTGTAATCATAAGTGTGAAAGAGATGCCGAACTCTTCCACAAGCTTCTGCTAGCAACTGTCATTGTATTAGCAATCAATCAACATTGAATTTAGCGTATAGAACATCTAGATTCCCTAGGAATATCCCGGTAAAATTATTGAAAAAATCCAGCAGCATCATGGTAACTTTGAACGAATTATTGTGTTTGTTTGATTAGATTTGTGATATATTTTTTATTAATTAAAACACATATCCGATAAAGCAATCGTATCTTTGAATAATTGCCCGATACTGTACACGATGGTCTATAGTCTACGACCTTCACGACGATATTTATATCAACTTCTGAATAATGATATAATATCATCAAATGATAACAAAACAAATAAAATACGTAGTGTTTTTGCGAACAATTTATTCGAATGACATTGGCCGTGACTGATACCAAAGAATCGATTACAAATATATAAATATATTTGTTTTAGCTATTACATATAATTTATACTAAAAATTCAATGCAATACACTGAGATAATTTAATGCAATGTGACTTATGAATCGTATGACTCACAAGTACGACATTTCGAAATATAATCTTTAAAATATATATATGTAGTTAATATTATTATATTATAATAAGTATTTAGTATTTAAACAAGAGGTCGACTGACATTTGTTTGTGTAAAGGCAAAATAGTCAATGTTTAATGCTCTACGTCTAAAAGGAAAAGTCAAGAATATTTAGTAAATATTACGATTATATATAATAAAATGAATTATATTGTATGTATTAAATATTAATTTATTTTAAATTGTGTTCAATGATGTGGAATGACAAAACGTGGTCCTTGATTCATAACGCATCGTATCATAAAAATAATTTATAATATTTGACACGGCTCAATCGTGTTTGGTACGACCCAGTCGCGAACTGTGCCCAGAACTCACCTTCGAATCAACTCTCACCAAGGCAATCAGCGAAAAAAATGGGCCGTGAAATGGCAACATTGCTAGAGATCGACCTCAGGTACTCGGCAGTGTTAATAAAACAAGGCTGCCCTTTTCAAAAATTCCTCACCGGTCGGTATCCGTTGGTGGAGGCGTACGGGCATCTGCCACGTCCGCCTGACCAAAAGTCAACCGTTCCAATGCCGCGCATCAATTTTTCGCTCGTGGTTTTTTTAGTGTAAATTGTAACCATTTTTTTAAAATAATAACTAACTGCAATAAACGGTAACTTGGACTGAACTGGCGTGTTTTGAAAGTTTCAATAGGTGGAATATTATCCTCATCAGCACGCTTGTTATTTTTCGAGCTTATCGTAATATAAGTTGTATGCACATAAATGTAATAGTATTTGTAACTCTCCAGTACTATAAAATAATCTCTTCTAAATAAGGATAGCTGACAGTCATAATGTGTAATATCGATAATAGTATTTATAAATAACGTAGTAAGAGAATTTACTAATATAAAGTTACCCTGTCAAAGGCACCCGCCCCAAGAGATTAATGTCCCTTCCAATTTAATAAATGTCGTGAAAATTCCTGGAAATAATATTGTAATGTTTGTGTTAACAGCCGCAATGAATTTATTATTATTAAATTTCCTGTGCCGGTCGCGAGAAATTGGTCACACGATTGCTAATGACCTCCACCTTATGGTAGAATTTAATTTAATTAAACGGCTGCCATTCCATGAGGGAGTGGAGAGACGTTCGACATTTTCCGTCCATTTCTTGCAAATTTAATAGGCCAAAGTTTACTACTCCGCCACCTTAAAGAAGCAGATCAATGTAGTAAATAAATAGTAATGAACGTTAAAACGAATGATTATTATTCATTCCATTACTTTATTATTTCAAGAATAATGGAAATGTGGAGAAATACGAAGGCAAGGATCACGGCTCGAATTCGACCAAAGCGTAATGGAGAGGCGCTCCACTTCATAAAATCCCCAGTGTGTAGCACGAGTAAAAATTTACACTTCGGTTCCTAAATTATCAAAAATTAATTATCGCCAAAAAACACTTACGTGCAATATTGATAAAAAACATTAAATTTAGTACTGGTATTTTTTCAAATTATCGATCGTCCAGGTTCGTGAAATTGACTGATGTAAGAAGTGAGCGGCGTGATACGAACCGAGAAGCAACCAAGAGGTTATGATATCGTCACCATAGTATTAAACGATAATTATGGCAAGACCTATCTGGCGCGTTTGGGTAAATTGAGACCTCACAATTTTTTTCGTGTTGTTATTTGGGTTTACTCAGTCTTTCTTTTTCGAAGAGAGTAGTGATTGGTTCATCGCTCTTGCTTTTATTCCGTTTTTAGAATCGGATGGGTGGGAGAGAATTTAAGGCGTTACAAACATCCATGCCTTGGAACAAAAATCCATAAATTGGTTTAAAAATCAATTTATGAAACTGTCCGAACTAGGACTTGAACCCGTGATATCCGTAACCGAAGCCAACGACGTTGACCACTGCACCACGGACCCGATAAATAAATAACATTGGCAAAAAAAGTATTGATCTTGTAGAAAAGGAAGGATCAATGTATAACGTCAATAATGATATTTGAAGAAAATATGATATGAAGTTAAAAATGACAGCCGTTGGGGAAGGTGAAACAAAAAAATTTTATATTGTGTTTTAATTTTTCCTTGCAATCCTACTATACCCAAACATGTCGCATTTTATTCGGGCTAGTACTGTTTTCATTTTTTTAAAATACATAAACACCAGGCGCGTGCAGTGGCTTTATCTCCTTCTCGCTTAATCACATGAAAAGTGAAGGAGCAAGCGAGATGCGCTTTTGCATCATTCTTGCTCATACCCAAATTAGGTTGTGCGATAGAGATAGTGACAGTAAGTCCACCGCACGCCGATGATAAACACATATTTCTTTTTGTTATCCTCATAGGAATATGAACCCCGAACTCTAACACGGAAGCAAGGATACATAAAAACTTAGTTATGCTATTGTAGCAATCTTCAGTATATTATTTATATACATAAAAACTAACAGGAAAAAGTGAGAAAGGTTTTTTCAAGAAAAAATCAATGTGACCCAATGTGGCATTGAAGATTATAATATCGACGGTGTTTTGGCCAATTGATGTAAACCTCAAAATTGAAATCGTAAAAACTGTTTTTATCGAAAACATTATATTGACTGTGTTTTGGCCAATTGATCTCATTTAAAAGACAATACAGCAGATCTCAACCAAATGATGTAAATTAGAAAAATAAATTGACCACTTTTTGGAAGGAAAACATTATTTTACTTTTTTTTAAGTTTAAAAATTCTTACCCCCCACTTGAGTAAGCTACTATTATCTTGACACTCCAAATATATAATCTCGTATCTGCAAACATGAGAATGAACTGGAGTGCATTTTAAAGATTCATAACGCAACTCACCATATAATGTTTTCGTTAAAAACAGTTTTTACAAAAACCTAAACAATTTCAATTCCTAGCTTCAATCGGTTAACCAAAACACCATCGATATGGTGAGTTGCGTTATGAATTTTTGAAATTTTTGAATTTTTGAAATGCACTCCTGTAACTTATCATGTTTGCATATACGCGATATACGTAAGTAGTGTCGATATAATAGTGGCTTACATCAAGGGGTAGGATCAGAATTTTTAAATCTAAAACCAATGTAAAATGATGTTTCCAAAAAGTGGTCAATTTTTCTAATTTACATCATTTGGCTGTCGTCTTTAAAATGAGATACAATCATTAACTGATTTTATATATTTTTTGAGGGTTGCATCAATTGGCCAAAACACCGTGGATATAATTACGTGTTTGTTTTTTAAAACATTACATAAATTTAAACATTTACACTAAAAAAATATTTATATAAACCCATGATAGATAAATACTTCCCATTTTTTTTTAAGTAATTATTGCGCAATTACGTGTCATTGGAGTTTAGAGGGCGCCAAAGAAGACGAAGTTTGGTATTTTATTAGTGTGTGTTTTTTATTATATCGAAGAACAAACAGCGCGCGGCGAACAATTCGACTCCGCTGAAAATATGCGCATCTAGACGGTGACTGATCACCTTCAATTCGCTCGCAAGGTTAGGCAAATTTCAATTTTTTCGCTCGCTAGACGCCAGACCCGCTCTTCAAATTCGAAATATTTGGGCATTTGTGCAAATAAATTGGGTAAATTGCTTCATATCTAATTAAATGACTCATTATCGTCCGTAAAATACATGTATTTACAGCTTTTTTTAAAATTCATATCATTAATTGAAACAATTTCTTCTTAAAGACATCGACTGAGGGTGCTTGATGAAATTTCAATATCATATATGAATTGTTGCTTGCGGAATGCTTGAAGATGCCGAAAGGTGAAACCCGGATCGTTAAGAAATGTACAGAATCTCAAGAATCAAATATTTTTTTCATAAATAATATCGTATATAACACGGAAAAAAATTTAATAAAACAGAAAAGTTTTTTCCTTTTAGATGGTAGGTATCATATCGTCGTTGTTCTGAAAGAAAACACTAAATCGAAAAAATTACGTACTTAGTTAGCTATATCAAAAGTATCCTTATTTCGAACTCTACGGAAGAAGAACACATTTTACAGTAATCCTACGATTCATGGTATTCATGGATTAGGAATAGTCAGAAATCAGCTGACTGAGACTCCAAGCGCTGTTGGACGAATTCAAAAGCTTTTTTTAATTACTATAAAATAGATAATGCAGTGACATGAAGAATATTACAAAAATAGCCTATTTGCCGAAGCGGTTGATAAAATTATGACTATATCAGGAACATGAAGTAATCTGATTTCAAACGAATACTATTATTAGGTACTGAATTTTTTAAAATAAAGTTAAATTAACTAATATTTGTTTGCCAATCATTTTAAAAATCAATTGCCATAATTAAAGCTTGAAAAACTGGGGCATGTTGTGTGAAGTGTTGATGAGGTGGATTAAAAATGACAGTCGCCATTTTTGCATTTGTTAACGTCATTTGTTAACGGCTTACTGAATTACAATCTAATATGTCTACAACAGCAGTGTTTTGGTGACATCTGTTTCGTCAAAGTTACGTCATATTTTTTACAAAAAAAAACAATCCAAATCAACCAGTACACAATGCAACTTTGGTGTGTCAGTATTTATTAAAGTTATTTATCAACAAAAACAAAGATGGATGATGATTTGTGACAGCCGCTCACAGTATAAATGCGTTGGTTGTATATAGTTGTAGAAAGATCATATTATTATTACTTAACCTTTTTACTTTGATTATTATTTAATATCTGAATTGGTGGCATCCTTTCAAAACAAAATCGATATGTTGTCGCGCGTGTGACATACCACTCGCCGAGACGACCTTGAGGGAACAAAAAACAACGTATTAATTTCTAACATGATAAAATTGATAAAAGTGCGACATTATCAATCGCTTCTACAATCGCGATACACGTAATACATATTATTTTTTTGTAGTAATAATAAAATGATTATAAATTCCAGCGAATTTACCGAATTTAAATGATGAGGTGACCTTGTACAGACCGCGAATTAGCCAAGGTGAATAAATACGCAAATACAGTGTGTTCGAAAGAGTGCATAATTATTGTGTTTATTATTTTATTCAAGTTTATTATTTCAATGTATTTATTTATAAATATTCAGAGTTTCATGTTTGTTTCATAAATAAATAACACATCATATTAATTAAAATAATATTTAGTTAAAACCTTCACACGTTTTTACAAAATATAATAGGTTAATTAGGCATGAATAAACTATTTAATGCATACATTATTAGTTACTATTGGAATAATTAATTCAATATAACGGACTGAAGATGCTATTTTTTTACGTTTTAATAAGTTTTCCATTTCAGTGCTCGAACTATTCAAGTAATTATTCAGTTCAAGAGGAAAGATCCACTACACCACACTACAGAAGTCTACTACACTTCGGATTCGATTTTATGGAACATAATTTTACGATAAAAATTTTGTTTCCTTATTTAACTAGTAGAGATAACGACGAGCGAGTGAGATGAGTACATTATGTGGTGTGATATTCATATCATGTCGTACGCGTTATTATAGCAAAATTGATAGTATTGATATATACATATTCAACATCGATACAACACAAAATGATAATTCGATATTGGTTTCGGCCAATTGTGTAACACTGAAATAACGAAAATGGGTTAATGATTGGATCTCATTTTAGAGACGACAGAGCGGGTATCATCCAAATGATTAAAATTAGAAAAATAAATTGACCACTTTTTGGAAGGGAAGCATCATTAATTACCACATTGGTTTAGGGTTTAAAAATTTTGACCCGGCCACTTGATATAAGCCACTATTATATCGACACCCTCACGTATAATCCCGTATCTGCAAACATGAGAATTCACAGGAGTGCACTGCAAAGATTCATAACGCAACTCACCATATGACATTTTTGATAAAAACAGCTTTTACTCTCTCCTAAACTATTTTAATTTTGAGAGTTACATCAATAGGCCAAAATACTGTCGATATGATGTATTTTAAAAAGAAAACACAATTTGTTTTATCCTAACGTTTTTTAATTATCAGGGTCGGTTTCGCTCATCACGAGCATTATCAACTGATGATGATAGTACAAAACAAATTGTGTTTTATTTTAAAAATGTAATAAATGTCCCATCCCATCTTTCAGGACCATCCTCAAGAAAAACAGCAGTTTTGCGGCGCCTACCTTTATGTGCGCCACAGGCTAACTTTTTTTATTGTGCTATCTTGTTGAAGCGCTACCGTTTACAATTTTTTTCTATATTCAATAAAAATAACCCGAATTGTGTATTTATATTTTATGTATTGTATTAACATGTTATACCTATCGGTCACATGAACGCCATATTAATTGAGAAACTTCAGGTGCTTTACATTAAATGCACTATATTGAAGGTGCACGTGTGTTGGCCCACCTTGGTTTTCAATCCGAACATCCGCGGTGATCGGAAGGTCAAGTTTGCACGCCCTTTTGTTGGCCTATCAAAATGTAGACCCGAAATTCTTTTGAATCGAGCCGGCCGAGATAACTTTGACAGCATAATTTTAACCTCTACGGTAGCACAGTCTGTGCTAAGTCTGCGTCTGTCACATCGAAAATTAATCAGACCAATCAACCGCCTTCTCAAAGACATACTTTTTTAATGATACTTAGACCAGGGGCTTCCAAACTTTTCCTGTTACTACACACATCTAAAATTTTAACGCCAGTCTAATTTTTCTTAGATAGAAATAAAATTAATCAGTAAATTAAAGCGTTGTGAAAAACATCGAATGGTTTCTTCCAAATGATAATATTCATTTAAAACAGCAACAAAAATATGGTAAAACTACTAACCGTACTCGTCATAGATAACGGTATCGAAATTGAAATACTGAATGTATAAAGTAGCCAGTACGTCGGAACTGTGTGTGCATTGCATAACATTTTATGTTATTATAGACACCGGAAACGCTTAGGTCAATAATAAAACGTGTACAGAGTGGTCTGGGCTATTATATATAAGATAAATAAATTATATACATATTATATTGGTCAGGTTCGTGGTGCAGTGGTCAACAACGTTGGCTACAATTACTGATGTCTCGCATTCAACTCCCGGTACGGACAGTTTCATAAATTGACTTTCTTTTCGATTTATGTTTGTGATGTCAATAATTCCTGTCCCACCCATCCGAGGCTAAACACTAGTGCTGTCCTAGCACTATCCTTCTATACCTCCATTAGGAGGCCATATGCTTAACATTAGGAGCTGACATGGTAAAAAAATATATATTCATCCTTTTGTAATGCACTTTACCAAAGCAACCTTAAGTTACAAGCAGTGCTATAAGAAAATTTTCAATTTACGAGTAGTCCTGGGAGTCCCAGTATCTACGAATAAATTGTATGGCGGTTGTATTTACGAACATCGTCGCTCAACTCTGTTTTTCGTCGAATATAACGTATATTTGAAAAGATTTCTTGTGAGTTAATTCAGTGTTTCTTTACTATAATCATTATATAATTTACGATTCATCGAATACCAACTTATATGCATGTTAAGTAATAATCAAATCGTCACAATAAATTATATCGTACAGTTGTCATAATATATGTAGTGAATGGCACAAAATGCGATGTGTGCAGGGTAGATTTATTAGAATCGTAATTTATCGCAAAATACACACTTTGAATTGTCAACTAAGAACAACCTTTGATTACGATTAGACTTTATAATTATACTCTTTCAAAGTAAGTAAACATCTTTATTCCTAATATAAAATTAAAATTGATAACTTAGTTATTTCATTGGCTGTGTTACTAAACGTAACACATTTCGCTTCATTAGGAGCATCTTCAGCCTAACTGTATCAAAAAAAGGTATTAAAATGAATAGTTTTAAAATGAAGTTTTAGAAATTAATAAAACCATTAACACTTATCGATTATTAGTAAATAACATTAAATAGGACATGTAGCTCACTACTATTAAATTTATTACCCTTGGAATTTTCACCTTCAAACACTAGTAATTAATTATGTAATTAATACTATCATCGTTTGGGTCCTACCCCTCCCGACGTCAAGTAGAAGGAAACAAGCCCACCCTAAACTTCATTTTTAATTTAAGAATTAGAATCACTGTTTACCTCAGATTCTTAAAGATGCTTCTTAAAGAAGCGAAACGCGTTACATTTAGTAACACAGCCATTGGAACAACTAAGTTATCAATTTTAGTTTTATGTTAAAACACCAAAGTTACCGCCGAATCCATCGAAATTATCTTTATTCCTATAAGCATTACAGAAACTACATTTATTTACCCAATATTTTGCATTATTAAAAGATGCTAGAATTCATCGTGATTAGTTCAAAATATCGATTTCATGACTCCGCAGTAAATTTAACGGACCGCTCGTCCGCAAAAATACCTGCTGACGGGCCGTACAGCATGGCGTGTCATTATAGGGGGCTTTGACTTTACCCAAAACAGCTTTGTAAATGCTGTCTAAACCATCCTGGAATCATTATGTCGTTTGCAATATTAAATATAGGTATATAGCGCGTAATTTTTTTGAAGTAATATTTGGAAGTACTACAAAAAAATTGTGTGATATTTTTAAAATATAATGTCCTTCCGCCAAGAATTGACAGTTAACACATTTAAAGTCACGTATCATCTATTCTTGTATTTTCTGGCTAACTTCTGATGAACTTTATAAATATTTGTTTGAATTTTGCTGTATCACGTTTTGCGCCGAAAAATATTCTAAAACAACAATCATTTAAATTTCGCCGCATTGTAGAAATACCGCGTAGATAAAGTATGACGACATAAACATTAAATTTCATATGTATTTGGGTATACACTCTCACAGTTTCAGTAAAAGTGAATGTTTTATGTTAACTTCTGATCGCATTATGTCTATACAATATGACACGTAGTAATAACATTTTTCAGAAAGACTCTTTCCTTTTAGATAAGTATGTATTTAATATTGTTCATGCGTCTTCAACCAACTTACATTGGTCTACTCACACTAATATCGCTAGAGATGCGTCAATAATTAGTATGATAATATTTATATTGCAAATAATTACAAATGTGTATTGAGAGAGTTATTATTAAGATTAGATACTTACATTAACGGCTAGTTAGTTGACCAGCTGTCAAAATGACTAATTTGAAAGTGATAATGGTCGTATTATGACATTGGCAAATACCGAAAGCCCTCGATGAACGTTTAATAAAAAGACTTGTATGGCTCTTGTTAGAATCCGTAAATATACATAACTAGGTGTTCAAGGATTCCTCTAGAAACTGTAGTACATTTTATTTTCTGTTGATCAGAAGAGTTGACTTCCATATCGTCACTGTTCTGGAAGAAAACACTCAATCGGAAAAATGACATATTGAGTTAGTCATACCAAAATGTTCCTTATTTCAAACTCTGTCATATGAAAGAACACACTTATTTTTATAAATTACACTTATACTTAAAACTAGTTTTTTAGAAACAAACAAAATGAAAAAGGCATAGCATTTCAAACATTTGTCAAACTTTAAAGTCTAATTACTCAAGCTTGTATTTTTCAGTTAGTGTCTTTTTCCAGAGTAACGACGATATCTTTCTGTGGGAAGAATTAAATTTGTCCATTTAAAAAAATACGACAGTTGACTGGAACAACCTTATAAGAGAATTTTGTGTGTGGCGAGTTTCGTTAACTGACAAGATAATGGGTAGGCATGGTTCAATTTTATATATAGTTAGTTTTATAATAGCGCTTACTTAGTACAAAATCGTTAAAAAAAAATTATGTAAGGAGTTTTGGTTGCGGGGGAAGTGGGCCGTTTTTTAGGAACGTCCAATAACCGGGCCGCTCGCTTATTGAAAACGGGTGACATATCTCAGTACAGTTTTCTACGATGGGCCCTTATAGTTAGTTCACTGACCAAACCAAAAAACCCTTAATATTATAACAGTATTACATTAATTATAGCAGAATTTTTACCTCATAACCTTATAAATCATATTATCTTTAAACTAATAAGAACAACAAACTTTCACTTTCTTATAAAAAAATATTTGATTTTAATTTTTAATTGGCTTTTTAATGTACTGAATATACTAGTCATATGATTCAATCTTGAAAATGTTAATATTAATATTTATGATACAAAAAGTGTGATGATGTCCGCATGAAATATTATTAAAGAGCCCCAAGAGGTTTGGTGTACATTACCTAATAAAATCTATCCTTAAGTATGAGTGTTGTGTTCACGTTTAAAAAAACAATTCAAGAAAACGTTGATATCTTTTTTGAACCGTTTACTAACTTGAATTTCTACGTAACATCATTATTTATGTAAGTCCATAAAACCAAAATACTTAATAAAGAATACAACCGAGCTCTTAATAAAAACTAGTATCTATCTTCTTTCGAAAAACAAATGTTATGTTTGAATGTATACACCTACATACAATAATTACATGGTGTATAAATTCGCAGAACTGAATAAAATGGCGTGCGTCAATCGTCAGTCCAGGGGGCACGGTTTATTTTGGTTCACATTTGTCCTTCACTCGATGAAAAATTGAGTGATTCACATCCCCACGTGGGAGTCAAATTAAATAAATCAATACGCAGAAGCTTATTAAATATTGTTCCAACCTAGAGGACACATTTTATAAGTGTTTCTATGTAAATATATTACAACACTAGTCTTCACATATTTTATCAATATGGAATTATTATTCAGGTAAAATCTAATTTTAGTTCGATTCATTGTAAATGTTGTATGTCAAGAAAATAGGGAATATGCTTTAAAACGTTATACATATCACTGCGCTGATACGCTTTGTGTATAATATACAGAGCGAGTCCGTGCATTAGTATTCATAGATCCCGTGATCCTAGAATCGAGAACATCTAGATCAGTGATTTCCTAGGGGTCCTTGTGACCGCTGAGGGGGTCTGTGGCAAATTAAAAATAATTTGGGGGTTCGCGAAAAATTTTACATATAAAAAAATTGTGACACATTTTCATCATTATGAAAGTTGAAATAAATTGATAGCGATTTGCTGGGTGTTGGACCCTTATGCAAGCAGATCCACAAACTCAGATGTATCCATACTAATACTGTAGCAATTTATTGAATAATCCACAAATGAGGAGCGGGAACCAGTATTTGTACAAGGATACCACAAATTCTGGTTACAAAAACAGATACCAATTTTATATTCTCCATTATGAATCATTGTACAGAGGCTGTTGATTGCTGCCCCGTCTTCCATTTAGTAGAACGTTGATTTAGTGCATTTCTTAAACTCATCATACTTTAAATATCAAAATGTTTTATTTATATTTTATTTTCACATCACCACTTACCATTCAAGACATCAAAATCAAATTTATATTTTTTCTATAATGAAGTTACGTAGAGTTATTTTACTTGGGGGGTTCATGGTCAGGTTTTTGCTTCAAGAAAGGGTTCATAGGCATAATAAGTTTGGGAACCACTGATCTAGATCCTAGAGCTGGAATGTAATAAAGTGGCAATATTAACTAGTTAAAATATTACACATCGACGGTGTTTTGGGCAATTGATATACCCTTCAAAATTGAAATTGTTCAGGAGATTGTAAAAACTGTTTTTAACGAGAACATTTTATAGTGAGCATTTCATGTTTGCAGGTACGGGATTATATGTAAGGAATATCGATACAATAGTGGCTTACATCAAGTGGCCTGGTTAGAATTTTTAAACTAAAAACCAATGTAAAATGATGTTGCCCTTCCAAAAATTGATCAATTTATTTTTCTAATTTACATCATTTGGCCGAGACCTGTTCTGTCGTCTTTAATATGAGATCCAAGCATTAACACATGTTCGTTTTTTTAGGGTTACATCAATTAGCCAGGACTCCTCCGATATTATACAAGACTATTCTAAGAAAATGACATTCTTTTGATGGGCAATGAATGAGAAGTGTTATCTACTATTGTAATAAAGAAGAAAACAGCTTTAAATATTATATTTATACAAAAAATTAAGAGAAAGATAATAATTATTCAGTTGCTATGCGCATAAATCGTTGGATTTTTTGATTTCTCATCTATTCATGTATGATATTGTGTTTTGATAACTCTTCTTTAATTTTAAAAGACACATAGTGATGTCTTGTTGACGGTAACGATCAATCAAGTCAGACCAGGATGAGCGTATTTGTCAAATGCTAATCTTTTCACTGTAAGAAAAAGAACTACGAGTGGACCGATAACTTTATGTAAGGTATATCGTCGCTGTTCTGGAAGAAAACACTAAATCGAAAAAATAGCATATTGAGTTATGCCAAAATGTTTCCTATTTCAAACTCTACCGTATGGAAGAATGTGCTTATTTTTATAAATTATAATTTTACTAAAATAAAATAGTTTTTCACACACAAACAAAATGAAAAAGGTATTGCATTTCAAACATTTGACAAACTTCATAATCCAATTACTCAAAACTAGTATTTGTCGGCGTCCGTGGTGCAGTTGATAGCGTCGTTGGCTACGGCTACGGATGTCTCGGGTTCAAACACCGGTGCGGAAGGTTTTCATAAATTGATCTTCTTTCAATCGATTTATGGATTTCTGTTCGTAGTCTGAGTGTTTTTAATCTCTAAAAATTCCCTCCCACCCACTCGATCCTCACGGGGCATAGCGAGAGCGATTAGCTAACCATTATTCCTGTCCTAGCCCTATCCTTCTATCCCTATTCCCTTCAAAAAAAGAGAGGTTGAGCAACTGAGTAACAAGCAATTCTCATAGAAAAATGTTGAGATACCTCCATTAGGAGGCCATATGCTCCACGTTGGGAGCGGACAAGGATTAAAAAAAAAAAATATTTTCAGTTAGTGTCTTCTTCCAGAACAACGACGATATAATGATTAAAAAATTGAATTCTGAAACCATTACGAAAACAAAAATACATTTTAGTTTTACATGAATGAACATGTCATTCATAATTAATTGGTAAATTATGACCAGTTTTGTCTTTAGTACTAAATCATGTAATGGCGGAAATTGTTGATATGTCACCTTACTTTACAGGAGGAGTAATACAAACTTTGAATTTGATTATGTTCACAGCGTTTCAAACTTTTTACGGAAAGTGTAAATAAGTTGCCAGATGTTGTCATGATACTTTATTCGTGTGATGCCAAACAATCGATATGTAAAATAATTTGTTTTGGCTTGTCACCCTTTTTAGTAAATTTATATATTTTTTCAAACAAAATATATTTTGAATAGATAATGACACCATAGTGTAAGAAGTAGAGGTGAGCTGACTTGTTGTTTTGTAAAATATGCAACGTCGCTTGACCGACCGAATTTGTATTGTCACCAAAACACTGTTGTGAAAATATTAATAAAAGATTGTAATTTAATAAATACAGAATGATGTCAACAAATGCAAAAATATCAACAGTTCTTTTTAATACAGCTCACAGATACGTCTTACACCATGGGCTGAAATGCGGAGGAATATATTTATAAATCGTGAAATTAATTTAGAGGGTGGTGATAACAACGTATGGTAACACAGACGAGATGGCAATTCTGAAGGGAAGCATAGACACGTCCGCAACGCACGCTACCCGACGATGAAAAAGACGTGAATACTCATCACACGCTGTCGACCGAAAGAGTCCGCCTCCACATCCAGACAGGTTAGTTCCCACTCCATCTATAAACTTAAATTAACAAATTAGTAACACGATTCGTAAACATACTAAGTATCATTAATTAAGCACAAATTCTGGATGATAATGGAGAGATTTTATTTGTTATTGGTCATACTATAGTTGCTTTAAATTCCGAATCGACAAACAATCAAATCGGATTGGCAGCATGTATTATAATTTAATAAAACATTAAGCTAGCAAACATGTTCGGCCCGTGCCTTCAATTATCGCCAAGGTCAAGGTGATGTCACACACACAAGGTCAATGAAAAAAATAATTCAAAAGTCATTTACATTGTATTACAACTTCAAACAATATTTTATTTAATCCGCCATTAGCAGATTACGCAATCATTTTTTTCGCACAACAATCTTTCAGCATTATTACAGATTGCAGTATTACGATTACATTTAACTATTTGGCACAGTGGCTAGAAACCCAATTGGTGATTTATTTTCGCGTTCGATAACCGTGGTGGATATAATCTGATGATAATTATATCAATTTTACGTGTTTATTTGTGAGAACTAGGGCTTCCAATCCCGGCATCCCGTAATCAATCCCGTAATCCCGGGATTGTCTAAATATCAATGACGGATATCACGATTCATCGTAAATGCTAAAAATAATTCATATTTAAAATCAAATAATTCCTAATTAATTACAACGTAGGTATTCCGCGGTCTGTTCGTGTACATATTTTTTTTATAATATATACTACACAATACATTTATACTAATTAATATAAATATACTGTTGTCTCCTTCTTTCTCATATTTCGTAATAGCCGTTTATAACCAATTTGCACTAGTGAGAACCACATCTAGCGTTTTGTGATTTAGGTTTATCCGCAAGTAGGTATTTTATAAATTCATTTTACCTTATTTTGACGAAAAAATTAGTATCAATCGATGGATTTTCGATTTTAAGTGTAAAGTCATAAAACAAAAAATAAAATTTGGTGTCGTGTCCGCATCTAGTATATTTTAATATTTACAATGGATTCGGCAGTATCTTTTTGGAAATTCATTTGCAATATAAAATTATGGTTGATAATTTTGTTATTTCACTGGATGTATTACTAAATGTGACACGTGTTTCACTGCTTCAAAAATCATCTTCATACTAACTATATATTACATACTAGTACATTTTTGTTTTTCCTTAGAAGGTATTAAATCGCTTTTAAGGTGTTTACTGTCAATTTTGGGTGGAAAGGCTTTATATTTTTAAAAATAGAGCACAATTTGTTTTGTACTCTTCCACAAGTTGTTAATCTGGCATCTTCTGCTTTGTTATATCCGATTTATTAATTTGTATTATACCTATAATGTTTTTTTTTTTTTTAACTTGTAAGAATTGATTCTGGTGATGAGCGAAACCGATCCTGATCATTATAAACATGTGGAAGTAGTACAAAACAAATTGTGTTTTATTTTTAAGATATGAAATGTTTGAAATAAGTTAGTTAGGACTAGAATTTTTTTTCATGTTATCCGATGTTTCATATAAAACGAATATATAATGAATTCAAACACGCTAAACAGATGCATACTTAAATATTTGACACAAATGATTTAAAAAAATGCATGAGATCGGCTTCTGTGGTCTAACCGTAAGAGCTTTATACTTACGGTCAGGTGAGTCTGGGTTCAAGTCCCGACAAGGCAATATCAAATTTAGTCAATTAATATTTTTAATCTTGGTGTTTGTGATGTGTTTTCTCCTCGAGTTGATCTCGAATTATTTGTATTGATTTTATATGATTTAAAAATATTTGGCACCTTTGTTACGTAGCCCGTTCGCACATAGTAAGTTAGAATAATTAACATTACACTTCAAATAAAGTTTGTGAAGGAGACTTAGCATGTCACTGTTAATAGGCCCAGTGTGACACTGGCACATTGGCATTGAACAAAAAAGAAAAGTCTAAATAAGTTTGCAATATTGTGAATGTGACATTGGAAGTTTTTCTCGGGGAGGCTTTAAGGGTGGCGTCTGAAATTCGTTCGCGCGGTCGCCCTGCTCTTTGTGGAATCTCTCTACCCTTCAAATGTCAAGGTCTACTTTATTATTTGCCTATCGGTCGTTTCGCTCAGAACGGTAAGCCTAGCATTTTTTTTTAACTATTTTTAAATTACTCAATAGTCTTTCAACGTCGCAGCCGGGTCATTGTGATATATTATAGCTTCGTGGGACACGACATATATTTTTTTATATACGGATTAACGGATTTTTTAAACATTATTTAGACCAATTTAACAATGACAAGTGGACAAAAAATACCTGAAGTGTCATCATGAACAACATTCATGCAATACAAACCTAAATAATATTATACATGTACTGATTGATTTGGCATTTACTTGGCAGAACTTCATTATAATACTAGTGGGAACGCCTCGTCACAGATAACGGTAATGAAATTGAAATACTGAATGTCTAAAGTAGCTGTTCTTTAGTTTCCATACTGACGGACTGATTGTTGTTTGCCTCGGCATTTGCGTCAAGTCGGAACTGTGTATTTTTATATGAGAAAATTTCATACCTACACCTGTATGTGATAATAATAAACCGTCTACGCCTACAGACCGGTCTGGGCTATTATATATAAGATGATAAAATATCAAAGTATTTAGTTCTACAAAATTTTATTAGTTACTTGATAGATATTTCGGTTTAACGCCATCTCCAGAGCTATTAATCAGAACCATAATTCTGATGATGACGTTAAGCCGAAATAGGTACTAACTAACTAAAAAATTTTATACAGCCAAATACTTTGATACTTCATCCTATTCCTATACATGTATTTTTACTTAGCTATTTTTCAACAAATGTTTGTAGATAAACTTAAATTTCGGAATTTGATGACATCAGTAAAGAAGGGCCAATGTTTTCTCAAAGCTGCACTCGTGCGCGGCCGCGCAGCAGTTATAGTGCACATACATATATTTTTTTATAAATTTTTATACAGATGCGATGAATATAAAAAAAATTAAAGTAAAACAAGCCAACTAACTGTTTTTTCATCCAAATATTTTTTTGTACCTTAAGTAGGTATGGTGTAAATGAAATAATAATAATAATAATAATAATTTTAAATATATAAACTAACACAAAAATACTCAAATAAGACATATCCATATTGTTTTCGCAAAAACGTTTAAATTATGCCGCTCATTTGTTGGTTCAGTCTACTGATGTTTTGTATTTTCTTCGCAAAGAACTTCTCCTCTTACAGGGTATATTGGTAAGGACTGAATTTATTAATCAACTTTACTATGTAGCTACTGCTAAGAAAAGGAAGCTAGATTCGCTTAAAGACCGTTTAAGTGTGAGCGTATTTTTCAATTATTATTGAATGATATAGTTATTGTTTTGTAGACTAATAAAAAATTATTTAAAAAATCGTTTTGCAGTCGGCCGATTTTGTAGAGACTCCGACTCTGATTCAAAGTTTATGTATCTCACGTGACCCTATAAACGGTTTAAGCCATGAATTTTAATATACTAGTAATATTAAAAGTGTATGTGCATCTATTAAACGAAGGTATTATATAACATTAATATTACGTCAAATGTATGACTTGCGTTCAACAAAAAATGTAAGGTTACCTATATAAAATACATTTCTGATAAAGTTTAACTTCTTCTGATTGTTATCCAATTGACATTACTTCATAGACTTTTTAAATAAATAAATATACCATATCTTTTTTCACTGAAGGTTACATTTTTCCATAATTATGTCGATGAATAAGTGAAGTCGCGTTCAATTATCAATTATTATTATCATACGAATTGACGCAGATGTGAAAATCTTTCACAAATGCAAGCTGCACTATTGCACTGTAGTTGCACTTCTGGTCGTAGCCGACAAAATCATGCACTCGTGAAAGTTACCGATTCTCAAAATGTGTGGTAACATTCAAGATTTTTATTTTCTATTTCTCTATAATGATAAAAATCAACTCTAAAATAATAAACTTGTTGCACTGCGACAGATTTGAACAGAAAAAGAAATATATATTATCAATTTTAAAAAACAGTTTACAGTGGGCTTAAAAAATCTTATTTAAATACTCAACTTATTTTCTATTCGAATTCACCTTGTTTTCCACGAAAAACTCAACTAGGGCTTCCATACCGGGATTCCGGAATCCGTGTATCCCGGTCAATTATTCAATCCATCCCGGGATGGCGGTAAACGATAAAAATGTTTCAATTTAAATACCTCCTGATTGATTATGACAAAGTGTATCTAAGTCTGTTCATGTACACAGTTTTTTATAAATAATACTTGTATAAATGTATTGTGGTCTCCCTCCTTCTCATATTTCATAACAGCTGTTTTTAAGCAATTTGAAATGTAGATCATAATTGCTTCTTAAATGGTTGGAGAACAATATTATTATGTCGAATTAGAAAACATGTCCTCTTTTTGGTAACCATCTGGTAAATCCTAACTTAATAAAATATAAAACTATTTTAATAATCACGTCTATTTTTATTTTGTCTCTTTTTTTGACTGTTGACTATTTGATTCTCAACATATAAAAAATATACATTCCAATTGAAGCAGTGGATACAAATTGCATTTTAAAACATTTATTTATACTTAATGACCAATCCCGAATACCCGGTTCAAAAATGGGGTCCAGGATTTAATGCACAACTGACTAGTTGGATACGCAAGGACAATTTTAATTTTATTCATAAAAAAGATTAATACGAATCCAGTAGCTCGAATATCTAAGAAAGGCATTCCGGAATCACTAATTTATTTCTTAAATTGTACATAAGTTAATAATTGCTGAAGATAATTTGAAAGCTTAAAACATTTTCGCTTCTGTTACTAAAAAGAAAGAAGTATAACTTTTCAGCATAATTATTTTTTAACATATATTATATTTTTATAGCATAATTAATTTCTAATGTAAACAGTGATTCTAATTCTCAACATAAATTAAGTAAAGAATGAAGGGAAGGGTGGGCTTATTTCCTTCTACTGGACGTGTGGTGAGGGTAAGACACAAACGATTAATAACGACGAAAATGAATAACTAGCGTTTGGAGTTATGGGAACTGTTAAGGGAAATAAATTTAATAGTGGTGAGCCACCTGTCTTCAAAATGATATTTACTAATAATCGATTACTATTGATGGTTTTATTAATTTCTAAAAACTCTAAACCAGGGGTGGTGAACTTGTTCTTGTCGGAATGCCGCATTCATTTATTTTAAAGAAAAAGAGGCCGCATTTAAACATAACTAACATGTGTGTACGTTATTGTCTAAACGAAGGAAGACAATGAAATTTATTTGAAAAAAAAATATTTTGTAAAATTTGAATTCAATCAAAAGACAGCACTTGAAACCCTAAAGGCCACAGGTTCGGCTTGAATGGTCGATACCAGGGGTGGCAAACTTTTCCTACCGGAAGACCGCATTAATTTATCTTAAAATCAAATAAGGGCACATTTAAGAAACATATTATACATAAAAATGAATGTACATTGTAAATGACGAAAAACAATAAAAATATCTATTTGTTTATTTCAGTCAAAAGGTCGCACTTGAGATCCTAAAAGGCTGCATGTTCATCACCCCTGCTGTGGATTGTAGTTACTAGGCAGTTAAAAATGTAAGCATTTATTACATTATTATACGATTAAAAATTAATTCTTACATGTTTTACAGAAAATATCCTACATATTTTTTTGTTGGCAATTTGCTTGAATGGATTTCAATGAAGTCTCTACAATGCATATCCTTAGTCCTGCTTTATATATTGATTATTTATCGATGCTGTAGAACAGGGCTGAGGAACCTTTTCCTGTTGGAATGCCGCTTTCATTTATCTTAAAACCAAATAAGGCAGCATTTACGAAACATACTTAAAAATATATATGCATTATTTTTTAAATGAAGGAAAACAATAAATGTTTGTATTTGTTTATTTCAGTCGAAAGGTCGCACTTGAGACACGAAAAGGCTACAGGTACGTCACCCTCGCCGAGGACTGTAGATACGAGACAGCTAAAAATGTAAGCATTTAATACCTTATTATACAATTAAAAATTAATTCTTACATATTTTACAGAAAATATGATACTTTTTTTTTACAATTTTCTTGAATGGATTTCAATGAACCCTCTACGTGGCATATATTTTGTCTATTTATCGACTAGTACAACCGTACCCGTCATAGGAGACGGTATTGAAATACTGAATGTCTAATGTAGGTAGTACTTGATAACTGTGTGTGCATTGCATAACATTTTGTTTTATATATACACCACGAACGCTTAGGTCATGAGACGAGACAATTTTATACCTACATTTCATATTTAATAATAATAATAAAACGTCTTCAGAGCGGTCTGGACTATAATATATAAGATGCTGTTGATGATGGACAGCTTAAAATCTAACCATATAATTCCTTCGTGGGTTTTTGTTTAAGTATATTATCGGATCACAAATAATACAAATATAAAATAACGCTTGAGAGCCTCCTGCGCGGTCATGAAAGAGAGACCGGGTGCATTGCGAATTGGGTCAGCGGGTCAGGAAAGGTGTTATGAGCCCCTGTGATACCCTCCCAGCGTCCTATCACCGGCACCCTACCTCCAGCTTCGTACCTGCCCGCAATGGATACAACATTCAACTAAGTGGAATGTACTGGCAACAAAGGTGCAAATTTTAATTTGAATTAAAGGAATTATGAGTATTTCTTTATGGTTGAATCTTCCATTTTGTTGAATTATTGCGATACAAATTCAGACATACATATTCTACACTGTTGGGTCCCTGGTGCAGTGGTCAACGTCTTTGGCTTTGATAGAGAATGTCTCGGACTCAAACCTCAGTACGGACAGATTCATAAATTGATTTTTAGATCTCTGTTCGTAGTCATGGATGTTTGTGATGTCTAGAATTCCCTCCCACCCATCCAACCTTAAAACGGGGCGTAACGAGAGCGATTAGATAACCACCAGTCCTGTCTTCTTCGAAAAAGAAGGGTTGAGCAACTGAGTAATAAGCAGTCCTTGAAGAAAAACTTCTAAGATATCTCCATTACTCATTCATATGTTGCACATTGGCAGTGGACATAATTAATAATGAATAAAAAATATATCAGTAACGGTTTAGTTAGTAAGCATTTTGAACAATAGTAATCCATACAAACTTATTCGTAAAAGATTCATGTAAGTCGTCGGCCTCTGTGGTCTAGTTGTGAAAGCATTGCCCTAGCTGTCAGGTGGATCCTGGTTCAAGTCCCAGCAAGGTCAATATCAGATTTAGATTTTTTCGATTTAAATTTATGATCTTGAGCATTAGTGACTTATAAAAATTCTCATCGAGTTATGTCGAATGATTTTCCAATTTTCAAAATACTCATTGGCTGTCAGCTGTAATGCTAGATATTTTTTTAAAAAGAAAAATTTATGAATAAAAATAAAATTATAATGGATTATTGACAAGCAACATAAAAAAATAAAATGTAGATAATAATCATTAGAGAGTGGTAGGCGTAAATTTTCTCTTTCCACCAAGGATTACCAGTAAACACCTAAAAATATGTCATGAAAAACATACTTAAAATAAATTTGAATTGTTGGGATTTCGTAAATTTCAATGTATTTCGTCATTAACGTCCGGGGTTTCGTCTTTCGTGCACACGAATGAACTTGTACTGTCTGTCAGTTTGAGTACAGACGTCTGCTCGAATGCCAGAAGATGCCCAAAGGCGAAACCCGGGTCGTTAGTGGCGAAATACATGGAAATGTACAAAATCTCCACAATTCAAATTTGATATTTGATATTGAAACTCCCTCATTCGATATTTTAAATTACTCTTAAAATAGTAATAAAAAAATTATATTTTTAAAAACAATTATGTATATTATTGTTAATGCAATGGTATTTTATCAAACTAGATAATTAGTCAAGTAAGCCTAGTAATTGGCAATATGCAGAACTTCCAATAAGCTCTGATAAACCTGGCAATTAATTAAAAATAATACTCGGAAACGAATGATTTGAAACATAAAAAATATCAAATATTAGGCGTACTGTTTCACAAATTATATTAATAAAATATATAGTCGCTGAAAAAAGAGCATGGCTTTAGTAAAAATTCATCACTAATCGCTATGCAGTGCGATGTAATAATATATAAAATAATAATTATTTACACTTGTACTACCTGCAGTAGCAAGATGCCGTTCGTAAAAAATACATATTCAAGCTTTATCATCTCAAGACTAAAATATGTAGGCGGCAGGGTTACGAATACCTCATTGAATGCCTCTGTACAGGTGTTTATTGAACGGATAGATCACTGCCCTCCATTGCTAGATCCATCATCGATTATCACGAGTTTGCTACTTTGACAGCTTCACTTGAATTTTACAATTCATCGTCTACTGTAGTGGTCCATATGACTGCTGAGTGGGTCTGAGGCAAATTAAAATAATTTGAGGGTACGCGAAAGGTTTAATGTAAAAAAATATCGGTGACACATTTTCATTATCACGAAAATTGAAATAAATAAATTGGTAGCAATTTCAAATTTGGATTATTGAGATTTTGTACACTTCCATGTATTTTGTCACTAACGACCCGGGTTTCGCCTTTCGGCATCTTCAGGCATTCGAGCACACGAATGGACTCGAAGTGAGAGACATTTGATATTGAAATTCCATCAAGCACCCTCAGTCGATGTCTTAAATTATGGTAGCAATTTGTCGAGTGTTGGACCCTTTTGCAAGCAGACCCACGAACTCAAAAGAATTCATACTAATACAGGAGCAATGCATTATATTATTCACATATGAGGAGAGAAAAACCAATGATTGAACAAGGATACCACAAATTCTGGTTAAAAAAATAGATGCCAATTTTATATCCTGCATTGTCGGTCACTGTACAGAGGCTGTTGATTGCTTTTTTTTTTTTCATATCCGCTCCCAATGTGGAGCATATGGTCTCCTAATGGAGGTATCTTAACAAAAATTTTCTACGAGAACTGCTTGTTACTCAGTTGCTCAACCTCTCTTTTTTTTGGAAGAGAGTAGGGATAGAAGGATAGGGCTAGGACAGGACTAGTGGTTAGCTAATCGCTCTCGCTACTCCCCGTGAGGATGGGATGGGTGGAAGAGAGGACTCAGACTACGAACAGAAATCCATAAATCGATTGAAAGGTCAATCTATGAAAACCGTCCTCATCGGGAACTGAACCCGAGACATCCGTAACCGTAGCCAGCGACGCTACCAACTGCACCACGGATGCCGACATTGCTTTAGCGTCTTCGAATGTGGATTTAGTACAGTTATTAATCTCATCATACTTTAAATTTCAAAATGTTTTATTTATTACAGTAAACGTTTATAATTTGAGCTATGACAAAACTTCTTATTATAATTGAGACAAAATAATTTCTAGAGTAATAATACCAAATCAAATTTCTTTTAAGAATGCTATCTTTTCACTCTCTTTAAACTCGAAGATCGTTTTCGGTTGTAAAGTATTTTTCTCTTCTTCTTTGGGGACGAGTCTATAATCCTGAAATTGTCAAGATTATTAATTTACATACTCGCAATTTTTATCTATCATATGAGTCACCAGTTGCAAAGGCCGTTCGGCTGATCAATGCATTGTCTAGAGAGGTAGGCATTTTCAGCAACGAGCTCTGGGTATTGTTTTTTTAAATATTGTTTTCTTGTATGAATTATGTATGTTAATAATATTTCATACAAGTATAACCGTACCCGTCATAGATGACGGTATTGAAATTGAAATACTGAATGTCTAAAGCAGCTAGTACGTCGGAACTGTGTGTCCATTGCATACAATTTTATTTTATATAATACACCGCGAACCGCAATGTCATGAAAAAATTTCATAAATACATGTGATAATAATAAGTGTTCGGCAATAGTCAACGCGCGACGGCGGGACAGTCGCGGCGCTTAAAACTGAAATGCATAGCATGCTTTTGCAATGTCCGTAGTTAATGCGCAGCGACTGGAAGTTCGCGCGTCTTGTCTTGAGCGGTTTTGCATTTCAGTTTCAAAAGCCGCGCCCGCCCCGCCGAGTACTAAAGCGTCTACAGAGTTCTCTGGGCTATTATATATAATATTCTCTCTTCTATTTTCTTAATTTCGCAAAATGTTTGTATTATTATTAATATTGTATTGTATAAATGCATAATGCTTGACGTGAAAAGCACGAGGTGTGGGTTCGCAAAAAACGAGGTACAGGTTATTGTCAATTGTATTTATTATATTTGGATTAAAATTATCTTTGTTTTCAGTACACTCACATAATAAAATAATAATTCAAACTTTCCAGACGGTCATAATCAATTTCTAGCCAAATATTTCTTTTACGTTTCCACTGATATTATAAAATTTAACTTCATTTATAATTTTGTTTTCACTTCTAAATAGACCTATATAACTTTGTCAAAGTTAAGGCGGTAAGAAGATCCACCGCTCGCTTGCGAAGGGCGAAGGGTTGTTTTGGGGGGCGTGGGTGGATTTAGAGAGAACGGGAGGGTTGTAATGTCAAGGATTCGAGGGTCGGAATGACGGCGTCCCCCGAAGGTGACCTTACATCAACAGATTCGTGCTGAAAGGGCAATTGAAAATACGGAGAAAACTTAATATGTAATCAGCTTCGTTGGCAACGATAAAAAATTTAGTGCGTATTCAGTTTCATGTTTCATCTAGTGCGTAGGAGGGATCCATTATGTTTTTATTACTTAAATAATCGTAGTTTTTTGACATTTAAACGATTTTCAGTAACATGGTTATTTTGATTTATTTTTTTTATAAATAAAACACAATTTGTTTTGTACTACTTCTACATTTCCATGATGATCAGGGCAGGTTTCGCTCATCGCGTGCATAATCAACTGAATTTTTCACCAAGAACACACACTTAGCACTTTAAAAGTGATCAATAACGCGTCTACGGCGAAACCTATACTATACACTATTTTGTTTGAATAACCAGCATTACAACTATGGATTCCAACTCGAATATTCGATATCCGAATATACTCGACCCTTTTTTAACTATTCGATATTCGAATATTTGGGCAACAATTCGAATAGTATCCGTAATAATTTTTAATGAAATATCTTACAAAATCGACGAAAGATCTCATCACTATTTCTTCAGATTTCAAGAACAATAATGAATAGCCCAGGTAGCGGTATTTTCACCTAACTCGGGCGCTTTCAATATCTTATCATAATAGTTGAGTTTGACGAATGACTTGGGGCTAAAAAAACCCGTTAAACATGCCATTATTTCAGTAATTGATGAAATATCGTTGTATTAATCCGACGCAGCTGTAAATTTTAAATATTGTAATATAATGGAACGGTATTGGAATGTGTATTTATATAATTTTATGCTAGTTATTATGCAAACCGAAAGTACCCCGGTATTGGTTATTTGTGCCTTTACCCAACTCGGGCGCTTTCGATATCTTATCATAATACGTGAATTCGGTGATTTAATCAGGGCTAAAAACCCCTTATAACATGCCGTAATTTCAGTAATTGAAGAAAAACCGTTGTAGTAATCCGACGCAGTTGCACATTTTAAATGTTGTAATACAATGGAACGGTATTTGAATGTGAATTTATTTAATCCTATGTTTCTAATTATTAAAATGGAATGTTTAATAATATTTTCATACTTCAGAAACTAATCGAATATTCGAATAGTTGGATTCCCTAATTACAGCCCTGCTTTAATTTCGATCACTTATAACTCGGGATCGAATGGACGTAGTGGAGTGGAAATAGTCACATATTTTTCTAATAATAGCGAATTAATACGTTAAATGAGTTCTTGATTGTTTTCTTAAAATTATTGCTAAATTCAATACATATCGGAGTTGGTACATTCTGTCGCAGAATGAAATTATTCGACAAAGCAATTCGGAGAATGAAGGAATCTGAGACCATATTAATAATTCGTATTGGCAGATGTTCCGTTTGTGAAAGAACACATGGAGTCGTGCTGTCGCATCCGAGGTAGCAAGTACGAATTTAATTCAACACTTGTGGTGCGGCACTGCAGTTGTCAAGGATGGCGCGTGCCCCACAACTAATAATTGATGCAGTGGACGGCATGCATTAAGACAGTGATCGGCAAACTTTTTGCAGCGGCTTACAATATTTTTTGGTATGAAAAAATATCGAAAAACAAATAGAAAAATATTGCTTTTTTATAGATTAATTTTTGCCTTTCTTTTACTTCGTGATTTAATTTACAAATATATCGTAATTTTTTTGTTAAAAATGTTTTTTTTTATGTCATTTCAAATAAATTATCGTCGAGTTTGATTTTTTTGCCACAATTTCGGTTAGTTTTCTTTTGAAATACTGTTATTTAATTGCATCGACCTTGGAAAGGAAAAAGGACGTAGCCCACAACACACAAAAAATATTGTGTACGGCCCAAACGAAACGTGTATTAAATTGTCTATATCAATGTATTATAAAACATGTACGTATTAATTAACACTGTTCTCACATTTGGTTTACTATGAATTGGCGAAAGTGAAAAATCTTTTAGGTAAAGCTAGATCATTCTTAGTAGGGATTCTAACTCAAATATCGAAATGTATTCGGTTTTTTAAACTATCCGATATTCTAATATTCGGGCAACTATTCGAATAGTATTCGCAATAATTTTCAAATGCGAAGAAAGATCACAATAACTTCTCCGACTTTGGTCAGATCCCCAGGTAGTGGTTTTTTTCGCCTTCACCCAACTCTGGGTCTTTCAATACCTTACTATATTTAAGTTTATACTTGAGTTTTAAAAATGACCCTGAGTGCTAAAAAACCCTTTAACCATGCCGTAACTTCATTAATTTAAGAAATACGGTTGGAGTAATCCGACACAGCTGCAAACTTTTATTTTATTGTAATACAATAGAACGGTGTTGGAATGTGTATTTATATTGTCTTTATCTGGGATTTGACAGCAGTGGGAAAAGATTTAATTGTAAATTATTATATCGACTTTGGAAAGGAAAAAGGACGTAACCCACACACAAAAAATATTGTGTATAGCCCAAACAAAACGTGTATTAAATTGTATACTTTTTGATTATTGAAGAAAAAATATTTTGAAAAGACGGAGGGATTAGTTCTTTTGCCTTTTTTCAGTTGATATAAATATTATATATTCATATATAAATGTAGTGTGTTGTGTGAGCTATACGTTATATGTTTAGGTGTGGGTTACGTCCTTTTTCCTTTCCACAGTCGATATGTATATCAGTGATCTAAAATTTGAATAAATGTGACTTTTATTATAAATGAGCTCGTTTTGTTACAAATTGTAATGTATTATTTTAGTATAATATATAATAACGGTATGTTATTAATTATTCAAATCTAATCAAAAACTCAAATATTGTTTTCATACTTCGTAAACTATTCGAATAGTTGGAATCTCTAATTGTTAGTTGTAGTGCATAGAAATAAAGTCTTGTAAAACTATCCCTGGGAAGTCTGTACAACCATTTGAAAGCGATGAATCATGTTAAAAGGTACACCTGGTAAACGAATGTCGGGCTGTAGTATATAGTGGTGGGTGCGACGTTGAGAGCCCTTGCGAAGACAGAAATTGGGTCACCTCCGCCGCCAAGTTAACAGCAGTAGCCGAGTCGGCCGTTGTCCATTACCGACCCACTACCCGTCGCCGAATGAAAAAAATGAGCATATACCAAGCGTAATGTATAATATGCTGACATCTGCTTATAAAAATCCAACAGCAGCTGTTTTCTCTACCCAAGTTTATCCTTTTCGAAGAGAAATAAGTAATATCATTAACTGAAGGTCCGTTTCCTCGCTCTTGTCATCAATTTCTTTGAAGGCTGACCCCGATTCATCGGTTTATTTTATTTCCATCCGACATGATATTGAGATGTGGCGATAACTACTGATATTAAAATGGCGACAGGTGTCTCGTGAAATAACTACGTCCTTGATCCGGTTAATCAGCTTATCTTGCTTTCGTGTCAATGTAAAATCATTTATTAACTAAATAGCTTTTGTTTGTATGTCACATTTTGTTTAAATTTCTTAAAAAAACTCGTAAGGAACGAAACATTTTGAAGCCATTTATTAATTTATGATTTTTATATTAATCGAGAAATACAATTCGAGACATTTTTATTATGCATTTAAAGGTGGTTAAAAAAAGACACAAGGATATATACCTATGACACTTATTGTATGTATGAATAGAGTGGTTTCACAAGTCATTAAAGTGCAAAATATTACTATGTTAGAGCAGTGCTTCCCAAACTATGGATAGAGCTTCAGCGGTGTAGCACAAAATGTTTCAGTAGAGCTACAAGTATTTATTTATGCATTTTTTACCTTTTACATGTATACATCGTCGTTTTTATGGAAGAACACTGACTGAAAAATATTAGTTTTAAGTTTGTCAAATGTTTGAAATACTATGCCTTTTATATAGAAATATTTCGAAATAATGAAGATTTAGGTATAACTAACGCAATATATAATTTTTTTGATTTAGTGTTTTCGATATATTTGTTATTTATAAAAATGTCGTCTCTGAAGCGATTTTACTATGCAGGTGTATGTTAATAATATAATTTTAAATAAAGCTTCTGATAACTAAATTACTTTAATTTTCGCTGTGGGGAGTCGTATTTTATGTTTTGCAAATTTCGTGGGTCATGGAATGAAAAATTTGGGAAGCACTATGTTAAAGATTTTAATATTGTAAAAAATACTAATTATTATTGATTCCTTGCTTTTAAACTTAATTCATTTGATTGATTGAATTGATATTTACTTGATATATAATTTTATATTTTAGTAAGGCAATTAGCATAATCATGTGGCATCACGATAATCATCCCAATTCTTGTAAAACTAAATACATAAACATTTACTTTATTATTATAATAAGTTTTATTTTGAATTTTTTTTAACTATTCCGATAAAAAACAAGTGTCTCTTATAGCAGTTCTCAGCTTTCAAATTCTTCATAATATATTTAGACCCGTGTTTAACAGTGTCAGCATTTTTTTTTATTTAATGAACTTCCGAATAATTGAATGGTGAGTGAAATGACAAATAAACAAATAACAAAACATTTTTGTTATTTTTTTTATATATGATAACGAAATTGTTTTAAAATGAACGTCATTCATAACAGTGCTTTGAATTACACAATTTTCTTAAGCCAAATCATATAATCGCGACTCATCCCAAAAAAAAAGGTTTTGATTGACGTCGACCTTCAGCTGAACGATCCGCTGTTGTGAACCGGCGAGCGACGGCTTTAGATGCTAACTCACTGAAACAATTCGACGCCGAATCGCGTCATCTGTTGTGAAAGAATTTTCATTGCCAATGTCCTTCGCCATACACAAAAAAACAACTTTTCTAATTATCCAGAGCAGAAAGTACAACGGCGTATTATTATTTTTTAATGATTTATTGGAATACAATATAAATATCAACATAAAGATGAGAGAAAAGGGTAGCAAGATTATTTAAGATAATGCTTCCCAAATTGTGTGCCGTAGAGCTTCTACGGAGGGCCGCAAAATATTCCAGTAGAGTATTCAATTACGCATTTTAATGTAAGAATATATATAACACACTATTCGTGATTTTATTAAAATTTTATCTTTGAGGTAATTTTACAATTCAGTTGTATGTAATAAGTATATTATATACGATGACAGATAAAACTTTTGATAAATAATGAATTCAATTTTTTTGGTAAAGGGGCGTGGCTTATTTTTTGAAAATTTTGTTGGTCGCGGAATGAAGAAGTTTGGGTAGCACTGATTATTTTGGGAGTTGTAAGATTTGCGTTCTGGACTGACAATATGGGAATACAGTGGAACCCAAATCACCTTTTTTTTTAAACAAAAATTGCGGGAAAACGATGAATTTGAAAATGATAGGTCGGGTGGAAATTATCATCACCTTATCATCAACAGTCAGATGGCTTCTTGGTGTCTAATTTAAACCATTTACAATAACACCTTAAGAAGGTATAATTGGTTTTTTCCCATTTGGTGAATATCGTTAATCGTTTAACGTCGCTTAAATCTCATGAAATATCGAAAAAAAGCAGTTAAAGCATATCTGAATAACAGATGTCAACTATTTGCTAGAAACACTTGAAAACTTTACTATTTTAATAGAAAGTGTAAATAAATATTTTGAGAGTGCTTCGTGACCTTGGAAAGGTTAAGAACCACAGATTTAGTTTTAAAATTGAAAAATGTGCTTCCGTGGTGTTCACCGTGATTGTTTCTTCGTTTAATAATCAATTAGTAACAAGTTATTTATTCATTAGAGGGAATAGTAGGTTTGCCATTATTAAAAAAATATTTTTCGACGTTTTATAAGATTTAGGCGACGGTAAACGATGAAAGATTTTCGCAAAATGAGGAAAAAAAATACTACATAAAAATACCTACCTCCTTAAATATCCACTTGATGAAAAATCGAGGATCATTAGAGCTCCGAACCCTACACAAAACAAGAATATTAAAGAGAAAGATTGACAAACAACAAAATAAAAATAGCTTTTAGCGTAAAGTTAACGCTACAGAAATAACACGGCGACAAAAATAAACGGATCACCGATAAGCATGCGAGATTGGAGAATCGCCCTGCAGTGAATGAGTCAGTAGCTGTGGCCGTTCAACTCGCCCGACGTGCGACCCTGCCCGATTTCATTACCAACGCCCGCTGCTACGCGCCGCGCCGGCCACTTGTCGAGTCTAACCCTGAACTTTTTTTTTGATTCATTCGTTTTGACAGCCTTGAAATATTATTATTTATCGAATAATGCCGGTGCCAGATTATTGAACGAAGAATCGCATTTCTCTATCCTGCTAATAGGTATAAAAAAACTTTAAATTATCACTGGACTTCTGCCAATAGTTTATTTACGTTGACAGATGTTTTTCTATTAGGCTTATCTCATTTCCTGAAATTTATACAGTATATAAAAGCAAAATTAGCTGGAGACCACGAGGACGAAGAGAACGAGAGTTGGGCTGATGATGTGAGAGTAAATACTTGACGCATAGATTTCCGATGGGCGCATAGCAGTCGGTTACTGTAATTCACGATCCTTGAAGCCTTCCAGAGGCTTCCGTTTGAGGAAGCCGGGATTGTCCTGGGATGTGTAGCCAAAGATGACGGTGAGAAAAAATTCGAATATTGAAAATTCGAGCTGTAATCCATATTTGCAATCTAAACTAGCGATTAGTCAGCAAATTATTTTTCTTTTCATTGTTTATTTGGATTTTCTACTATACATATGTATAAATATATTTATTTACCACGTCTGTTTATGTGTTAATATGGACTACTAACGAAGGTATCGCAGAATATTTTTTTCTAAGAAAACTGCCTGTTGCTCAGTTACTCAACCTTTCTTTTTTTAGGGTGTAGGAATAGAAAGATAGGGTCAGGACATGACTAGTGTATAGCTAATCGCTCTCCCTATGCACTGTTTTAAGGATCGGACGGGTGAGAGAGAATTTCAAACATTGCAAACAGCAATCCATAAATCGATTGAAAAATCAATTTATGAAACTGACCATAGTGGGACTCGAGCCTGTGAGCACCGTAGCCGTATCCGACGAAGTTGACCACTGTACCACTAACCCATCAAATTTTTAATATAGTTTGAAAAAAAGTCTGTAAATCACTTATTATGTATTTAAAAAAACCAATATCAGAAAAAGTAATTTGAATTAAGTCAAAGAATCAATAACAAAGTTGTATAAGTAAATTGCCTTGCTATTCTCAGAACTATACGAATATTTGATTTTTAAATTGAAATCAACTTATTCAAGGCTGGCTATAAAGACGTTTTAATGTAGAACTGACGTGTCATTATATAACTTTATAGTACCCACAATCCATTCAGTATCTGAATCGTTTGGAACACATTTTAATGACTTCACAGCGAGACAGCACGTGTTTCCTTTGGGCTACTGTTTTTATTCAAATTTATGATAGCTATCTCGTCTTTAGATTATTAAAATAGTACAGATCGGGCTATGCGTAGGTACATGTTTTTGTTTTGTAATTTTGCGAGTATTTATTTTCAATCTTTGTGACAACTGTTCAGTCGTGTACATAGGTCAGATAAGTAAAAAAATAGCCTCAAAGTTTATATTGTCAAACTACTCGTTTTAGAATATCCAATCATCAAATTATTAATAAATACTCCATAAAAAATATTCGAGAATATTTCTGTAGATTTAAAATTTTAATTAAAATGACAATGCGACCCATTTTCTGTATGTGGCCTAGCCCGTCGCATCGTTTTGACAAGAATTCCATTTTTACTCCGTTTTTTTTTTAATTGTCTCAAATTTTCATTTATATTATTCGATTCAAATGACAGTCTGTATAAATTGACCAAGCAGGTTAATTTTTCTTCACCGCTTACTATGATTTAAATCAGGGGTCTCTAAACTGCGGCCCGCGAGCGCCACCAATCCGGCCCACGGTAGTTCACCCACATGCTCTGCGCCATAGATACCTCCCTCGTCGGCTAGTCCCAATACAAAAATTTGCGCGTAATTTAAAATTACAATATGTTGATATAATGAGCTAGTCAGGTGTTGGCCTTTGGGACCTAGTGGAGGTGTCAGTGTGACCCTTAGGCTAAAAAGCTTGGAGACTCCAAATTTAAATCAATAACAAACAAGAATATTATTCTAGTAAAACAAAACATTTTTTTTAGTTTTCGTGTTTAAGTTTGATTTTCTCCCCTCCCCCTCCATTACTGATATGGACTACGCATCTCTTTTCTCTAAAGAATCTACATATTGTGAGTATTAGTAAAACCCTTTTACAATGGTATCTTTTTCAATTATAATTCGACGATATTTTGGCCAATTGATGTAACCCTCGAAACAGAAATTGTTCAGGAGAAAGTAAAAACTGTTTTTATCGGAAACATTATATGGTGAGTTGCGTTCTCTTTGACATGGACTCTGTAAATTCTCATGTTTGATGATACGGGATTATATTTACGTAGAGAGTGTCGGTATAATAATGACTTACAAGTGACCGGAAAGTAAAATGATGTTTCCCTCCCAAAAAGTGTATTATATATTTTTTAATTTACATCATCCGAGACCTGCTCTGTCGTCTTCAAAATGAGATCCAATCATTAACTCATTTTCGTGTTTTTTGAGGGTTACATCAATTGGCCAAAACACAGTCGATATAATGTAAATATTATGAATGATTTATGATAATAATTTTCCAGGACGAATATCCCAAGTGTTTGTATTTGTGTTGTATTTTTTTTTAAATATTATACTTCATACGAAATATCTTCGAATAAACCTGGTTAGCAACAGTGCGCACTTGTTTTTCGGCGAATAATATTCGGATTTTGTCCAGCAAAATTATTGATCCTGACAGCTTAAATAAAATGAGTGAATATAAAAAAAATACTAAGTAGGTGGTTCGGTTTGTGTTCGTCATTTGAAAAGCGGCTTAGTAACCCCCTATTTTAAGTGTTTCTCAAACAATGGGCTGTGGAAATTTATCACATTTTTAATATTTTCTTTCATTCTTGAAAGTGCACGCATAAAAATTTGAGATAGTTTCCATTACTAAAAATACACCCAAAACATAAAATTCTCAAAAATAATTTGAACTAATTTTTTATTTATATATAAAAATAGTTTCATAAGATACATATAATAAGAAATAAATTGACATTTTTTGCATTTAAATTACACATTAGGAATAAAAAATAAAAATCAGGTAGGAACTAAAATGTAAACATAGAAGAGTGAACTTAATTGTGTCAAAACAATAACAAGTAATGCACGAGTCATAAAAACCTGCATCTTAAAATTAGCCAACCGGCAAAACTAATGATTCCAATATTCACAAAGGGTCAAAGTGTTTTTAAATATATAAACATACTGTATTTAATAATACTTTTCGTTTTTTGTAACCGTGAAAACGCAAAAAACTCAGTGTAAAAAAAGATCTGCTATTTTCTAAAAACACCGAGAGCAATTTAATACGACGAACACTTACAATTCAAAATTTGAATTAATATGTTTGTTAATCCGCTTATGTAACTTAATGTGTTTCGCATCAAGAAGACCTCAGCTCAGGTGTGGGGAATCTTTTCATGAAGGGATTTTCAAGAAATTTGTCTAATTAATGAAAATTTTGTTTACAGTCAAGATACCACAGCTCAGCACCTTAGAAGGCCACAGTTTCCCACTCCTGCAAGTCCTGCGATAGGCCAAACGAATCGTCAATAACACCGATTTAACAGGTATCTATGGAATGCAACCTCTGTACTCTTAAAATGGGGTCATTTGAACGCGATAAATACTATCCACTTCTGTATATTAACCCTTACAGCGCGAGCCGTTTACAGTCAATTAATTTGTTAAAATGCTCAATATGACTAAAAATAGATCAATTTCAACAGTCAAAAAATGGGATATATCTGAAAAACATATTAGTTGCCCCAAATACACCAAGAAGTAAACGAAACTCGTCGCATTCTCGCTAAAATAAATTGGAGAATATGAAGAAACTGAAAAATATTTAATCTACTACTTTGCAAGTAAAAGGCCTGCGGTCAGTCTTCATATACACCGCCAACACGCACACAAGCAAGCGCATAGCCGTATAAGTATGTGTAATACATAGGGCTGATGATTAATGCTGTGTATCGGTAGTTTTAACTGAATATCGTGAGCTCTTTTTAAAAATATATTTCCTTGTGTTTTACTTGACATTTTCATGACCTGTTGCCTACCTAAAGGTTTGAACTATTTAAAGCATATATCCACAAGTGTCTTCTTCTAGTTTGTCCGGAAATACGAGATATGTAAACTTGTCCAGCGTGTTCATCAGGATAAAAGTCAATTATTAATTTATCAGTCAATATATATATTTAATTATATGAAATGATCAGATTTTATTTTTTACACCATTGTTTTATGAATATGAATATGATGAAATGAATAAATTAATGTTTCTTCTTATCAATGCTTTTATAGTATGTAATAATCGTTTTCGACGCAATGGAATTCAAATTGGTCAGACTAAAAAAATCCCATTGGTGAATGGTGTAATGCGTTGGAAAAGTTGAAGAATCACTGTTATCAGTGATAAAAGCGCGGACTGCCGCAAGGTTAGCTGATAAGACTATGGCATCAGGAAAATCGCATCTGGTATTTTTTCTGCTGTCCGGATCAATATGAAAACGCAAAACGCGCAAATAACTGCGGAGGGATATCAATGACTAAGTCACTACTCTACTAAGCGGTCAATGTCATTTACACATAGGTACTGACGATAACGAGCTAGGCAGTCCCTTCAATAATACAATTTATTTTATCGATGTATATTATTTTACGGCCAATGTTTTATAAAGCCTCACCATTTTATAATGTCCTCCTTACGAAATGGAATTGTTCTCTTTACAGCAGGGGTTCCCAACCAGTGAGGAATTCCCCCAAGGGGGGAATTACTGTCGCTTATTACAAATTTTCAATATTACATATATGCATATTTTCAAAGCACCTTTTGAATAAGATTATCTCGGGAAAAGGGGAATTATATTCTGAACTTCGGTGAAAGGGATAATGGAGCAAAAAAGGTTGGGAACCACTGATTTACAGCATTGATTTTTTTTTTTTTTAATTGTATTTTTAATTTGTAAAAATAACTGTATCTATGAAATTTTAAAAACTCCTGTATATTGATTCAGTAACTAATTCGATAAAAAGTCAATATACACGTGGACAAATAATAAAATAAACGGTCAGTAATTTATATAAAACAGGCAGTTTTTTAATTAAATCTAACATTAGCTTTATTTATTTGACAATTATTTACTGTCGAAACATAATAATTATTAATTGACCATTGATTATTTCTTCGTGATCATTTGTCGAATTAGTTACTTACCAAATAATTGGTTGTTTTATACAAATTCATGCATTAATTCACAAAAACATTAAAATATAAACTCGTATTTCTACAAATTAAATACGCCGTGTGAATATTATTACGCTATAAGTTTTTTAAATGTAGTTCGCGGTTTTAAAATGTGTCGGTTAGTAGTTGGCTTAGGTCCGTGGTGCAGCGGTCAACGACGTCACCAATACAGACAGTTTATAAATTGATTTTTCAATCGATTTATGGATTTCTGTTCGTAGTCATGGATATTTGTGACGTATATAATTTCTTCACAACCATCCGGATCTAAAAACGGGGCGTAGCGAGAGCGATTAGCTAACCGCTGGTCCTGTCGTAGCACTATCCTTCAATCACTACCCTACAAGTATGAGTAACAAGCAAGTTCTTCTAGAAAAAACATCTACTGAAATACCTGCATTTCGAGTTCATATTATCCACATTGGGTGCGGACATAGTATATATCGTTTTTGTGTCCTTTATATATTTTATCGGCATCCGTGGCGCAGTTGGTAGCGGGCTACGATTACGGACGTCTCGGGTTCAATTCCCGGTGCGGACAGTTTTCATAAATTGATATTTCAATCGATTTATGGATTTCTGTTCGTGTTTGTGTTGTCTATAAAAAAACTACCTCCTCACCCACCCATCCCATCCTCACGGGGCGTAGCGAAACCGATCAGCTAACCATTAGTCCTAGCCCTATCCTGCTATTCCTACTCTCTTTGATAAATAGTGGTTAAGCAACTGAGTAACAAACAGTTCTCACAGAAAAAAAATCTGTTGAGATACCTCCATTAGGAGACCAAATGCTCCACATTGGGAGCGGACATGGAAAAAAATATATATAGTTTGACCCATATCTACAAATCGATTGAAAGAATATTTTTTGAAAGCGTCCGCTCGTGTATTCGAGTCCGTACCCCCCAGCCCCGCAAATGAATAGTGTTGAGAAACTTTGACTACTCCGTTTATTATTAGTAGCTCCTTCCAATACGCAGTTAATTTCTTGCATATCTTTCTATACGATTCGGTCCACTTTCATAGTCATTAGGTTTGCCATTACTGTAAATAATCATATAATAGAATTTATTGGAGAATCATAATTATTGTAAAAGCTGTTTATACAAGATAAAGTTCAGCCAACGATAAACAAACTATCATAATATAATATTTATAAGCATTATTACTGTCATTGACCTTACGGACTTAATTCTCCGCAGTTCGCGCTCATTGCAACAGTGTCAGAAACCTTGCAATAATGTTACTGACAACACTTATCGTAATCATTAATTAATAATTATTCAATTTGCTACAAATAACATATAAATAAACTGCAAATATATATCTTTCAAAGGTTTAAATCAGTGTTATCCAACCGGTGGTCCGCGGCCTAGTGCCGGGCCGCAGAGACTTTCCGCAGGGCCGCGAACAGTATGCCAAGTTTCAAGAAATTCGCTATGCAAAAATATTAAATATAGGATTTTTTTCACCGGCACGTTTCCTTTTTTTTAGTTATTGTTAAATAATAATAAATGGTAGGATGATGCGACGCGACTGTCGCTGGTTTTCTCAGAATCGACAGTCGTAAATCTTCACAGGTCCACTCAGGGAGAACGGAAATATTTTCTCTTGGATAGTGAACCCAGATGCAAAATCCTACCTAAATATATTTCCAAGAATTACATATGTATATTTGTTAGTTATAGTTGTGTCCATCTCACACAATATAAGATTAAATAAATATTGCATAAAAACCATTTTTATTTCAGTATTAGTGGCCCGCGAAATTTTTTTCTTTTTTTTACAGGTCTGCTGGTGTGTGTAAAAAGGTTGGGGAGCACTGGTTTAAATCACGGACCCCCAAAGTCCAATCTTGGACCACGACACTTTTCGTTGTGATAATATAAAGCCAAATATGACTGTTTTTAAAATGTATCACTTTGTATAAGATTGAAGGGCTGAAAATGAATTAATTGACGAACAACAACAAAACTGATTGTTGCATAAGAAATCCGATTCGACGCTCGGGTGTCTGTCGTATTTTATGTCAATAGAAAATTTCATAAGCAGTTCTCGAAGAAAAATTTGTGATAAGATACCTCCATTAGTAGGCCATATGCTCCACGTTGGGAGCGGACAAGGAAAAAATAATTATTATATAAAATTTGGATATAATATTTGTCGCATTTGTATCTTCTATATAAACGTTGGACACTGTTTACTGTCTCTCAGTTCGAGTCCATTCGTGTGCTCGAATGCCTGAAGATGCCGAAAGGCGAAACCCGGGTCGTTAGTGACAAAATACATGGAAGTGTACAAAATCTCAATAATCCAAATTTGATATTGAAATTCCATCAAGCACCCTCAGTCGATGTCTTAAATTATATCTTAAATTATTATATCGTTGGAAATACTATGAATATCGTTGGAAATATGGAAACAATGACATGTATTGTTTGACAAGTATTAATGTGTTTCTGTATTGGAAAATTCGGTCTTTTTCGGACTGTGAATAGTAAATCTGGTTTCCGGGTCGAACCGAAGGTAACGAGTGTAATATTGAGACTTGAAAATGTCGAGCTCGGACCGGGTAATCTTATAAAATTTCGACCCCTAGAGACCTCTATTACATACTAACCCTTAGAGAGGGGAGGGGGTTATAATAATTGTATCGTCGTTTCCATTGCAAAATTGTGTATCTCCAAAATACTTTTCTTTCTTAAATTTCTTTGTCCCACTAAAACATTAATAAAAAATAAGTAATTAATATTACATATATATAACCATACTAATTACATGCTTTTTAACTGTTTTTATGTTCCCTTGAAGAATTTGGATTTTGGAGATATACTATTTTGCAATAGAAACGACGATATTATATAACAGTTATATTAGCGATAAGTTTGTTGATAGCCGGTATTCGTGATGTTATGATGTATGCCTGCGATTGACTCTCAGCTAGTCGTCTTTAAATTTTCATTCTTGATTTTACATTTTTATGTATCAATCGTCCCTCTCTAATTCTAATAAAATAATATTGCATATAATTAATTAAAGTTTTGACGGAATGACAAAAACATACATATTACAATATTTTCTATAAGCTTTCGAAAAATTGTGTAAGATTGAAGACCCATAATTGTGAAGTCAGGTAGAAAAAAATGATAAAGACAATTTATTTCAATCGATTTGAAAAAAAGTATTTTCTACTCACTTTTATCGACTTGACAGTATATTTTCCAGTCTAAAAATTAAGAAATTTATAAAAAACAATAACCCAATTTTTATAAATTTTATTGTGCTTCAAGTTGCAAAATAAATCGTCTCATTAAATAATGAAAGTTTTCTCATCACATGATTTAAACATAATCCAGGAAAATGTTTTTCGACATGTTATAAATATTAACTTTTAAAATGCATATAACGACATCCCTTATGTATAATCACGTAAGTTTAAAATATGTGATTATTACGTATTTTGTATTTTCGTTGTCTACGCTCTCAGTTCTATGGGTAGGCATAAAAAACAAGGAAAATTAGATTAAAAACAGTAACACTGTCCCAATTTTGAACAAGATACATGCAGTTGTTACTTTGCAATTGCGTTATGAATCTTTGAAGAGTTCTACTGTAAAATCTCATGTTTACAGATGTAGGATTATACATCGGGAGTGTCGATAAAATAATAAAAACGTGGATTGATTTGAAAAAAAAACGATAACCGTAAAACACAGCGAACTGTGTGATCAAACAGTGTAATATTTTGAAATCCTTTTTTTGTTTCACAAAACATATCTTGAAAAATACACGGTGGTCTTTCAAAATGTATCTCAGGTAGGCATGTAAATATATACAAAAATTAAATATTAAAAAATGAATGTATCTATTATCCGCAGTCGCACAACGTCTGAATGTCGTAAAGTGACAATTTTCATCAATTGCTCGAAAAAGACACATCGTCCTTGTCTATAAAGTTTTTATCTGAGAATTATGTTAATTTTATCTAAGATAAAAAGTCTGGCTTGCAAATTTATTTTATTGTAATGAGATATCTCCTTTTGAGAGATTGACATTGAATTGTTATGGATACCCTTGGGTGAACCTTGCGATATGGATTTACATAAGAGACAACAGTGGCGCGCTCATATAACCGGAAGGGGATACAAACAAGATATATAAAATGCAAGTCTCAACAGAAATACTCGAACATTTACCCAACAACTAACATCTTCCTTGTTATGGTGAAAATATTATAAATAGTGAAGGTGTTCTCTATAGTTTATTGCATGAAGAAAGCATAAGGGCTATGTCATTATGCTGGAATATCTGTCAATTTACGATAAAACCTTTGTTAAAAGCATATTGTACGTTATAATACATTTCATAAACTTTTAAATAAAAAAACAGGGTAGTCTAAAGATGTTTCTTAAAGAGGCGAAACGCGTCACGTTAGTGATAAACCAAGTTATCGACTTTAATTTTATATTAAAAAAACAGTTGTGCTCATATATAATAGTAAGCATTTTTAATATACTTTCACATCTTCACTTAATTGTTTTGCGTTTTTTAACTAAATCAATAGTTATAAAAAAAAAATTCTCGTCGGTAATAAGTACTGCCGAATCTTTAATTGCTTCAATGCTTCACTATTTGTATTTAAGTATGTAGAGACAAATCGGCTGAAAGTGTCTTCAAAGGTGTTGAACTGTTTCTATATTATTCGAATCCAGAATTTCTCTTCCTCTTATTCGACCACATTCGCTACCTATGTAGAGTAAATGGCAGCAACGCAACACCTCCATGATTCCCTGTCATCCGCCAATCGCTTTGCTTCCTCCCATGACATTCCTGAGTCCGTCAGCTCCGCCGAGTACATCCTGTGGATAGTACCCGACTCTCCGAAGGCATCCGCAGCACGTGACCCAGCCAGTTCCAACGTCTCCATGACCACCGATGTAACAGGGCGCTGCCTAGTACGTTCCCTAGCCTCCGAGTTCCTCACGTAGTCAAACCACTTCACTCTCAGTATCCGACGCAAGCATCTATTCTCTAAACTTAGTATACAGTTTTATTTCAGTATATGATTCGCTATTGTAAAGCAGCACATGTATAATGCAAGCGTTGAGCAAATGTCATTCGGTTTAAATCGTTTCCCAGATTGTCTGCATTGAGTAAAATCTGGCTCCAGCTATTCCTAAGCGGATAGCGAGCACTTTCTTTGTGTTACCGTGTTCCGAGATGTGTACACCGAGATACCTGAAGCTGAAGATCTTTTCAGTTTAATTTAACTGATTTTTCCATACCCACGATACTAAACATTGAACGCTACTGTGAAATGAATCAAATTCAAATTTAGTTCTGCGAAGGCTTTCAGTCTAGCCTGTTGGCAAATCATGAATTAGTTATTTATCTCTTAGCCATATCAATCCTGAGGGATCATTACTTTTTAATACATTTCTATCATAATTATTACATAGACATAATTAAAATTGTATTATTAGTTTGTTTGGATAGATTTTTTTTGCACATAAAGAACTTACACTTCATTGAATCTTTATCAGTGGTGGAAATGAGGCAACCTAAAAAAAACTGGCATGCATGTCCAATTAAACATCCGACCTCTAGGTAGTCATGCTGATATTTTAAACGTTTCCAAATAGTATACAAGTTTATTTTCTTGTTTGGTCTCCCGATTTCAGGCAATTAATTACAAATATTTATTTCAAGTTATTCTTCATTGCATTTATGTTTTCCATGGGAAATGTTTTCCCAAATAGGGAATCCAACTCGAATATTTGAACTTTCAATATCCGAATACATTTAAGCCCTTTTTTAACTATTCGAATATTATTCGCAATAAATTTCAATTAACTATTTTACAAAATTGACGAAAGATCACATCACAATATCTCCAGATTTCAAGAACAATAATGAATGAGGTATGTAGTGGCTTTTTTCTTTTCACCCAACTCGGACGCTTTCATAAATCATAATAATTGAGTTTGACGAATTACTCAAGGCTAAAAATCATGCTGTAATTTCAGTTGTTGAAATAAAATACCGTTGGAGTAATCTGACATGGCTGCAAATTTTAAATATTGTGATACAATGAAGCGGCATCAAATCATTATTTTTTTAAATATTTTTCGTACTTCAGAAAATATTCGAACATATTTGAATAATTTCAGTTTTGTTATTCGATATCCGAATAGTTGATAATGACAATTAGTTGGCAGTCCTAATCCCGAGCCACAATTAAACAATCCATTGTAGGGCTAAATTTTAAACTTATAAATATAATTTTGAATTAAGAAAAGAAAATACATTATGTTTGCACTTTTAAATTGCGAATTAAAATCTAACAGAAATATGTTTGTGAATATGAAATGTTTATATATGTCCAATTTTGATGAATACTGTCATTTTTAAAAATCAATATAAACCAATTTTATAATAATGTTTTCAGCTTTTTTGGCCACATCTACCGCAAGCCTACCCACAATCTTGAGAAGCTCGTCGTCACAGGAAAGTTCGAGAGCAGAAGCAGAAGGGTCTCAACTATCTGAACTTACCAGGCTAACGACACCACGAGTCTTACATTACAGAGTGCAGGAGCGAGTGGCGGAGAGTCATAGGAAAACGTAGTTTCCAAAAAAGCACAGTAAAAAGGTACATTTTTAAATTCTATGAAATGGCCATGTTTGAGCACTCATCAGATAAAATATTTTGAACTGAAATTCATCAAGCTTAATTTGAGTAAGAACGTTGTAGTGGAATATTCGATATTTCGGTATACAGGTAGTCCTCGACTAACGACGGTTCGATTTACGACTATTCGCACTTACGACCGAAAATTTAAAAAAAAAACATTTTTCTATTGCATCACGGATTAGCATCAGTAACAGCATTTACAAATTTGGATATTTATTTGTATAAACATAGTAATTGTAGGTTTATTTGTTAATATAAATAATATTCCTGGAGTAAAACATTATTGTATTCAGAAAGGAATTTCAACGTAATTCTTGCAGACATAAACTTATTTCATCCACTTGTTTTACATGGAAAATAATAAAAATGTTTTTTTTCTGTTTTATTTATTAAAAACACAGGATCGACGTATTAATTTGCGATTGTCATTTGACAGCTACAATATAAGATTTAAAATACGCGCTCTGATGTTTAAAAATGTATCCCTACCATTTTTGGTTGCAGTTGCTTTATTTCCATAAATGAAATTGACGCCGTTAAAACTGACCCGAACCGAACAATATTTAATTTCAGTATTTTGTATGGCGTTTTACTTACGACCGATTCGATTAACGACAAAGTTCAGGAACGAATCTCGGTCGAAGTCGAAGACAACCTATACTTTTTACTAGATAAATAAGTACTAACTAAACTTTTTTTGTACATATTTCGTTGACATTTTTACATTCCAATTCAAAACAGGGACGCCATACGCTCAATTTGATCAACGTCAATTAGTTTATTACTTATATGCTTAGTTTTTCTTTTGCATAAATGACATAACATCGCAAAAAAAACACGCGTCGCAAAAGTTTCCTTGATTGAGCGATAAATTACCAGCGGCCAAGGTCGAGCATCTCCTCTGTAATGTTTTGCGTTGGAATTGGGACTCCGGTTTTTATTTAAATAGCTGATCAAGGTCCTCGTTGAGTCCGTTGCGTTGTCAGAGCGCGAGCCCGCGCGAGAAAACGCGGAAGTTGCTCTCAGCGGCGCGGTGTAAGTGTTGAGCGTGATATTTGCGATTGGTCACCCTATTACTAGATTTATTGCTTCTATAACTTTATTGAATTAATCCATGTGACATGTCAACTCCGTCGTTATGAAGTGATACTCAACCGTAAGACATTATATTTTACAGAAACATTTAGTTTAATATCGTCGCTGTTCTAGAAGAAAACAATAAATCGAAAAAATGACAAAGTTAGTAATACAAAAAAGTTCCTTATTTCAAACTTCACTGTTTGGAAGAACACTTTATTTTTATAAGTCTTTATTTTCTTCTATTGTCACAACAGTTTCCCTTTTTTGTCAAATTAAACGAAACGGTTTCCGGATAACCGAAATAAATTACTATTACCTTCTTCATTCGGTTTCTGTTCCCAGGAATTTGTCCCAAATAGCCGGCTATCACAATTATCCGGTGTACCAATTAAGCAGAAACGAATGTATTGACTCTTTAATGTATATATTTAATTTGAATTAAAGACGCTCATGAAAACATGATGTTAAACATTTGACAAACAACCGATCGTCGTTGTTCTAGAAGAAAACACTAACACCGTGAATTACGTGAAAGAATTCTTTGCGATCGTGAGGCGGTGCGGCGTAACTCGAAAATATCAATCGTTCTCCGCCAATGGGAGTGTCCTACGTGAGAGGTGACGAACACATAAGGCGCCTCACGCTCGCAAAACTTCGTACACCTAACACCCCGTAACTAAAAATACTAGTTTTGAGTTTGTGAAATGTTTGAAATATCATACTGTTTTCATTTTGTTTGTTTGTCTTTTTAAGTTAAGGCACAATTTATAAAAATAAGTGTGTTCTTTCATACGGTAGAGTTTGAAATAAGAAACATTTTGGTATAACTAACACATTATGTAATTTTTTCGATTTAGTGTTTTCTTCAGAACAGCGACGATATAATTTAATGTTATTATTTAATTATTAAAATCGATTTTTTAATCTTATTTCCATACTTGATAATGACGAATAGTTGGGATCCCTGGTTATAGCTCATTGCATTACTTATTGTTGAAATATCTATACATATTATTATGCTCTATGTTAGGCACGAGAATGATTTGAAAATGGTTCTGATTATTAACAGCGGATATAAAATGACCCCGACTCGATCGTTGCCAACTTCAGAATGATTATTTCTTTCTTCCAGAACAGCGACGATATATTCCCAAACAATTTATCATGGTTCTTCTCAAGGAAATAAGGATAAATAGATCAATATCCATACTCACAGTACAATTTAAATAAATTAGTGTAGGTATATAATTTAGATCTGATTTGACATATGAAGTAGCGCCTTGGGCCGTGTCACACGGTGAGATATTGTGTATAAAAGGGTTTTCTATAGATCACTGTGAGACCTTTAGATTCTTAAAATGTGATAAAGAACGCTTCCATAGTCTTTTAATGGAAATACATTCAGAATAAATACATATTTTTACATCGAATAAATCTTATCGCTGCTGTTAATCAGTGCATTTGTTTATTTTTACAATGCGGATAGTTGTAAACCTCTTCCTATAATAGATCATTCTAACATGTAGACACAGATACATAATGGCGTCGATTTAATTCGGTTTCCACGTGTCACTCACGTAGGTCACATTTAAATTGACAACCATATCGTACTAAGTATTATCTGAACAACAGACTTTATACCGCAAATCAATATTCCTTGGTATTGCCTGTCATGCTGCAAGTTGCTGGGCATATAGATGTTCCCAACGACAGGAAATATGCCAAATGCTTCTTCGGGGGCAAAGGTTTCCACTTCTTGCTATGTCCAAAGCCTATCGAACCTGCTCAACTGAATGTCTTCCTGTTATGTTAGGACTTATTCCTCTAGATTTAGAAGTCCAAAGAAGAGCTGCAATTCATCTTTTATTGCTCGGGAAACCAGCTCAAATTGGCAGCACAATTCTTCAGCCATTGGATTCTCAACAGTTTCTCAAAGCTAAAGTGAAAAAACTCTGCTCATTAACTGTTCTAATGACTTGGCAAAAACGGTGGTTAATATCTCCTCGGGGTAGAACTACCCATCTATTCTTCTCAGATATTCTCTTTCGTCAGAATGCAACATGGTTTTCTCCAGATCACTGGACTTCCCAATTTATCACTGGCCATGGTGCGTTTAATGCCAAATTATATAAGTTTAAAATTAAACCAAACCCATATTGTCCTTGTGGTGATAAAAATCAAGATTCTGAACATATTCTTTGGGATTGCCCAATTATGTCCATTGAAAGAGATATTCTTTATTTGTCCTGCAGAAATAGTCGCGATGGTCCTATAGGACATCCGGATCTGGTTTCTTCTCCGGAGAACTTTTATCAGTTCAAAAAATTTGCGGCCTCCTTTGGAGAAAAAGTTTACCTTCCCTGCCCCTCACCATTTAATCCTTAATTGTTGCCTCACCATAGAAAGTTCTGTGTATTTAAATTAATTGCTAGTTGACGACTTTAATATAATTATTGTGTACTCATCATATTCCTTCAAATGTTACATTATTATTTCTTATTGTTACTTATATTATAAATATTTATTGTGGACTTAACGTATCATTGAGGAGACATGATCTCCGGTATGATACAAACAAGTTCATCGCATTAAAAAAAAAAAAAAAAAAAAAAAAAAAAAAAAGACTTTATACCGCTTTAGGAGTTCTTTAACCCAATGAACGCGCTGGACATGTTTACACGTTCAAGACATTATTTATCTCGTATTTCCTGGAAAAATAGAAGGAAACACTTGTAGATATATGCTTTAAAAAATAGTTCAAGCCTTTGGGTAGAGAAATTAGGCAACAGATAATAAAAATGTCCAATAGAACAGAAAGAAATATATTTTTGAAAAGAGCTCTCGATATTCAGTTTGAACTACCGATACGCAGCATTAATCGTCAGCCCTATGTATTACACATACTTATGTGGCTACGCACTTGATTGTGTGCGTGCTGGCGGTATATATGAAGACTGGCTGCAGCCATTTTGCTTGCAAAGTCGTAAAGTAAATATTTTTCAGTTTCTTTATATTCTTCGATTTATTTTAGCGATTTATTTTAGCGTATTTGGGATAACTAATATATATTTCATACAATTCTTCATTTTTGATTGTTGAAATTGATCTATTTTGCCAAAGTGAGCGTTATAATAGGTCCAATTGACTCGAAATAAATTCGTGCGAAAACGGCTCGCGCTGTAAGGGTTAAAACAAATCATGAAAAAATACCCCTTGAAGCAATCATTACTATATTATACAGCATGTCTATGAAGTTGAAAAATAAATCAATACATTACTGGAATATAGGAATAGTTGTATAACTGTTTACTTATATAATAAATTGAGGGTTATATTTATACCAACGACACACATTATTATATGTGTTAATCAGTTTTTATTATGTTATTCTTCCAGTTAACCTTCAATCTGATTTGGTATCATTTGTTTTTTGTAATCAAAGACATTCTGTTCTTCTGTTTAGAAATATCCCTACCTTATTATCTGCCCTGTCTCACCTTCAATCTGTCCAGCTACCATCAGTTGTTCCATACTGTACGCCATAGTATTCTGTGGCCAAATAACTGGGTAGACTAACATGACCAAACTGTAGAGATTCTCTCGTTTAGGCGAAGTCGTCACAAATACAGTGAAAAAATTTGACCCTTATGATAATCTTCCATTTTGTATGGCAGATTTCAATTTGTCATCGTTGTCATTTAGTTCATTATCTGCTTTTATTTCTGAAGATCTAATTCGCGTTCATCAGTAAGCCATTACAAATTCATTTTACCCATTTCAATCAGTCTATCTATTTAGTTCCAACTCAATAATCTTTTTGAGTTTTCTTTCTGTTTGCTTTATTTTGGCGTTTCACTGAAGAGCGATATTTTTCTATCAAAGTTCAATAAAGCATTTCGTTATTTTGATATCCATAATAAGATCATATCATTCTTTCACTCACTCCTATCAAAATATAAATCATAAACCACGACTCAATGTACATACTCCATACAGTGATTTTCATACTCCTAATTTCGAAATCCAGTATTCTCTACGGTAGAGAAAGTTCATTAATAGTTGCTCCTTATTGACTCGCTGTAGCTACTAGCGCTTTAGCTACGTTGGTAAATCCCTCATGTAAAGCTAAGAAGGTAAAGGGTCAAAATTCATTAACACTTCAGTCCAGGGACGGCTTTTGCAAAGGAGCAAATTGTGCACTGCACTCCAATGAGTCCCATGTACATATTCTATTAATAAATGATATTCAAACATAATAATTATACTAATTCACTCATTTTAAATTTCCCGCGTGTTCCCGATAGGAAAATATTGCAAAAAAAGAAATTATTCCGCGCCAATTCAGAATACGCATGAAAGTCGGTTGATGACGCGTAAGGAGAGCGTAACACGCTGTGCACCCCCAACCGAGACACAGACGGTTAAATTTAGTATGGTACTTGTGACGTCATGCCAGTATGAACCACGTGACACATAATTTTTGTATGCAAAAGTTGGTCGACGTTGGAGCATTGCACTCCCTATAAGCTAAAATTTTGGGACCGAAAGAACGAATGAAATTAACGAAACGAGCGTTACGATGAGTTATCGACATGCTTGCAATAGGTAGTTGTACGGATTTTTACCTTTGATTTCAATATAATTCCCTAACTCAACGTACAATAATAATAATATATACCTACAATGATAACTTTCTGATTGATCAATAATATTTATAACATAATAGCTATGATTGTGTTTCACAGTTAAGGAGTTTTTTTTTTTCAATATTTAAGATAAGACAGCTTAAAATGTTTTTAAGGGCTGGCTACAGGTATTTCATAATGTTTAACTGTGTATTCGGCTCGGTCTTATAATATACATTCTTCTAATATTTATATACTTCAATAATGAATTCTACAAATTACTTACCCCATTATATTATCCACTATGTAATATAGTAAGCGATAATATATTGGATCAAACGAAAAACCATTTCATTTGCCAAGGTCATTTAATTACAGTTAAATTGACTTTCAGTGAAAAATTTCCGGGTTAACACAGAATTTTTCCAATTGCAGACTTTAATGTCAACTTAAAAATACGATTTCATGGTAGAATTAATCTTTCCCGAATAAAATCGTACAATCCAATGTCGGAATTTAAGGTTAGCAACATCCAAGAAGAGGAGGATGGATTTCTTACACAAATAGGTGAATCTTTTTTTGCACCCCCTTAAATTCTTGTCACCGGCCGCCATTGCTTCAGTCTATATATTGTATACTCTTGTCACAATCTGGATTATCGGCTTAAAATTATTATTACTGAGTCATCCAATATGTAATACGAATATGTAAGTACCTCTTCAATCACCAATTTCCGACGTTCTAAGAGTTTTTTAAAAAAAAATACCAATATCTTAAATTACTTTTAAGGAGTTAACTGTCAATTCTTGGTGGAAAGACATTATATTTTAAAAAATAAAACACAATTTGTTTGTACTACTTCCACATATTTATAATGATCAGGACCGGTTTCGCTCATCACGAGCATTATCAACTGATAAAAATACAAACATACTCACTCAATTTCACTCATTTTATATAAATACGCCTGTTATGTTTGTATTTTTATCAGTTGATAATGCTCGTGATGAGCGAAACCGGTCCTGATCATTATAAATATGTGGAAGTAGTACAAACAAATTGTGTTTTATTTTTTAAAATATCTTAAATCTTTCAAATCTTTTATATCCTACTGTTATCGTAAATATTCTTTGTAAGTAATATGAAGAAAGCATTAAAATAAGAAATTTAATAAATCCTAACTAGCATCAACAAATTACATATGTACATTTGTGTTGGATGAATTCTTCGTGGAATTACATAATAGCTGGCTAACACAGGCGCTTGCTGTTGTATGTGCTTTAAAACGAGAAAGAGTGCGTGTAACCTTCGCAAGCACACAAACATGTATTGTATTGTTTTTTAGCTTCAGAATTGAGAAGAGTTGTGAAACTATATCTCTTCCACCTCTCGGTTCGGTTGAAGATTGTGGTGGACCTTAATGCTCACTATTGCTTTCAACATATATATATATTTATCCTGAATCGGAAGTATGTAGTGTCTTCGTCAGGAGGTCTCCACGTCTTCTTCTTTATTCTTCTGGTCTTCTTCTTGATGGTGTCTTCGTCAGGCGGTCTACTCCTCTTCTTCTTGTTATCTTCTTCTTTCTTCTGATTATGTTCTTGGTGTCCTATTTTGGTGACAAAATGGTCTGTCTCTAGCGCTTTCAGTCGTCAGTGGGCAGGTGGGATGGATGTGGATTTAATGGGGTTTGAGAAGCAACACATATCGAGGTCCCCTTAAGTCATTGTCTGTAGCTTCTGTGTAATTTTATTTGTGTCTGATAGTCAAACATCAAATTAACTGTGACAGATTTCACTAATCGACCAACCAAACATCAAGTACAAAAGAGTTTTTATTATAGGTAGTTTACATTATATATCGACAGTGTTTTGGCCAATTGATGTAACCGTCAAAAAATACCAAAATCAGTTAATGATAGGATCACATTTTAAAGACGACAGAGCAAGTCTCGACCAAATGATGTAAATTATAAAAATAAATTGAACATTTTTTGCAAGGGAAACATGGTTTTACATTGGTTTTAAGTTTAGAAATTCTGACCCAGTCATTTGATGTAAGCCACTATTATATTGAAAATCCCTACATATGATCACGTATCTGGAAACATGTGAATTTACAGCTGTGCATTACAAAGATTCACACCTCACCATATAATGTTTTCGATAAAAACAGTTTTTACTCCCATCTAAACAATTTCAAATTTGAGGGTTACACTACAGGGCCAAAACACCGTCGATATGATACTTAATAATTTACTTTACATAACCGCCCTACCCCCCTGCTGGAATTTGTCAAACTTTAACAAGAAAAACTTTATTACACAGTAACCATTACACGTTGTATTGTTACATCCTGGTCGATGTGACCGTGTACGCGTTGCAGAAAAGCTTTGACCTTGCCACATCTGACAGGTCGATTGGTAGTTGGCGGTTGCCCTGTTACTCAATATTGAAAGAGTCAATTTATTTTCGTTTATCGTCACAACACAACACGTTATTATTGTTAAACGCCAATTTTGACTCGCTGCTACGTTCCATTAAAGCATTACTCATTATGAAGCGATGCTCAAAAAGAAACACTTACTTTAAACTGTGGGAATTTGATATATCAATTATTAGGCTGAGCCAGTGCATAAGTTACTTATTCTTGCAAGAATTATAGTAAATAAAGAAGCTTGAATGTGTAGCTTAAAAATTGAAACCCTCTAGAAGGCAAGTGGACCGAGTAATAAAAAAGTGAAACTTGTTTATTGTAAGTTTTACTTTATTCATTAATTAACATTTTTTTTTAATTGAATTTCTTACAGAATAAAATACTTTTGTAACCTGTTTCTACTTAGCAAACTACATGATAATACCTTGCCCTCCTCCACCCACCACTGCTTTCCCATCCATTAATTTTAAACGGTATCCAGTGGCGTAACAAACGTTAAGCGTATCTACAGTTTTTCCCCTTAATTGGGAGTGTCTTTGGAGCAACTGCCCAAGACTTGGCGGAATGCACTAAAGTGTGGGGAATATCAATTCCTCGAGATAAATTAAAATAAAAGCTTATATGAGTTGAAGTCTACTCGCTGTCCGAAATTTTTTTAAATGCCACGTAATTTGCCTTATTTGCCACCAAGTCAGCACTTCATGACACGATGTGTGAAATACCAAAACCCATATAACTCATTTTTGTCGAAAATATCAGTTGGCTCTCTTCACCTGACATTTTTAGAGCGCTGCTGAAATCCGAGTGTACGATTGCATCATTGCATATAACGATTATAAAATCAATCATCTCTATCAATTCTTGTGAGACAGAAGCGTTAATTTCTTTGCGTCAGTGTATCCAAATGCTTATGCATTAAAACTAGTTTAATATAAACTGACCCTTATTTAAACTTATATTTATAAAAACTAGTGTAATTTGACTTTTGCTTATTGTAGTGTAGTAAAAGAGATGATGGCATCAAAATGGTTAAGAAGCACTTCTGATCAAGATCTGTTCACTTTCGTCCTACTCTAAAGCTCAAACCCCAAACTGAACCGTTTCATGCATTGATTTGTCAATTGATTTATGGATTATGTGTGGCATGTTTGTAATTCTTTTCCACTCTCCGATTTCGAGAATGGGGATAAATGTGAATTCAATCAATAGAGAGCGTGTTTAGTTAACTTCTTATTCTTTCCTAAATTTGTCTTTCTATTCGTACCCTAAGCTAATATCATAAGAAGATGTTAAGCTACTGAACTATGATTAATCTTCTACCTAAATTCTCTGCACGCTAATTCATCTTCTTGATGGATTCCGCCGTAACTTTGTGGAAATTTATTTTTAATATGAAATAAATTCCACCAGTCACATAACAATGTTCATTTTCAACCTTAATTCAGTATTTAGCGAAATTTCAATTTACATAACACCGTCCAACTATTCAAGTTTATCCTACTTATTGGAAAACAAGTTAAAAAAACGTTATATGGAAATGATATAATTATATCAAAAAGTAAGCATTACGTTTCTTCACATTCACTTTTTATTTAGTCTCGATTCACCGTGCTTTTCCCGATTGCATAAGTAAACGTTAAACGATTAAAGATTTTGTTCAAATGGGAAAAAAATCTACTTATCCCTCTTAAGATGTCTGCGACAGCGACACGCGACAATTGCGAGTTGCAGCGACGTGCTCTGACAATGGTTTTCATTGAGCGACCTTTCTATGACAATGGCCATTTACCCCGCAGCAGATCATATTTTGGCCTATCGCAGACATCGAAGAGTCACTTTCGTTAGAAAGGAGTCGTACGCATTCTTCGCGAATAATACTAATTATTAATCTCCTTTCGTGCATCTAACTTACACTGAAGAACTGTCAAGTCTCACTTTATTATTAATATTACAAAAATACGGTAGAGACCTCGATTATTTATAACACTAATTAAGAATCATAAAATCATTCCTTTGCTTTCTTTACTCAAATATGTATGAATATCAAGAGAGATAATATGAAGTAAAAGTAGATTAATGGTTGCAATTCTTCTAAGACGTTCATAATATATGTTTCTAACAAGAACATACAATAGATTTTTTTACATCTTTATTGAAAGCATATGAAAGCATTTTTTTATAACTAACTCTACATTGTCAAAATTGCGAAAATGTTGCGTTGCGGATTTTTCTCTCATAAAATATTATGTAACTTGCTTAACGTTATCCTCCCGCTTCCCCGAGCCACAGTTTGAATGTGAGTCCGCATTATTGTGGGCGGGTTCGTCGTCCGCCCCAAGGTCACCCGCCCAACGAGTTTCGCCCGGTCAGTGACGTCACCGGACGCTTCTTCGTGGAGTGACGAGTGGCCGTTGGGGCGAGTTGAGAGCTCCAGGACATGGTCCCAGGGCTATGACCCCACTTTGACCATCACCATTATCATTATCAGTTTCTATCATTGCATCATCTTTTCAATCAATGAACAATCGTGATACAAGGAATCTTCACCTGTCTTCGACAAACCAAGAATTTACATGGATTCTATATAATTATGTATAAAATCATGTTTGGCACTATTCTATAATACACTATTCGAGTTCACTTTCTAGATAATCAACCATCTCTAGTGCAGCATTTACAGAAGGTCTTGCCAGCTCATTTATTTGGACTGGCTTCTGACATTTAATAATTAACTTGTCATCTGCATCTGTTTTCTTTAACATAACGGTATTCACACGAGGATGAACCGTTTCAGCAATGATTCAACTTCTTGCATCAAGCCATAATACTTCAAATTATTTAGATAATACTAAAGGAGAAAACTATACTCCAAGGTTCCCTTTGTTAAAAGAAAATGAATCCTGAATACATTGTACTCACATAGTTACCCTAATGATAGTAGAATGACGTGCTAATTTTTGACTGAAATTATATGTTCAATAACTTCAATGTCATGTTCTTTTTGCAGAACTATTTTTTGCAATGCATACAGACTTCTTTCTATAAATATATATACAAGATTGATATGTTAAATATTCTTTAATATTAATACTGTTTCTCTATAACCCTTGACAGGTCTTGGGTCAAAAATGTCTTCCATCACGTACTCATGTATTCATGTCGGTATTAGACGATGTGTTTTATTAACTTATACTACCATAGAACGATTGTTAGGACTTCAAAATGCTTGAAATATACCATATGATGGTGGGTCAAGTGGAGCTCAGACATTAATTTGTCGATACTTCTCTATTCGTGGGTATACGAATTATCCATGGCTTCATCCAGTTGTTTTTCCCTACTGTCTAATTCATTCTTACGTATAATAGCTAGTTAAAGTCGGAAGAGAAATGTACTCGCATTGTGCAAATTCCCAACATTATTTTCCTATTGATTGATTATTTGATGAAATGTATATTTTCTTATCCTTAAAATATTCCAATATAATTTAAGATTCGATGGAATTTCAATATCAAATTTTAATTGTTGAAATTGTGTACATTTCCGTGTATTGCGTCACTAACGACCCGGGTTTCGCCTTTCGGCATCTTCAGGTATTCGTGCACACGAATGAACTCGAACTGGCATACAGTAAATAGTTTATATCGTTTATATACCCGGGTCGTTAGTGACGTAATAAACGAAAATGTACAAAATTTCAACAATTAATTTTTTTTATTCCAATATTGATGCCACTGCGAATAGCGTTAAAATTTCCAACGATATTACCCCAGATATCAACATAAATATTCCCCGCGAAAATGAGTAAGTTCAAACAAATCCAATTGTATTAGTTGTTAAATAGATTTCTCAACATTTTTTAATAGCTAGCTCGGTATTTATTTCTTTATTTTCGTCACATCGGAAGAGCAATAAACCTCATATAAGATTTATTTTTTTAGAATTGAATTGTAGCTAATGTTTACATTAATACGCAATAAGACACGAAATTGTAAAACGGAAACGATAGCAAAGAATTTTAAAAATAACTACGTGCTTATTACTACACAAAATACTATGTTATATATTTAAGCAGCTTGTTCCCTATACATTGGCTTAACTAACATCATCAGTGATGTAGGTAGTTTGCATTATCTTCCTTTAATAATTAATAATGTTGGTGGGTCCCTGGTTAGCGTCAAATGGAAAGGATCACCGCGGGAGTGTGTTTCGCAACCATTACTTATAATTTGGATAATTCATCATTAGGTAGTTACGTATGTTGGATAGAATACTCAATTTGAAGGCCAGGAGGTGGCGTACGTTCACCCGGCCATTATTCTATTTTTTATATTAAATTACTGAAACGTAACTATCTAATCTTTTATCTTATCTAGAGGGAGGAATGGATTACGTTTAGTAAATTTATAATCTTTACATGTAGGTACTTAATGTTGTAAATGTTTCATAGTTTTTTGATTTTTTTTTCTTTGTCGACCGTATTCAATATTAGTCTGCATGGAATCTTCCATGTATGTAAATCATGAAGTAAATCGCTGATTAACGAAGCATTTATAAAACATATTGTCAAAATTTTCCAGCCGAATACATCGGGCATACACCAGTAAGAAGCAATAAAAATAACTGAAGAAAATTAGCATAATTTTAATAAAACACATGTCAACACACAATAATATTAACAACATGGCTTATGCCAGATACTATATGTCTAATTCACGTGTCATGTATTTCGATTATGTGCGGCACATCCTCAGATTAAATTCAGTTATAGTTTTTTTTATTCTAATCTCTTAATTATTCACCATTGTAAGCGGATTGAAATGGGGGAATTTTACTGGAAGTTAGTCTAGCAAGGAGAGGGGTAGTATTTACCGTTATTTTACGTTAATAACTTCTTCTAAGTGGGTTGATCCCAAAAAAGATAATGACGAGAACTACGCATCCTTCTTCTTTATGCAACTATTAAAAGTATACTATTTTTATAGTCATTTTTATAGCTTCTGACTGGTGTCTACCATATGTATTCGGTTGGACAATTTTGACAAGATTTTTTATATAAATGCCTCGTCAATTTGCGATTTACTTTACCATTCAAACACTTCGTCTTATCTAGTATTATTAAAAAATCACAGTATTTTGTATATTACTTTTTGTTTGTCGTTGAATGCGTCAAGGTTGGCTTTTTATAAATTTTATTCTGGCCAGAATTTTAGTATTTCAAATCCAGGACATGTGGGAATCCCTACATGGAATTATCCAGATATTATAAGTTCAATGTCATGTTGAACAAAAGCGTGGCGCGTGTCAGACTTTCAGCCACTGTTCACTGGAATGGGCGTTGTGAAGCTCTAAAAACATTACTTAAGAATTTTTATTCATGCTCAAGGTCAGGCGATAGTATATTTAGATTTTCGTGGTAAACAGCAGAATTACTGACATCACCTTACAGAATCTTGCACGAGGCGTTTCTGAATATTGATTACATAAAAAATATAATAATCTAGCATTATAATTATATAAGTATCTACTTCTTGTAACAAGAGCACATACTAGTAAAATTATTATTTAGGGGTGACACAAAGTATTTTTAAATGGTAAAAATCATTGATAGTTTCATTCTCATGATTTATTATTATACAATGAGAAAATTATATGTTACCATGTTCATACCTTACAAATGAAATGATTTTTAAAACACGAATCAAATCAAATTTATAATAGTAAAATGAATTATGAAGTCGTACCAGAGTAAACTTAAATCAACCATAGGGTACAAAGGGGTTTAGTCTTGACCACTTCAGTTTTCCATCGTGCCCAAAACCATGCTTTGAATTGCCTGTAATTATGGCTATTAATTTGTAAAAGCAAACATTATTTAATTTAAGTTCATTTATATGAATTCGCTGAATAAATTCAGTAATAATAAAATCACAAACCGCATTTTAGCGTAGCTGTTTGAAATGGGTACAGTAAGCGCCTTCCTTGCTTACACACAGTCGAAACCCTTGTTTTTGAATAATATATACCAAATAGTTTGTTTTCTCGCACTTTTTCTGACTGATATTTCGAGTAGAATTAAACTGAATATATGTATTTTTTTTAAATAGGGCAACAAGAAATTCTATTATGTAAGTCTTTTAACAAAATAATCTCAAAAAAATAATAACGGTACTAAAAAGTAATCATTTTTCGAGGATATCTTTTTATTACCTTCCATTACGATTAAGTTGATGTCTGTCGTCTGCCTCGACACTACTGCAAAAAGGTTTGCTACCCCTGCTCTAGAACGTGTAGTATATTTTACTTTCTGTAAGTCAGAAGAGTTGACAAAAATACGACTTTTTAAGAGAAGTTTGTGTGTGACGAGTTTCGTTAGCTGACAAGATAATATGAAATCAATGAAAATGAAATTAGTGTTCAATATTAATTAGCGTGTGGTACGAAATTGAAAAAAATGTATTATTAGAAGTAGTTTTGGTTGCGGAGTTGTTTCATATTTCGTTCATAAGCTGGGTCGCTCGATTTCGGGATACCACCTAATAGGAAAGTACCGAATTTTTAATTTACAGAAGTATTTACTAGAATACATACCGCTGGCGGCTGGTGACAGAAATATTAGGAAGTGCAAAAAAAGATTCAGCTATCTATGCAAGAAATCAAGTCTCCTATTCTTGGATTTTGAAAAAAACTTTTATAGCAAAAAAAATCTATATTGATGATAACAATTATTGTGTTTCTACACTTGACATCGCAAAAGCATTAATTATGTCTTGAATCATGTACTTCTGAAAAATGACATGCTTTTTAAAGTTGAGAAGCAACACTTACTTTCGCTAAATTTGTTAATAAATTTTTAATTCGTGAAAAGTTGAAGTATGGACAATGGCCTCATCGGTGACGCAAATATCTGCTCTGCTTTATTACATAGATGGCAGTTAGTTCATTTGTAAGTTTCAACTTGTCAATAAAATCGTATATTGAGATTGCCATTGTCACTGAAAAACAATTAAGTTGTTACTAAATGATTATGGTATGCAAAATTATCTTTCGTTTGATTCGCTATAGTGACTGTAGTATCGCATAGTTCATTAGAATATAATATACAACATAGTTGGGTAAGTCATTTGTAAAATTCATTATCGAAGAATATAAATTTTAGAGGAAGAGGTTTGATAAAACCGAATTGGATACACAGTTGAGCATTATGGAATACCTATGCCAGCCCTGAAAAAAACTTTAAGCTACGAGTCTTAAATATTCCCTTTCATATCCTTTAACGCTATACACGTTTATAATTAGTATTTCATAAATAGTATTCATCAATTCAAAAGTTCTCAGAGTAGTATACACAAAAGTAGGTATATATTATTAATATTATATAATATATAGTTTTAAAAAATCATATGAAATGTATGTTTGCGGTTTTTGTGAACGGTCCTTTTCATTGCAGTAGCTTGTACAAGCTATACAACGTTCCCTCGTTCAGCGCTCAGCAAAGAATATCGTCACAGTAGCTCCTCTTGCCCGCAATATATTTCATACAACGAATTGATCACATGGTCCATGACATCACCAAAATTGGGATATCCATAAAAACTTCGAAAACGCTAAGGAGAGCGGAATACTCAGTGCACCTCTCGTCATAGGCGTCTTATTGTATTGTTTCCTACAATATTTCTTTATTGGGGTACACGCGGAGGACTTAAAACAAATGAATTGATATAATAATTATGTCTGAGTATCGCTTATTAATGGAATATATATATGGGAGTACAGTGCACCCTTTGCTCCTTTACAAGAGCCGTCCTTGCTACATACGTCATGTGTCGTTTAAATTACAAAAAACGATACAAAATAATGCAATTGTTACAATTTGTATTGACTGATACAAATTTACAGTTTCGCGACATGACGTAGACTTATACATCATGACATTTATTAATCTTTTATAAATTTTCCTCGGCATATGATGCAAGGCACGGATTACCAATCCGTCACCGACCCGACCCACCTTTTCCCGTTTCGCCGTTTTCCGCTCGCTACGCGGAGTCGTTCACCTCAGTTCAACCGTGGACCGTTACTTATTACTATAGTGCTTAGCTATTGGAATAGAGACGTCACTGCTATCCATAGCAATAGCAAAATTATTTTTGAACTTACGAATTTGTTTTCAAGTTTCACGAATACACATTCCTCTCTCTTCACTTCCTGCGGCACATTCTAAATAGATCTACAATGTGTACAAGGCACAACCCCGCACCGTTAAGTACAGCTACAGTATCTGGCAGTTTTAAGCATTTTGATTTTATGTAATATAAGAATTATTTAACCCTTACAGCGCGAGCCGTTTTCATACGAACTTATTTTCAGTCAATCGATCAGTTAAAACGCTCACTGTGGATAAAAATAGATCAATTTCAACAGGAAAAAAATGGAGAATTGTATGAAATATATATATAAGTTATCCCAAACACATCGAGAAGTAAACTAAACTCATCGCATTCTCGCTAAAATAAAGCGAAGAATAAAAAGAAGCTGAAAATATTTAATCTACGACTTGGCATGCAAAATAGCTGCAGCCAGTCTCCATATACACCGCCAACACTCACACAAGCAAGCGCATAGCCGCATAAGTATGTGTAATACATAGAGGTGACGATTAATGCTGCGTATAGGTAGTTCAAACTGAATGCCGAGAGCTCTTTTCAAAAAAAAATATTTCTCATTTAAAAATATTTATTCATTTTCATGATTTGTTGACTAATTTCTCTACCTAAAGGTTTGAACTATTTTTTAAAGAATATATCCACAAGTTTTTTGTTTCTAGTTTGGCCGGAAATACGAGATAAAGTCTTGGACATGTAAACATGTCCAGCACGTTCATGGGTTCGTGGTGCAGTGATCACCATCGTTCTTCGGTTACGGATATCTAGGGTTCAAATGCTAGACGGACACTTTCATAAATTGATTATGAAATTAATCAGACCTATCAAACTTCTTGTCAAAGACGCATTTTTATAAATAATATTTAGACCGGGCTTTTACAAACGTTTTCTGTTACTACACACATCTGAGAATTTTAATACCACTCCGTGGCTAATTGTACTAAAATTAAAGCATTGTCAAAAACATCAAGTGTCTTCTTCCAAATAATAATATTTATTTAAAACAGCAACAAAAATACAATATAAACACACTGTTAAAATCTTATATATAATAGCCCATATCGCTCTGTAAACGTTTTATTATTATCACATATCACATGTAAATATGAAATTTTCTCATTACCTAAGCGTTCGCGGTTCACGGTTTATAATAAAATTAAATTGTATGCAATGGACAAACAGTTCCGACGTACTAGCTACTTTAGTCATTTAGTATTTCAATTTCAATACCGTCATCTATGACGGGTATGGTTATACTAGTTAATAGTATTTTTACCAGTTTTTTCTTCATTAAAATGATACTGGCGTAAAATTATTTTTTTCAGATGCCTTGTAGACGAAAATAAATCGCTAAAGGATGTTTACGCGATTTGCTTTCATTCAAAAGTTTTCCACGATCTATTCGTAGCACTTTGCATTATGAGATAATAAAAAAAAATAATGTATCTTCTCTCACTCAAAATACAGTAAACGCGAGACATTTAAATTACGTTATTAATTTTTTTAATGTTTTCTTTTTACTCTAGCCCTAACTAAAATTTTTGCTTAATATAAAAATAACACCTTGAGGTAATTATTTAATCTTATGAATAATTATGATAAGATTAAAGAATTTTGTCAAAAACATAATGACTCATAATGAGACGTTACGGGTCATCCATCACACGCGAGTTCAAGAAGAAGGAAAACAATAAATTGTGATAATAATATTTTGTTGAGGTATCTTATACATAATAATAGCACAGACCGGCCTATAGGCGTAGATGTAGACGTTTTATTATTCAGTGGCAAACAAACAGCAATCAGTCCGTCAGTATGGAAACTAGAGAACGGCTACTTAAGATATTCAGTATTTCAATTTCAATACCGCATCTATGACGGGTACGGTTACTAGTTTATCATAATATCGGTAGTATTTTGATCAGTAGTTTTTTTAATCAATCATCGATTCATTTAAGAATATTTAACCAAACAGTAATTCAATTTGTCAAGCAAACGTTTTTGTGCATTTCATTGAAATGTAAATTCGACTTTTATTTATTTAATATTAATCCAAAATATACATATGAATTGAGAAACCGTATTCAGTACGGGAAAAAATAGCTCTTATTATTCAAATTTATTGCAGTTACTGATAAAATCGCCGATGCTATTAACGATATCTGAATCTATTTAGTGATTCTAATAAAATACTTTAGATTACGTGGTAGTTTGTGAGAACAAGTAACAAATTCGGTATAATTTGAGAGTAAAAAGTCCATCTAATTTTGAAAATCAATATTTTCTATAGAATTCGGTGGTAACTTTGTATAAATTCGTTTTTAATATAAAATTAAAATTGATAACCTTTTTATTCTTCTCCAAGTGTTAATTACTCATCTTATGTAGGACAGACACATAGAAACTTAAATAATAGAACTAAAGAACATATAAGATATGTCAAAAGTAGTAATTTTTCATAGTTTACGAAGTTTTGAAACACTCCATTGAGTAAATAAAAAAGGTATTAAAATAAATAGCTTAGAGTTTTTAGAAATTAATAAAACCATTGACAGTAATCTAGTATTAGTAAATAACATTTTATATAGAACAGGTGGCTCACCACTATTAAATTTATTTCCCTTTGGATTATCACCTGCAAACACTAGTAATTGATTTGTAATTAGCAGTGTTATGGTAATTGGTACTGTCAATGTTTACGTATTACCCCCCCCCCCACCCCACGTTCAGTAGAACGAAACAAGTCACTCTACCCTTCATTTTTAATTTAAGAATTAGAATCATTTTTTACCTTAGAAATAAATAACCTTCCGAATTAGTTATCCTGAAGATACTTCTTAAATAGACGAAACGTGTCACGTTAATGATAAAGCCCGCGGAATAACAAAGTTACCAATTTTAATTCTATATTGCCAATCAATATTTCGATGACACATACAGTATCAATCTTTCAATCGTACACGTTTTCAAAATTCAAAACTTTTACTTTAATAATTTTAATTTGTATTATTGAGATTTTGTACACTTCCATGTATTTAATAATTTTCTTTATAAATTATCCACCTTCTTGACTGTACTTAACTTCAACTCAAAAATGAAAACTAAACTTAAATAAAAATCGTTTCGTCAAGGATTCATTTGTTTACGCTATCCCAACCAAATGCTCATTATATCATATCAACACTTCCTACGTATAATCACGTAAATGCAAAATATGTGATTATGTCTTTTGCATTTTCATTGTCTACGCACTCAGTTCTGTGGGTATTAGAGGTCTGCGCGGGTCGAAATTTTGTAAATTTCACTTTCAATATCACACTTGTTACCCGAACCCGACCCGAAGCCCAGATTTATTTTTCTCAGCCCGAAAAAAGCGCGTTTTTTTTAATATTTCATTAATACTTTTCAAACCATATATCGTCGTTCAGGAAGTAAACACTAAATCGAAAAAATTACGTATTGAGTTAGTCATACCAAAATGTTCCTTATTTCAAACTCTATGATATGAAAGAACACACTTATTTTAATAAATTATACTTATACTTAAAAACAGTTTTTTACAAAGAAACAAAATTAAGTCCAATTACTCTAAACTTGTATTTTTCAGTTAGCATCTTCATCCATAACAACGACGATATATCGACACTCCCTACGTAAAATCCTGTATCTGCAAACATGAGATTTTACAGGAGAGTATTTCAAAGATTCATAACCTTTTCCATTTAGTTTGTACAAAACTGTTTTCAAGTAAAAATATTTGTGTTCTTCCATACAGAACTGTTGGTATAGCTAACACGTTATACGTTTTCTTCCAAAACAATGACGATATCTCCCTTAAATTTTCTTCCATTTAAGATGTTTTTTTTATTATTTTATTTCAAATTGATTTAAGTAAATATTCCTATTATATCATTATTTAAATGAAAATATAGTAACCTGAAATATTTTTTTATTTAAATAATATCAAATTGCTACACGGCGACTGCAATGTCTAAAGATATTATCTTCATCGATCATACTTCTTTGGCATACCAATTGCTCTTACTAGATACTTAAACTTTACGACATAATCTACCTTAGGCTTTTACTAATAAATTAGTTTATTGTTATATCTCTTCAACAGCTCCTATAGATTTTTTAGTTCTTACAGTAATTATTTGTGTATAATAAGCCAAATTTATTGAGAATAAGAAAAATCTCATTCTACTGAATTCACGTTTCGAATTATGAGGCGATAGATTTTTTTTGTATGTTTATATTTATCTCCATTTTTTTGTGATTGTATCAGTACAATTTCATATTCTACTGATGTTTGGTTGTTTGATGGAATCATTGTGATGTTTTTCTTCTTTTACTTTTTTGAATATATTTTTATATATTATATTCAATTTTGGTTGAGGGAAAAGGAAAGGGACGAAATGAATAAAATATTTAAATGAAATGCAGTTGTAAATTTCACCAGACAAGTTTTTTTTATTCTGACGACCTCTCATTTTCATCGTGTAATATATATATATAACAATTAAATTGAGAACTGACCCAAACTTACAAAATACTAAACATACACACTTGGCAACCGTCTCTTATTTGTTCGTAAATTACTCTTTTTACAATGTTTAAATAATTAATCTTATTACACTGGCGGGTTTTGAATGATATGTCACGCGCGGCCTTTACAAAATACAGACAAATTTAATCGACAGCTCGTCGACGAACACCCTGTATATCTTCTATGACGACACCGCTCGCCCTTGCGCTCACATTTTTAGTAAAGTTTGGGCTGGCGCAAGAGCGAGCACCGGGTGGTCACCAAGTGAATACATCATATTAAATAAAGTGCATACCGGGCCGATCGATTTTATTTAATTACTCATTAAATCTTTAAATACACGGTGACGCTACTGTGGGGGAAACAAACAATCGGACAATATGGATGATAATATTTTTTTAAATAGGTTTATAACAAACTGTCACAAAATAATTAATTATTTAATAAGCTGTATTGAATCAATCAATTGCACAACAAATACATTATGGATGGATGACACAAGATACAAGTGTCATCGTTTTCAGTTAATTAAGACAATAATTACTCTGTTCATTTAAAATTATTTTTTAATCTACGTTTATACAAATTGATAATCGACCGAGCGCTCCGGTGGTCTTCCAAATGTGAGAAAATTAAAAACGGCGCCGGTTCGACCAAAATGGAAAATGTGTAAATGCGAAAACAACTCGCCGCTACGCAGAGCGACAGTTTGGAAATGAAATTATCGAGGATTATCAGTCAAAATAGAATGTATCCATATATATACAATTTTGTTTTAATGCGTATAATTTACTTACTACTCTCTGACAAGTCGGAATATAACTGATAATCCTCAATGTATTTTCTATGATTTGGATTTAGTCTAAATCGAACATAACCGATCTATTATTTATTATTCAACTTTCACTAGTGGGGATATTAACATCGATCATGCTGGAAAATAATCAAGATTTACACGCGTGGCCGGAGGGCTGTCGGGGGTTTCCAACCCCCGAAGCCCACCGGTCGCGTTGAGAGGCGCGCGGGGAACAAATTTACTCCTCATCCCCTCCCTTCATCTTTTGTTTACAAGTTTTTTTGTTCATTTTTTTACATTTTAATATAATAACATTTTACTTTACGAGATAGTTTGTTCACACGTACTGCTTTTGTTTGTATTTGTTTAAATTATTTATTATACTAGTAATTAATGATAGCGAATAGAATGAAAGAAATGCCGGGCCGTCGAGGCCGACTTGCACGAGGGTGCAAGCCCTGTCGGCGGATTGCACCTTCGGACTTCCCGAGAAGTCCTCGCCGTTTTTCTTTTTTTTTAAATTTAATATGTACATCCGGCCGCATTCGCCGATGCGTCACAACTATCATTATTTATTCACAAATATAATAAACTAAATAATTACAACAATAATAATAAAACGTAACATTTTCATAGAAAAGGTAAATAAAATTAATGTCCGATACTTAAAATAAATAGTCAAAATATAAAACATTTCGATCCGGGCTTAAAAAGGAAACGCGAGCGGCCGACGCCGCCCGTCAGGTAATCGTAACTAAACTTTACAAAACTAAAACGCTCCTCGCTTCCGTCGCCTGCGCTTCATCTGTCCTTCTGTCCATTTTTACACTCTAACTTAGCGAGGTATAAAACAATAAAATCAAAGTTTATCACAAGTATATTTATTCAAAATTTGAAAATCCTAACTTAAGCCGTAACACGATAATAGGATGGCGGCGGACGCGTCCCTCCGTCGTCCGACGTCGCTCGACACATTATTTGGTTGTCGCTGAGAGGCGCTCACTACGCTTCCAGTAAGAGTTTTCGGGGGCGGTAGGGCGTATGCGGCGGGGAGGGGGACTTCTTCGACAGGTTCAAGGGCTGAGGAGAATCCGCGATGTCAACCTGGAGTTCCAGGCGGGAAGGCGCGGGGGGAGAGAGAGTGGAAGGCGCCGGGGGGGCGGCCGTCCACCGCGAGCGGTACGCCGCGGGGTCTCTCGACGCGCTTTCTCCGCGCATTATGTAATTCTGGATGATGTCAGTGCGCTTCATCTGCTCGGGCGTCATCCGCGGCCCCTCCATGAGGGAACGCGCCAGCACCGAATGGGTGCTGGAGAGCGAGGGGGTGGCGCGGGAGAGATGCATCTGAAGCTGAGAGGGGCGTCCGGTCATCGGACACTGTCTGCTTTGGCCGACGGGTTCGGCTTCAGCTGACTCTCTCTGGCGCATTGCGCGGAATTTCTTGTGAGGCTTGTACGCCTCGTCCATGAGACTGCTGGTGTCATAGAGCGGGGGCGCTTGAAGGACACGCTTTAGAACAGGCATGTCCTCTACGGGCCGCGAGCGGTCATCGCCGCGCTCTTCGAGAGATGATCTCGGACTTGAGCATCCAGAGGAGGTTCCCGCCCGCTTCTCGTGCTTTTCATTACCGGATTCGATTCCTGAGTCGGTGGGTGAATCGAGTTTCCGGTATCGCAGGTGAGGGTGGGCGTGGGGGTTTATGTGCGCGGGGCGACCCAGTGGGATGACGGTCAAGCCAGCGACTCCAGATGCGGCGGGTTCGTCGTCACCAGAAGACGCGGATCCTCTCGAGCCACCTGAGTCAGCGCGTGGTCGCACAGGACAGCGTGCGCCCGCGAGCGTCGCCGCGAGTAAGGGCGCTCCGGCGAATCGATCGGCTTCGCCCGAGCACATAGATTCGGTGCTTGAGACAGATCCGAGCGGGCTCTTAACGGCCTCGTCCATCGTAACGTCTGATCCGGAAGACCAGGACGAACTTCCAGCGGGGCTTTTACCGCTTTCATCTTCGACCGACCACATCTGCTGCCGGAGGAGCTCTTTATGCTCCGTTCTAAAGACGACCAACTTTTCGGTGTGCAACGTGCTCAGAGTTCGGAGATCGGGAAGAGTCTTCATCAGTTCATGGAGGAACTCGGGTTGTCCTGGACGGTTTTGGTTGATGACCGACTGCAGACAAGATTTGAGTTTGGTGTGCATTCGCTCAACGAGTTCAATGTTTCGCAGGCCTGGGCGGTCGGGGGTGATGAGGACGATGGCGCAGAATAGGCCGACTTCGGCGTCGGTCAAACACATGGAATTGATTCTCTCGGCGAATTTGAAGGTGGAATCGACGAGGAACCGAGCGTTGGCGCCGTTTTGTATGGAATCGCGCTTCATAAATTGTCCGTTGAGACAGATGATTCCGTCGGAGGGGGCGTCAAACATACAAATCAATCTGATGAAGAGGGCGTCAAAGAGACCGCTCTTCAAGAGAGTGAATTTATCATCCTGGGTCAGCAGCTGGAAGCCGGGGATGAGGCCGGCGAAGTCGATCACACCGCGGATGACATGAGCGAATCTCTGAGAGAATTCCTTCTCAGATTGCAGTTCAGGTGCGGGGTTGAGCGGGCAAGCCTGTGGACAAAGAAAAATGTAACGTCAGTAACTGATTCAAATGACACTAAAAATATAATAGGATGTTGCTATTTTGGATCAGAAAACTAAGATGGACACGCGAGTAATCTGTGATCATCGATAGTAATAATAGTGAATCAGACCTGATTCTTTTTAATAGTGTTTCATATAGGGGGACGTTCTTAGTGGCTTTCGATCATTTCGATCGAAGGCATTTGAAACCTTTCGATAAATACAGTTTGTTTAGTGGACGTAACTGACCACTCGTATAGATTGACCTTTAGCGCTCAATGAAAACTGGTTTGCCGTCGACCATCGCGATCGCAATAATAAAATAGCTTACTTTCATGTAGGAAACGAACGGAGGTGCGAGACTGCGACCTCTGTGGCCGGATTCAATGGCATTAATAATAAAATAACGCTTCCTCATTGTTACTTGAAATGTTTTAATAATTATTAATTGCATCACAGTCAAAACACCGATCAGCCATTAATTAATTAATAACATAACACTTCCTAGTCTAGATTCAATATTTGGTTTATACGAGCAGATTAAAAATAAAATCGTTTTACAATCGCTAATACCGTTAATTGTTTGTGGTTATTTTGATTGAAAGTAATTTCCTTGTAAAATCTGTCATAGACAATTTATTACTATATATAATTTAGAACGTTTTTATTACACGTTTTGGCAAACTTGGTGCGTAATTTATTTACATAATTTACGAGCCCGGCTTTCACAAGAAAATATATCTTCCGGAGAGAGCGAGACAAAGATACTAGTTTATATCGAGATAGTAATTTTATAAAATAATAATGTAGAAAGGAGCGCGCGAGGGAGACGGAGGAACCTTGAACGTTTCCGTGTGACGCAAGGTCGGCCGGTCTGGCTGTGTGTGTGACGATCGCCGAGAAAAACGCTTTGTTCTCGTTCGCCCTTGCCGATAATGACACCGAGCCTATTACACATACGCAAAAGGGTGAAAATTCACTGGCACGAATATAGCTTATGCGACGTTCCGCATCGGTGCGGAGGGTTGTTCGCCGCTAGAACGCGTTAGAAGAAGCGCGAGTGAAATATCGCCATAAAGGAAACGGCCAGAAGTGATTCTGTCCCGTTCAGATGTGCACAATTAAGAGCGAAAAAGAAAAGAACATAAAAATACGGAGGCTATCATCATGCGATTGTATATTAGGGGTCGAAGCACCTTTGTGTCTAGAGTTCATTGTAGAGGTCAACGTAGAGCTTTGATTCTGAAGGTGGCACAGTCATGACATTGTGTGATCGAACATATTTAAATCATTTAGCAAAACTCGACGTTTAGAACGTCTAAAAAATAAATAAAGAGATATATCGGAGCGCTTGCCAAAATTTAAAAATTTCAAGGTTTTATTTCATTATAAATATTGATTGCAATGTGATATAGAAATTTCTCGCGGAGATAGCAATCGAGATTGAATATAACAAGCGAACTTCTCGGGTTCGCTCATCCGAACATCCCCTGTATGATATCCTGTGACTTTGTGAAAAAACAGAGGGCGCGGATGACAGCCAGCACAAAAGTGGGGGAACACTATAATAACCGGCGGCAGAGTGACATCCGTCGACGGTCGAAAGGTCCGGGGAGAGAAAGTCCACTAGGCCCAAGGCTGATTCGACTCGGCGAGCATTTAGTTCACAAGGCGACGAAACAAAGGCGCGATGTACTTTTTGTGAGTCAGTAAGAAAGTTTAAACAAAAAAAAGAGATTATAAAAGTCGCGGCCTTGCCGGGTAACCTTGCTACGAAGCGAACGCGGGACCCTCCAATTCACAAACTTTCACCTCGTAGATCTTCAGAGCACAAAAGTGTGCCACATCGTGAACACAATATTTATATAAAAAAAGAATTTAAAATTTCGCAACAAGTATAGTCGTATGAAGTTGGTTTATTTTAATTGATATTTAGAATATATTACTTCTGCAGATCTCGAATTTAGTATTATAAATGGTTATATATAATAATTAATTTTATGTAAAGTTATAAATACGACCAAAGAAATCGTAGGGTACAACAGGTGTCGGCCACAACATCCATGATTATTACATTAAGCGAAGTTCACCGGTGACATGTAAACGCAATCTAAGAATGGCAATTTATTAGCTGAGTTGAATAAAACCAACGACAGAAAGGGCAGACCACACCTGGATTTATTTATACAGCAGTTGGCAATATTCAATAATCACAAAATCATGACTTTGTTTCCGTTCGGCTTAAAGTTCAAACGTGACCTCCTGCACATTAATATTTCAACGACGGCCTCCGAAAATTTCGCAATGCTAAAAACAATCGCCAATTCATTTATACGGTATTTATTTACCGTTGAGGGCAGCACGGACGTACTAATATTACGGAAATAAATTTGAAAAATATGAAGTAACAACGATACTTGATTTATTTTATAAATTATAAGGTCGCGGAAAAATCTATTTATGAAATACTTGCAACTAAATTTGGAAAAAAAAAACCGCAATGTAGATTGTCTATTGGAATGATGAAATGAAATATTGTTTTATATGTGTACAAATGACGGAATTGAAGCTTACCAAAGTGGGCATAGAGTATGAGGGACAGTCCCTCGCTCTGGCTCGCATGGCGGCGACACGATCGCGGGTGAATTCGCACGTATCCACGTGCGCGCGAACGACACGGGATAGTAATCGTGGCTCATCGTCCAACTCCTGGGCGGCAGCGCGCTCTTGAGAACGACTACTGCTCGACTGCTGCATGGCGGCGAGGATTCGCGCCTTCTCGCGCTTGGGCACGCGACCGAATCGCACGGCTGTGAACAAAAAGAAAAACGAAACGTTAAAAAAACATTGACAATCAGAAAACATAACAATAATTCTAATATAAAAGCTAAAATAATAACATACTGGCTATACAAGTGGCAGTAGACAATCAGTCTACTGCAAGCTAGCCGAGTAATGAATAGTGGACGCGGAAGTATTTACGTTATTCGATGGGCCGGTCAACAGTGCAGCTTGCATTGCCAACACTATTATAGAACAAACCTACTAATAATACCAATGTAACTGCATCATTTCCGCACGTGACATCACATTATCAATCGATTTGAGATTGTGACGCACTTCTCTAACTCGTCAATCGTCATAGTCGGCCATCCAGAAAATGCGAAGGAAAACACAACTATATATTTTCTAAGCTCAAGATGATAAAACAGTAAGCGAGTGTCCATTATAATTATATATGGAAAAACGAACAAGAATCCGTTACAAACTGATATTAATTAATAAAACGTTACAAAATTGAATAGGAAACAGTTACGGAATAAAAAAAAAGCATCCCCTCTTAATTTTAAGGAAAAGGTACAGTTGAGGACAAAAGGTTTACTGGCTCGGATGAAATGAGAATGCGCGCCAAAGGGCGAGAGGTTCGGAGGGGTGTTTACATTATGTCGGCCGCGTCTAAGTTTTGGGGTAGGCCTGCCAGCCAGACAGATGCAGACGCTGCAAACTTCAGACGAGTGCAACGACCTCGCAACGAACCCCATGCGTTTACGTGCCCCCGTGCAGCCTACCCGAGGGTGAAATGAAAGATTTCACGGTAAATATTAAACATGCAGACTGAGCGACAGAAGTTTTATTCTGATAGTGTTGAAGAAGAAACTTCAACATTGTTTATTGTACAAGATTTGCCCCATCGCGAATTATGTATAACAAAATAGTTCGTGACAGAAACACCGTTATTTTTAATCGAAAGAGTGTTAACGGAAATCGTAGTCATCAAATCATTATGTAGAAGCGATCATCATCAACGCAATATAATGGGGCGGGAGAGAACTTGAAAGCATAGGGATGCATTTTGGGGAAAAGAAATAACGATGTGCGGTTGGTAACGGATCGCCAGGTGGTCGACGCGTGCGACAGACAGCTGCCGTCGCTCGCTGCCTTCCTCCAGCTGCGCGCCCCCGCGACAATCCGACCAACGAAATAATGGGGGATGATCACCGCTGAATCGTAACCAGCGGTAGAACGGGGTCAAAGCCCTCGCGAGTGAGCACGCGAGGGTTCCACACTAGCCTGCCTATCTAGTGCTCCCATCGCTAGCAGAACAAACATATTATATTGCACCTAGGGGAGAAGCTATGGGAGAAATCTAAGGTCTACTCGCGTACAGAATGCGCTTAATGAATTCACAATGATTGTGTGTGCAACAGATGAGACTTTAATAAAATGATAATGATATATATTCGAGAAAAGAAATGTAGATTTGTACTTAAATCAAGGTTCTTATTCATATTTGCTATTTATTTTTGGCATAGGTGAACGGGGTCGATTTAATTAGGTCTCTGACCATTCCATGACACAGATGACTGAGCGAACCAATTTCCAAAAGGCTCGGAACACAGAGAAAGTGAAGAGGTAGAGGAGAACAATGGACGACAGTTTCTAGCGCAGGCGAAAGTGAAACGGCCGACGCTGACAGAACCGCGATAATTTCGCGGGCGTTCTCGCCGATTAGCAAAGGAACAGTATCAATCGTTGAATTAGTTCAAATATTTAACAGACTTATTGATTTGAAGTTAATTATTAGTCAAGTTAACGTTTGAGGCTGGCGAAAACGAAATTACGTACGTTTTTACTTAGTAGTTGACGATTATATGAGTTGTAGAAATTTGCAGTTAATGATTATTGATATCAATAATAAGAAAAGAGATCGATACGAAGCGGATATTTATTTGTAACTAACTGCCCACGATCTTCTCGCCTGTAAATATCACGAATTGAGAACGGTGAAAGTAAAAGTTTTCGGTAACACACTTCGATCGCATCGAACAGTTCTGTTGTACCTTCGAGAGGATCTTATCGGGAAGATGTATATGTTTCATGTAGTTTTGCTAAGTGTTAAAGCCGCAAGCAACAATTTTAAATGTATTATTGTTTTCATTTCAATAATTTCGTTAGACCAAAGATTGACAGAAAAAATACTTAAATAAGCTACAGTAATGCTAAATGTTTCGATAATGTATTTTGACAGTTTCAGATGAAGGCATGATTTGCTTAATTCAAATACTTTAATATTTTTTTCGGTTATCAAAATATGCCCTGATATTTAGTTTTTTTCCGTTATATTATATTTATTGGGTGATACAGTATTATTTACAGTGCGTTCCAAGGCATGCTGTTCATTTCATATTCAGTGGTTTATACAACGCGTCGATGTACAAAAACGGAGAAGAAAGGAGAGAAAGTGTTGGCCTTTACGGTCGACCCACGTACAAGAGCTCACAGCGAGCGCTGGATACAGGTCACGGGACATGGTATTGTTACAAAGCGTAGTCTCTCTAGACTACATTCGTTTTCTTTTTTTAAAACAATTCAATTGTGGATATGAGAACTGAATGGACCACGGACAAATTTTTCATATTAATATGGAAAAAAACTTAAAAATGATAATAATCATTTTATATGTATCTCACGGAAAACAACATCTTTTTAAGACTTCGTGGTCACGTTATAATATTTTCCTGAAATCCGATTTCTTCAATTCTTTCAGTTTTTCCATACGATCAATAACAATTAAATTGGAAAAAAATAAATTAATATTCACTTTCAAAATTTCAAGAATAGGTAGGTATATCAATTTCTTTTTCTCCTATTAGTTGAAAAAATTGAATTGTTGTAATTCATTGATTTCAAAGTATGCTTTAACACATAAAGACATACAATTAAAACACTTGATTTTGGAATCGTAGCAATAGCTGTTTTTGGTAAATTTGGCGAGGAAATTCCCCTGTAGACAATAATTTACTACTGTGGCCTGTCATTGTGAATTCGCTCTGGAAGGCGATAATAGCGCGATTTTATGCAGGCAAGCGAGGCCTCAGGCTCGTCGAAAAGTGTGTTACACCGAGAAAGTTTGTCGGCGACTAAACTTGGCGCCCGAACCCACCATTGTAGGTCAAATTTGACTGCCGAGATCGTGTCGCGCGCTAGGCTCTCGCTCTTTATTAGAAACAATAAATAATTATCGACATGTTACAAGTGAGACGATCTCGAAGCATAAATACATGCCCAAGACCGAATAATCTCACTTACTATGAAAACTATTTCTAAAAATCTTTAATTCAGATATATCTATAGATTGATTTTTAGACTATTTAAAGTATTTTTTTATACATAATTAATTCATCAGTTACAATTATTAAAATAATTGAAATATCTATTTAGCAAATAGTTCCAAGAGATGTTAAGAAATAGATTCAAAATTTTAATATTTAGGTGAAGTGAAAAATGAAATTTATTAAATAATAAGTAATTAAATTGAACGTACGAGCATTGTGATATTTCACAACTCCGTTGAGGATTCCTTTAAGTATTGGTAACTCTTCACCCATTTCCAAAATCATTAAAACAGTTTTCACAAAACTAGTAAGTCGCTAAACTTGAAGGATCACTTCACCACTAAGTTAGCAAACACGTCCTCCACATTGATATTGTGACCAGTAATCCACGTGACATTTGAAGGGAATATAACCCGACAAAACACAATATTCACTGTAGATCCTGGAGACACACAAACATACACTTCGGAAAACTTATCAACAACTTTCCACGGAACAATAAAAAAAAAAACCACAGACTTCAAATGAGATCAACCGTTTCACACATCCACAAAACCAAACAAATTTGCACTAATATTCTTTTCCTAATAACTGGTGTAATATTAGGATAATGTTTGCGTAACTTATATTTGGATTATAGTTTAGATATCGAGACCGTTTGTCTGCGACGACCGACCGACGTCAATAACAGATGAGAAATACGCGCAAGTTGGAAAATGCTTTTCGTATAACGGTACTTTCTCGTAGCACTAGTAGTATTCTATCGCTTGGGCTACACAACCTGCTCGCGAGGCGGACTCCCTCGCACTGAAGAGTGCGCGACGGAGCGATCGGCGGGAACTCCTCTCACCCTCTCGCCCGCCAAGCGTCGCATGCCACCCCGCGACCGATACAATAACTCTAGTGCCCTTGAACTTGGTTCGAACGGCAAACGAACGAACGAGCGCGCGGCGCTGGGAGCAGACGACCCCTACTAACTGTCACATTTGAATTTCGTTCGATTCTTTTGTTTCGTTTTTGCGTATAATGCTACCACGATATGGGGGTTGTTTGTAAACAGATTTAAACATTCTGTTGACTTTATTATCCAAAAATAACCGTTAACCAACAAAACTTAGCATAATCTGTGTAAAAAAATCACAAATGTTCTGATACGTTTAAATACCCGTCTTGTTTAGATTTTAATTATACTTGCATATATAGATGAATATAAATAAGATTAATGGACAATAAATAGTCATTTAAAATAATGTTAAAGTGTATCGAAGGATCTATTTGTGTTTATTTTTACCAGTATTTATTTAATGTTGTTTTCGTGCCTGATACGGTGTTTTGAAGAACATTTAAAATCATTAACCTAGGTCAATCACAAATGGGCAAATATTAACCGTCGTCATTTTGGTTAGGTTGGTAAACCTAATATAAAGTAAACATGTTTACGCATCCGTGCAAAATACCGACCATTCGAATCGGGTGGACTAGCTTTATCATTATTAATGTAATTCCAACGACATCGGTCGGTCGGACTTATTAAATTTTATTTGTCTATAATTAGCCTGCCCTTCGAACGACACAGGACAAATAAAAACCATTCGGGGTTAGTCATACGGTTATCGTGGACACACGACTTGGAAACAAATAAACATTTTTTTTATCTTTCGTTCGTCATTGCATTGTTTTATTTTATTTGCATGTCTTCTGATATTTAAATAATTCAGATTCTTGGAAAAACAGGCGATTGTCTGGATCGGCCGCAGACGAATTCCGTTGAAACAACTTCGATGCCCTTTTCCGACCTTGGTCGAGTCCTCATAATTAATTAAAGTGTGTTTAGACAGACAATATCGATTTTATTAGTATTTCAGCACAGTAATATTTTACGTCAGAGATATTTAAATTTAATAAAAATTGCTTAATATTTACTTTTAGAAACATTAATAAACATCAGAAGAGTTTTAATATAATAGGTACCTAACAACTATACAAAAATATAATTCGGTCGGTTCCCTAATCCCTTGATATGACTACATTCACAATAAGTAAATTAATTTTCTGTAATAAAACGTATTTTTAGTTTACTTTATTTAAATAAAAGTTGTATTTTCTTTTTTACAATTCAGAAAAGATTAAGGCCACAAAAAAACTAGGATAAGTAGTGGTTCTTATATGTGATATCTAATTGTCTTATGCATAAATAGTGTTAATAACACTATATAAATAATTACGAGTAATGGTCATTAAATGTTGCTATAATAAATAATCGGACGAGCAGGTGACCGCTGGAGCGTACTCACAACTTTACCGCGCGTTCGCGAATGACAAGACGAAACAAAAAAAAAATGTTATAACTTTGCGAGGTCGCCGCGAATATATTGTGGCGCTGAAAAGGCATTTTAATGCATACTCTGCCATCTAGCGCCAATGAGCTAAAGCTTCGGTCATTGGCGGGAGACTAGGCCGTTTTTTCGAAGGTGAGCTATTTCATAAAAATATCTTTAATGATTATTGTTGCAATAAATGCGCATTAAATTATTGACAATGTTTTATTTTATAAAAAATGTAAATATATAAATTAAAACATTTGATGAATTAAACTAATTGCTTCATTTTTTTTTGTTTTATGTTTCATTAGCTAAATAGGGATTTTTTCTAATATTATGGCGTTAATAATTTTGATAGAATCATTGGGTATATATTTATTTTTAAATTATAATATTCGATTGAATAGAAATATAAATACAATTAAATATTACGAGGTCCGTTATCATTGCTAGTCTCGGCCGTGAAAGGTCGTTGACCGTTACTTGGCGTATTCGCCGCTAGATGTCTATGCAAGTACAAAATATTTGTGGCTTACAATAAAGTGTGTCCCGGCTAAAAAACGGATTTATTGTACAATAATAGTAAATTATTCATTACAGAAAAATCCAAAACTAAATTATTTTTGTACAAAATAACAATGTCGGTGGTGTACACGTATACACACGAAACAATATAATTTATTATAGGTATATAACGGTGATGCGTAATTTCTTTTCTTACTATCGTTAAGCAATTATGCAAACCAGTTCAATTATATCCATCACATTACGAGAATGTTGCAAGCGTATATTTATCGTAAACAAAAATGACGTAACAGGTTAATCAAAGTCACTATTAATCGCATTGGAAAAGAAGAGAAGGGACATTACACGCAAAATAAAGTGAAATCTGAGAACGTTCACCTTAATGGGAGTCTGTATTATCGTTATTATTACCTCAGGTGACGGTCAGTAAAAGTTTTCGCTTAGAAATCGAAAGTGAAACGGCTACGTGGTAGGAAAAATCAAATCTCTAACTGCCATAAAAAATACTGTCATCGAAAAGTGTAATCATAATAATTGGACACAGATGGCGACACTGCCCGAAGCGGATATGAAAACAAAAATGTTAGAATGTTGCAATTACATCTGAAAAGTGCTAATAATTTGTCGAATATCGGTTTTAGTGGGAATTACATACCTACCTATGATGGAAATTAAATTGTAATAAAAATGTATTAATTTATAAATCGTGGAACTGCGATATAAGGACAATACTGATTTAAGTGATGTAATAATCATCCGAAATGTGATGTCACAAAATTCTTTGGTGTCTCTTTGATTGACAGTCGATTATCGATGAAAAGAAATCTCGCCGGCAATGATAATTATAATCTACAATCGGTTATTACTTCGCAGAGAGCCATTATTGATAATAGATAGTTGCACGCCAAACTTTCAGTTTAGGCGTATAAACAAAACAACTTAAATAATAACAACGAGAAAAAAGTATGTGTTACTTTGGTTACAAAACAGTGAGGTGAGCGAGAGAAAGGCGGTTACTTTCTCTGAGCGACGAATAGGCGAGTTCACTCACATCGCGAGTTACTCGTTACCCATCCACTTTCACTGCTTTCTTCTTGGCTCTTATTTCATCACCGCCGACGGAGAGGTGGTTTAGGCCATTGCTCGCCTACTTACTCACTACAAAGCCACGGTTGTGGAAAACAGCGCCACTCTTGCGAAACGAGTAAACAAACAAGCTCACTATTTTCGCTAATTCCCACGAACGTCATATATTCCATTCCATTCCTTCTTGACATATCAATATAGATTATTATATTTAAACCTCCAAGTTTAAGTATTAAAACGAATGAATCGTGAAGTAATTCGGGCTTTTACCAATATTAGGTGTTTATTTATACAATATACCGATTCGCATTTATTCTTCGATATCAAAATAAAAGAACGAAATCTTAATCCAACACGCTGAGTATGACAGAAAAAAACTGGGTTAGAAGGCAATGGCAAGATAATATATACCTACGTGCTTTACATATTACTTTTCGGCGGCCCGCAAGAAATCGAAGAGAAATTTCGCAAGAAAGATATCGCACAATATTACATGTGGAGATCCAAATGTTTAACAATCCTACTTTCATGATTACATCCGTATTCAAACGACGCGCTCGGCGCTCCAAAACGAAAATACGAAACGTGATGCGAAAAATTTTTAAGCACTCACTTTCTTTATTATTATTATTGCATGTCGTTTTATGAGCGCTTATGTCAGGAGTTTGGTATCGATGATTAAAAAGAATTTCTTAGATCATCCTTAGTTAACGTTGTTAGTGACTTAAAAACTAATTGGTGTTTATATTTGTAGTATTTATATGAATGTTTAGCTTTTATAATTCGACAGCGTTTTGGCCAATTGATGTAAACGTGAAAATTGTTCAGGAGAGAGTAAAAACGGTTTTTACCGAAAACTATGATCTTTGAAATGCACTCCTGTAAATTATCATGTTCACAGATACGGAATTATACGTAGGGAGTGTCTATATAATAGTGGCTTACATCAAGTGACCGGGAAGTAAAATAATGTTTCCCTCCCAAAAAGTGGTAAATTAATTTTTCTAATTTACATCATTCGGCCGAGACCTGCTCTGTCGTCTTTAAAATGAGACCTAATCATTAACTCATTTTCGTATTTTTAGGGTTACATCAATTGGCCAAAACACAGTCGATATGTATTTACTGATTATTGAAAGAAGAATTCATTTAATATTTTCTCGGTGGTAATCTGTGAGATACGCATAATAATGAGTTAATATTACCGAAGTTACTACATTACACTTCTTTCTCTTATCGCGTGCGTCACAGATTCGCAATCCTCACGCTTGCGACAGTGTGAGTGTACATAGCACGCGCGCACACTCGAAAACAATTTCGGCCTATTTTTCGGCGGAGTTCATTGCCCTCTGTAGCCTGAGTGCCAAACTGCTGAGCGGTGGTGCCTTTCCAGTCTGCTAATATTGTTTAACGCCCGCCGTTGAATTCACTTTGTTATTTTAATATTGCGAGACATCAGCGAATCGGATGGACAAGACGAAAGGAGAAAGAAGAGCAGCGCTGCGTCGCGGACACAAGGACGTGTTGCGAAAAGGCGTGCAAATCGTCGAAAATTTAGAAAACGTATTCTTGTTTCATATTTTACGCTACATACGACTCTTCTCATTAACACTTCATCGTTTCGAAAGACATAAAGTAATAACACATATTGAGAATTTCGTTCAAACTAGATTGCATAAATATGAATAAACGCTATTAATTTAAAAGTCGTTATATTATTTGAATAGACCTTCAATCAAAAAGTACACTTAATATTATTTATATTGAAATCGAATAATTTACTATTGTAATGTAGGTATGTTTATATACTAATTTTGAGGAAGATAAATTTAATTGGGACGTTAATAATCGCATAATCAAAATTATCGATGCGGACGAACGGTTCGCATTGAAAATGCAATATTGCGTCCAGAGAGACCGTGTACTCATTTTCCTCGTCCTACTCTGCAACAGTTGCAAAACTGCGCGACCTTCCGAAGGAATTCGCTGCGAGCCGTTCAGACAAAACCTATCAATAACGTTCTTTTACACAATCGTAACTGCAGATGATAAAGTAAAAATGAAAAATTATTACAAGAAATACCGAACAAATAATTGTCAATTTTGAAAATCTTTAATGAAGGTTCTTAGTAGAATTTCAATTATTCTATATTGAATCAATTCGTGTAGTTTTTAGTTTACATGGTTTGGAAATATTTATCAATTTTTGTATTGTGGGTTTGAAAAGTAAAATCTTTAGTGAACAAGATCGTTTAATAAAGTTTATAACGCCGTTATCGTGAAGACTTGGCTAAATCCGAAGACATATTCTGTGAGCGAACGAAGACGCGATAAAAAAATCAACCTCTATTTTAATAAATAATTCTATAACAACAAATTACGCGAGGACAAAATAGCTCCGGAAAGTAGGTCGGCTCGGGGCCGAAGCGGTCGGAATCGCAAGCGACGCTTTCGACCCCGGCCGAACATAGCCTCTAAAATGTTAGACGCCGCAATGTCGATTAGGTTCATAATCGTATGTAGGTTACGGCGAGCCGATCGAGGAGTGAATGACCCGCCGTGGCCCGTTTACGAGTCAGTCACACCGCGAACGAGCGAAACGACGACGCCCCGGACCTCTCGCTCGCGCCACCGCGGCTTGCGTAACCCTAGGGCGGGCGGAGCGGTGTGCGTGCGGGCCGCGATTTTAATTCCCGCTTTGTATCGGAATCAGCCTCGCATTCGAAGTCATTCCGATTGGGACCGAGGCTCGCCGTTTGTTCAAATAAATAAAATAAACGGCGAGATACCTACGAACGAATTAATTCATTTCAAAACACAATAAAATCAACACAAGTGCGCATCCTTGATCGGAAAATTGACTCAGTTAATTTCATTTGCAATTCCGACAATAAATTACATTTTTAAATCGGTATTCTGGACTTTATTAGCATACTCGTATAGCATGAAAATATAGTATCGAAATGACAAATGGATATTTTTTACAATTATCAATTATAGTATGTAATAAAAATCTCCCGCTTCCAACGTGGAGCATATGGTCTCCAAATGGAGGCAATTTTTCTATGAGAACTGCTTGTTACTCAATTGTTCAACCTATCTTTTTTTGAAGCGAGTAGGGATAGAAGGATAAGGACGGGACTAGTGGTTAGCTAACTGCTCACTACGCCCCGTGAGGATCGAATGGGTGAAAGTTTTTAGACATCACAAACACTCGGACTACGAACAGAAATCCATAAATCGATTGGAAGATCAATTTATGAAAACTGTCCACACCGGGAATTGAACCCGAAACATTCGTCACCGTAGCCAACGACGCTACCAACTGCACCACGGACGCCGACTTTATTGAAAAATTTTACGTTACTAAAATCATTTTTATAATATGTACCATGACTGCTTTGTTGTGTGCAACAGTCTTACTTGTATTTAAGGTAAGACTACGCTTTTGTAAATACATTTTTTATGTGCACATTGAAAGTGTTGTTACTGGTCTCAATTCGGGTATCGAGGTGTCTCGAAAACGAAGCGAAATTGCGTTATTATTCGTATGGAGCCCGGGGTCTGGCCGCTTGACTGACTAAACGCCCAAGTGGGTCAAGCCGAGGGGTCAGCGCTCTCCGCGAGCAATATGGAACGCGCTGAAGGATTTTATGCCGAAATTCGTACGCGGTGATCTACTTTTCCAGTTTATTCTTGCTCACGCTGCATACTCGATTCGATTTAATACCAGGCGGTTTTGCCTGAAGAAAATAATACGTATCCACCTACGCTATTTTCTTTTCTGCTGCCCTAGTAACTAGGTAAATAGTGTTTGGCAAAATACTATCGTGAAAAACAAACATTTATAATACGCTCAACTGTAAACAAATGTAGAGTTTTCATCATCTCTCTTTAAGGTTATGGTTTAAATCAGCAACAAAACTGTTGATATCCAAGCTATTCATCAGTTTTTGGTATTACGTTGAACCACATGCAGTGGACATCCAAGAGAAGGGCAAGAAGATGATACATGCGGCTTGCGTCACAAATTTAGTGACATGCTAGCGAGGCGATTCAAGGAATTGTTATGTAACAAACTTGTGTGATCTCCTTTGAAACTTTACATCAGTCTATCTCATCTCACGAGGAACTTCTAGTTATCTATACTTCGTGATTTATTCTATGTATCCAAGTCTGTGTAAAATAAATTGTGCATTTTGAAAAACATTCATTGATTGGCGGCCTTCAGTTTGAATTCAACTGAAAAATAAAATATTACCATATTTGGGAAAACATTAAATTTGTTGTTTTCATTTAACAACCATTGTCATAATTTTTAATGCAAAACTTGTGATAAAGCATACGTGATTTTCGTCATTTTTCACAGCGGTGTGTACTTGAAGCCAAATTACAATGCCGTAACAAGACCAAATATATTTTTTTCATTTACTATTTTCTTTATTTTTCTGCACGGGTCGTAGATATTAGTACAAAACCAACGGTCTGAGCAAACTATGCCGCCATTGAAAATTGAGTAACCGACGTACGGCCGGTGTGCGTGAAGGAGACGGAGTTATGCGGCTGAGCGCGAACGACAGAGAGGCGAGCAAAGTAAAAGTGTCGGAACGCAGAGGGCCGCGGTCGGTCGGTGTGCCAGATATCGGGTTCAATGCTTGACTGTGGCCCTGTGGCCAAGGAATGGAGCGACAGAGTACTTACGAACTAGCGGCGAATGGCACAACGACGCCTGACTTATTTTACAGCGCGATCATTTCATAAAATAAATCTACACGACTTTAAACCGAATAACAACAATTCATTGAAAAATAAAAATGATTTTTACGATACTACGAAAAATTACGTAAATTATAGAGGTGAAGTTAAGACCGTGGAAAATGATCGGAAACTATTTTATTTTGTTGACAATTTTTTTGAGATTTGATGTGTTTGGATACAAAATTAGTACAAAATATTGCTGCAGTAAATAATCGATTTAGTGTAGAGGGTTCAAGATACTATTTTTATTAGTGATTACATGAAAAATGTTCAAACAAATTTTAAAAAATACTGCAAAACATTTTTTCATTAATACATCGAAATACTGTGTTTGAAGGAAAATTTGCATAATATCGTAATGTTATTACACTGAATTCGTAGCCTTTGGAAGTTAATGTTTAGACTGAAATGTATGACGACAGCATATTAGGAATGCCTTTGTTGATTTTAATAATTATTGATAAATCTACCAGGCCGGCGAGAATGTAAACACATTTAATTGAAAAGTGAATTGAAAACAAGAGCTTGAAGCTAGTGTGGCGAGCAGCGTGTATAATAAAAGTAGACTGTAAGGGGACATTGTCGACTAAGGCGCTCGCAATGTGTAAATATGCAATTAATCGGCCGCTCGCGCCGAGTGGGTGACCTCAGCACAGTTTCTATTTCGAACCGCGATCCCTTCACCGCGCACGCCTGCAACTGCCACTTGCCCACGCGGTCGGACACCCCGACGACGTCGGCGCAGCCTTCGCGGGCCCGAACCGCGGATACGGCCCTGGCGGGAATGGCATTACAGACTAGCTCTTGAACCAATTTATAGACAGAATTCAAATTTAAGTATACATTTCAAATGCGTCACATTAAATAATCATGAATATTTCCGGAGTAAAAAATTTAACAAAAAAGTGCTCAATTGCAATTTTGTTTGTTCCTCAAATACTAATTCATAAATTTTTTTTTTCAATATAATATATAGTTAGACAAAAGTGTGAATTTAGATGCGTTCTGAAATATTTTTTTCAATTATAAAAATTATCCAACTAAATAATAATACTATATTCAAATTCCATTATAAAGAAAATTACGAACAGCTGAATAAATAAAAACGTTTAGAAAAATACCAGTGCTATATTACTTTTGAATTACCAGTAAATGAATCGAGGGTGTTTTATAATTGTTGAATACCAAAATTAGTACGCAGGCGCATAGGTTTACTCAAAAGTTGTGCCAAAGATAAGAATTATCAATGATGTAAATTTCATAAAAATAATTAAATAATAAAAAACATTGACAATAAAAACAAAATTTAAGGAATATTATATTGAAATCCAAAAACAATCGCGCATGTTATGTAATTGGTTTAATAACATAATAAAAGAAAAAAATAAGCAAATAAAAAAATACTTAGTAAATGGTGTCTATCAAAAAAAAAAAAAAAAGTAAATATTTTATATTATATGAAGCTAAAGGCTTATTAATTTTGTACATTTTTTGTTGTAATTGTGTACGACGTTTAGCGAGTTAATAAATCCGAATAAATGAAAATTATTGACAAAAGACCAGATGTTGTTTACCGTCATTCAAGATTGTGAGATCGTAGAGCTTCGTAGTATACCGTAGATAACGTGGAGTAAAAAAATTGTATTTGATTTACTTGCTAGAATATCGATATATAAGAATTAGTTGTATAGAAAATTTACATTAGCTATGAAAATTTTTGTTTGTTGACAAATCGAAATATTTAGTTTCCATAAAAATGTGTTTTAATAAATATATTAGGGATTCGATTCAGCTAATTGAAATCTTGATGTTAGTTGGGGTGATATAGAGGCCGTTGATTGGTGTTGCTTCTGTGTGGACAGTTATGACAAACTGGCGTAAATTTTAGCTACAGTGCAGAATGGTAGCTCGATAAACCCTAGGCATTTGGAATACGCGAGGTCGTGTTCGGTTCAGGCCGCGGCAGGGTTTTGTGTCAGACCAGGTTGGTCGTACAGTTTAAGGGTCGTCGGGGTGGATGACCGTCGGCCTCCACCGCGCAGGCGCCGCAACCTGCTCCGCTTCCCAACGACGACCCCTCCTCCAGCGATTTTGGCTCCGTCAACCCTGTACCGTCACTCATGAATTATTAACGTCATTGGCTTTTATGGTTATGATTGATTGCATACTCTGCTTTTTTAGCACGGCTTGCAGAATACAATATGTATAAGGTGACCAGGACACTCAAAATTTATTTTTGATTAATACCTTTGCCAGAGATAAATCTACGTAAAGTAGAATTAACTTTTAGTAAATTTAAAGTAGAATAATGATAAATAAATAAATAAAATATGGAACTCACCGTCTCTGCTCATGCCGACCGCGATGCACTTTTTGAGGCGGCAGTACTGGCATCGATTACGGTTGATGCGGAGGATGGAGCACTGCTGGTTCTTGGTGCAGGGCCTGTATTGGATCTTCTGCTGGATGGACCGCCTGAAGAAACCCTGCGAATCATCATCATTGTCAGCACAATCGCTCATTTCAGAATCAGAGGGAGGAGCGCAGCGGCAGGAGGCTTCGCCCCCGGAGTCACTATCGCAACCAGAGTCGCTAGACAGGCTCTCCACTTGGCTCCCGTCGAACAAGGGTTTTGATTCTAACATTTGCACAAGCACACTGTGGGTCTTTTTCAAGATGTCCGATTTCTTAGTAAGCGTGTCACCCTGCGGCGCGGAATGCTCCTCGTTATTATAAACGCAACCCATTTTACTAATTATATTTACTAAATTTGACTATCAAAAACGGCGATCAAAACATCACAATAATAATGCGTATTTCTTTTAGTATTGTCTCAGAAAACTATGCATCGAACAAAACATCACAAATCACAAGATCCGTATGTCATTTTTAATCGTTCAACAACCACAAGTTTTTTATACAGTTTTTTCACAGTCGACTCGCTCGGTCGAAGTCTCACGTCAAACTGACCGATAGAGTGTGCGAAGCGGAATGACGAAGGAGAGACGTCCGCTCTATACGAAACTTTAACGTGAACTGCGGGTTCATAGCTCCCGCGACGTCAAACGACAGAACACCGTGGGGAGGGGAATGGGAGGCGCGGGGGCCGAGGCCCCGTGGCCTACTTGCAGGCCGCTGAACTCCGAGCCCCACCGAGGGAAAGTGAGAGTGTCACACCGCACTCCCCCCACAAACCGATAACCGCGAGATATCATTTTGCAAAAATAATTGTTATTTCCAGGAACACACTCATTCCATATGTGTGACAGTTCTTGGTGGATCCTTAAAGAGTCTTTGATATATTGATTTGGTTTTACATAAATATAAAGTTGCATCGAATTGTCAGACCGAGTCCGGTCGACCGTGTCTCGTGGAGCCCAAACGACTTCGCGCTGAAGGTAAACGCGGTTCGTCGACCCCACTCACCGGCTAACGTAATATGGCACACTTTTTCAGTTAAGTTCTCAAATTGAGTGCGGCACTATTTTTCAGAAAATAATTGCTACAGGAATACTAGCAATATTTTGAACAGAGTGTCTGCAATAACTAGCACGAATACTTTGTCGTACTTTACCTTGGAAAGATTTAGAGCTATTTATTACTTCGTTATAACAACGTTTGCTGTTATATTATTTGTTACCGTTCACAAAACAAACAAAACCGCATGAATGATGCATATGAATTATTGACAAAATTGTGACATATTCATAGTTTTATTTGACTATAAGAACAAGGATGGCTTTCGAATCAAAAACCGATAACGAAACATTTTTTTAGGCCGTGCGAACGAACGAGCGAATTCAGAGACACGGGCGTTGCGTCAGTGATTGAAGCACAGGTGCGGCGATGTGTTTGTTAATTGTGACATAGCATCGCTTTGAATAATCCGCCAAGGATAATGGTTTGAGTGCATGTCAACGAGCAGTGTTCACTTCGATACACCAGAAAAGAGATATCCAAGATGTAATGTGGAACATGTCTAAAGTGAGCAAAGGATTGCACTTGGATGGCATTATTTTTCTTATAAAAGATAAATATATTTAAGAAAGCATTTAAGGACTTAAGGATTTTTACGCTTAGTGACAATTGTATCGCTAATCAGTGGCGTACTGCCCATACAAACCAGTTTTCCCGATGGCAAGTGGGCCCCGCTGTATATTACGGGCCCTCAGTAAAATCAAATAACTTTTTAACTATTTCATTTTACGTGTTTAAAAACATACCAGTAAAAGAACTTTGGATATTTCATCAATACAAATCAATATGTTTTCTTAAGATATTATACACAATCAACTAATACCTCATAATGATTACATACTTATTCTCTATGTCTGTTTGTAACATGTTAATTTTTGTAATTATCAATTAATTAATAATATACAGTAGATAGGAATTATTATACAGGGTAGGGGTCCCTTCTATTTTTGAATGGGCCCCCATTGAATCCTGGCAGCTAATATTTTTTGAGCCAGTCCGCCACTGTCGCTAATAGCATCCAATTTACACAAACAACATGGTTGAATTTGCAATCCAATGGTCGATGATAATAACTTGTAAGAGTCATAGGTATAAAGATTTTGTGAAGATAGTTTTTTTTAGTTAGTAGGTATGTATTAGCATTTTTATGGTAAGATGTTTTCCCTAATAATAGGTATGGGTACTTCTCAGAAGAGTTTAACCAGTCTAAACAATATGGCGTATATGCGAGCGGGGGAATCGGTGGCGAGGGAAGCAGGGTATCCCGAATAGCCCGGCCGTTTAATCGGTCGTCGACACCGCCGGGTCGACGACCGACACACACAACAGAGCGCAGTTGCGCAACTCGGGTTCGCAAGGCGCCCGGACCGCCTCGCGCCCTCCCTGCCGCCCGCCCTGCTACGTTACAACTCATTCATGCGTTTTTACAAATTTACTATCGAAATAATTTGCGTTATATAAAACAATAAATTAACAATTAATGCGCTCGCTTACTGTATGCAATCGTTATGCGTCGAATGGTATTTATTCATGATTTGTGAATTTTAAAACAAAAACAACAAAAACTTTCAAATTACGTGCAGAGAAATAATTAAATCATTGCTCTATATCGAGAGAGAGAGAGAGAATGAGAAGGTAATTTATTTTACTCTCATAACAAAACAATTTAAATATATTGCTTCAATTGACTGTATAGTAAAATTGTGCCGAATATCAACCATTTTAAATGGAATCCTCCATAAAGACTTTACACAGGAAAACGATATTTTAATAGACGATATTCTATTAGGTAGCTACCTGATGATTAATTAACTTACTATTCAACGATTGTACATCGTCAATATATGCATTAAAATAAATGATATTAAATATCAAAACGTTTAATATGAACACTTACAAATGTTTATTAAAACCAACATGAAAAGGAAATTAAACTTAGTATGGAAATCATGGTAGGCAAGAATTGTCTTGATTTAAAAAAAACGAAAACGATTTTTTGTAAAAAGTTAACTCGTGATAAGTAAACAGGTAAAAAAAGAAGTTTTCGAAACGAAGATTAAAATGTTTGCTGTCTGTAAAATTAATAGGAAACGTATTCTAAATTCTGGGTCGCACTGATAACATCTGATAACACAAAAAAGGTGCAATGACTGATAAGACAAAGTTTTAAATGCAAGATAACGATGCACTGTATAAGAGTGTAAATTTTATAGAGCGAATAATTTATAAAATTACATTTAAGAATATAAAGATCGAACCTATTGTATAACTGAAATTAAATCAACAGAATTTTAAGTTGTTTTTTTAAGTAAAATAAATATAAATTCGAAATTGTTTACTGATTTTATTGACGAATACGCGAACGTTGATCGAATATGGTTTAGACCCGGAATCGTGTCAGCAACCCACATTCCGTTCATCGACTTGATTCATGTAATCGGGGATAACATTTCCACTTGATTCGTCGCGATTACATCTGGTTATGTGACCGGCCGTTTGTTATGCGGTCGTTCCCGTTCGGGATGAAAAGTCATTGAACCCGAGTTGACTAATTATTAGTCATCGTCGGTCAGAATCGATGAATTCCGCGTGAGTCACGCCGGAGGATGCCAGGAAACGAAATGAGGTCTCGATGATTAACGAAAATAACCATCATAATTATTATTGCCTGCAATAAAAAGCAGATGACACAGGAATCATGAAAGCACAACGCGCAAAAATTTGTTTACCATGACGTGTTTGATTTAAAATTTGCATTGTTTCTGCGAAGTATTTTTTATTGCAATGCGGTGAATAAGAAGTCTAACTAAAAAGATAAAAGGTACGAGGAATTGTTTTGTCCAAAATCATTAAAACTTTGTTTAAAAAAATACTATCACTGTGCAGAATAATGATGAAATTATTTCTAATCTAAAGTGTGATGAATTGTTTTTCCAATATTAAGAAGTTTAAAGGCAGATAATTTTTAAAGTGGAAAAAAATACTTACAATAGGAAGTTTGATAAAAACATATTTTAAAAATCCGTCGTATTGAATTCTAGAATTGTTAAAAATATTAAACCTTTATCGAAAGATTTGTCAGTATTATGCCATTGACAGAATCACGTTCATTGAAATAATATAAAATGAATTGGAAAAAAGTTAACACTGAGGCAATGCTTGTTGCAAAAATAAATACAAATAACATGTACAATTTCATGCAGTTACCTTTCTCACCTCAATTAGTTTTAAATGGAAGTAATTTGAGGCAAGTCTGTTAGTAACCTACCTAGATACCTGTAAATAATGGAGCTCCACGATTTTACTCGATTGTAGGTAACGTAGAGCCAAACGAAGGGCTAGGTTCATTGGCCGGCCATGAGGGGCCGGAGGAACGGGAGGGGGGCGCGGATCCCTCCCACTCGTTCAACACCGTGCAATAATACAGAACAAGCTGCGGAATGGCTCTACCAACAAATTTCCCGTTATTTGGAACCGATGTAATGAAATAATGAGGCTTTGTTATTGTTTTTTTTTCCGTGAGAGTACATAAATACCTAAACGAAAGGTAGGAAGTCCAAATAATTAATAATCGAGTGGGTAGAAATAAAATAAAAACCTATCCGTAATGACAGCGTTGCGTGTCTGGTGTGTTGCACAATATGCGATAATGAGCTTAAACTCTCGTTAATGTATACGTTATTCTGTATAAATAGGTATATATGTATTAGGTTCATAGTATTCAAATACATACTACTTGAAATCTATCGTAATATAATAGTGATAAAGTGATTCCTCAATTGTTTATTTAATGGGAGATTTCATTTTGCATACATACATAACATTTATCTGTCAAAAATTCAAAAAAAGAACAATACCTACTCGATTAAGCATAGAGTAACATGAAGCGTGCAGTATTTTCTCGCAAGAAAATTGTAATAGACAATAAATATGGCACTGATTTTTGTAGGTAGGTTTTTGTTATTAATTTAAATATTGTTATATTTTATAACTACGCTATTTATTCGTGTCATTTTTTTTGTTGAAAATAAATCAAGCGCGCTTTCAGCGTCGATTTCATAACGTAAACGATATTGTTTAATTTGACCGTGGCACAGAATTGTTCAGGTTGCGCGTTAACACAAAAAACACCAATGCAAAAGCCTCATTTCTCTGTTGATATTCCTAGTAATACGTTTTTATATGCTTATATTATATAAAGTTTTGAAAATTGTCAATATCGTCAAATTTCAATTAATTTATGTACTTTATTTACAGTTTTATATTTAAAGTTGGGGTCAATGTTTCTCTCTATTTGAACAATTACATACTTAGATGTTCGTCGGTTATGTTGAGTAAATTTTAACTGTGAAAACTGAAAATCCGCGTCTATTTCCAGTGCGGGAAATGGGATCAAGTGTTTGCATTCCAATATTATTCACGAACAAATAAATCAAAATTTTGGCCGCTATGTGGTCGCCGCCCCCGCCCGATCGCCTCCGAAGAGCTGTTGCGCGGTTCGTAAAAATGTCGAAAACAACTCGATCGCTTCTCGTGATCCGTGTTTGTTTTTTTGACCGACATTTGCTTATTTTTTTGCTCGGGTATTTTTATTCGGGGTACCGCGCGGCTGTGCGTCGTAATCGCTTTGTAATTCTCATTATCGAAGCGAAGCGAGAAGAGCAGATGCAGAGCAGAAATGACGATGACTGATGGATGGGTGGCTGTATGAACCGGGCACCGTTCCAAATAACACGAAACCGAAGTAAACGGGTGAAACAAAATTTGAATAATATTTTCGTATTTTATTTAAAACAAATATCAAACTCTCACATAGACGCATTCGGGTAATCAATACCTGGATTAAATGTAATTAAATATACATATACAAATATCATTTGACCGAAAAGATCAGTTCTCTGATAAATGTAATATTTTACATATACCTTCTGCGAAATTTGGGTGAAAAGATGGATTTTAAGATATACCTACCTGTCGAAAGAAATATGAATCAAAAATATTCCACAATTTTTGTATAATTTAGTGAGCATTATAAAAGATGAACTAACTTTGTTATCTGAACAATTCTGTGACAATACTAATTTGTGTAATAGTACCTTTATTACATTATACCTATCGCATAAAACATTTTCTCTGAAAACAGCATACATCCAGTTAAAGTGAAGCATTTTTACCAAATAGTTAAAAGACCAACATTAATGGTGTCAAAAATGAAGTAGGCATAGTGTGACCAGTTGTTGTGCGTTTGCAGGTGGTGGAAAAACGGTACACGGATCGATTCAGGCCGCGGCGGTTCTTCCTGAATGCCCTAATCAGCGGAGGAAGCGACTCCTCGCGTCCTGCACACCCACACCTTCGCGGGCGCACGCAGAGCGCGTACACGCTGCACGCGAACACATTCAAACGATAATATGCAAAGCCAAAGATCGACGACCCGCCGGCCGTTGAACTCGCTGTCAGAAGAGTACGTTCGAGGAGCTACGTCACGACTACGTCACGGCGCCCCCTCCGCGACCGCCGAGACACTTGCCTACCTCAACGTTCCACCGCAGCCGTCGCGCCGGCGCCCCGACGCCACCGCGGACGCATCCCCCGCCAAATACCCACTACGCTCCTGCTCGAAATGATATTACACATCGACGTCGGTCTGCAGCGGCGCAACAATTCAACAAACTCTCGATTGCTAATTTAATTCCCGCCGTTTTGTGAAACAATTCGTTTACAAAATAACTCAATTAAAATTAAACAATGTACCCAACTACAGCAACCCTGGCGGCACCTATATGCAGTTTGCTCAGCAGGCTAGCACATACATTAATCAACTAGTCTGTTTTTAAATTATAATTACGTAACTAATTAAAATGATAGAATTCATTGTTCGTTTAGCACGAAGACTTTTACCTGAGACAGTGTTGTTGTTGATAATGAGATTCGTCGGAGCATATAGAAATGACGAGAACTCGGTCGAGACGGTTTTCATCTCGATCGAGTGTTACTTATTATTTTTTTGTCGTGAACCACATACGGCAGTTGCGCAATCTTCGCTCATAATAGCGTATCATTTCATTTGCTAATATCGGAATGAATTTAAAAAGAAAACAATTTTAATTAAGGAAATTAATTCAAAACTTGAAACACTTAAGCGGTAATTGTGTTTTATAGACTGAATTATTCATTTATATAGTAATAACTACAATCAGATATTATTAAATAACAATCGTAAATGAAAAAAAAAAACGAAACGAATTAAGTAGATGAATAGTTTTTCATTTAAATATAAGAAGTAGAATAAAATAATTACTAATTATTAAATTAGTTATCCATCTGTTATGTGAAATAATATGTATCGTATGTATTTAAAAGGAAATAAGAATATTTCATTCATGTGCTCGATTTCCAATAATGATACAATGACTGCACTCGCCAAAGTGAAAATATGGACAGCGATTTCATCATGTATCGTGAATTGCCGGTTACTTCACACTTTTCATAGCACTTTCAGATAGAAAAGAAGCGAAGCCTCGATCGATGCAACGTAAATAATTTTCTTTTTCCCACGAGCAGTAAAACTTTCATCGGCAGTTAGTTGCGTGATTGCGAAAAGCGCATGCTCGATGCAATAATGCAACCCAATTTGCGCGACAGCCGTCCGCTATTATATTTGTCTTTTCCAGATCGTCACTCAACCGGCCACGCTCTGCGACTTGAGCGGACAGTTCCGATGATCGGTGGTTTCTCGATTCATGATTGAAGAGCAGGCCGAGCGCGACTGTCTCTTTCCCGCGGTGGAGTTCAGTGCACCGTAAGTACAAAGTAAACAGTGATGTAAACGCCAAAAGTTGAAACCAAATGATACGCAATAGAAGCACGCAATCCTGTTACTTATCCACTCGCTTGTATCACATTAAAAAAAATATCAAATTAACTAATTAATTAATTAGGTATATTTATAAAAACGCAATTTATAAATACTTATTACATGGTCAGGAATGGTTTTGCTTAGCGAAGGAACGTTTTCAGCTGCTGCTTTATTTACATACCTACATACTGTGAAGTAAGTATCTTCTTACTTTAATATTTTCTATGGATTCGGCGGTAACTTTGTGGAAATTCATTTTTAATATAAAATTTAAATTGGTGCAAGTCCACGCCCCGTAAAATGGAATAAAACTCAGCCTACCCTTCATTTTTAATCTAAGAATTAGAATCATTGTTAACCTTAGATATAAATAACCTTGTGATATGGTTAGTCTGAAGATGCTTCTTAAAGAGGCGAAACGCGTCACGTTAGTGATAAATCCAGTGGAATAACAAAGTTACCAATTTTAATTTTATATTATCTTCATTGATCTATTTTCCAAATTTTGCTGAAATGCGAGGCAAGAATGTGCCTATGTTTGAAGTTAATATAATAATTTACGATGGAAAATCTTCCAGTTCCTCCCTTTGCAGATTTCCATATTATTTGGAGTACCGGTGGATATGCAGCGCCAAGAAGTAGATCCAGTTTAACCGGAGACGAGTTCATTGGAGAGACGTCGGACGACCGCTCGGCGACCGACATCGCAATGCGACCACTGTCTCCATCCAGAGGACGTCGCGGCATGCGAAATCCAAACATAATCGACTTGCAATTCTGTTATGAGAATTTGTTGCAACACCAGGGCTGGCGACTCCAATCGCTAAACGATGTTCAATATTTTCTCACCAAAAATCACCGAGATTTTAACTGCCAATTGGTTTTGATAAAATAACAATTCACTCAATGAGCCTAATAAATCACTAAAAAAAAGATAGAATACTGAATCATTTTTTATATTGGATTTAGTATCAAATGCATTTCGTACAAATAATGTGATTTAAAAAAAAGAGTTATTGATGTTGTCTGTAACATAACTCGTTAAAACTATTGTAATTTAATGCCAGCGGGTATGTACTGAGATGTAAATAATATTAAATTTTAATAGAAAAAAGCTGTATTGACATAAAAAGTTTAGCAACAAAAGCTAGATTTTTTCAATTTTAGATACCCAATTTATGGATTTATATGATAAATCCATTGCGTTGGTATTTAACGGTATATTGTGGTGATATAAATAACAATTGAAACCGTTTTTCAACCAAGATGGAGACTGAAAATTTCAAAACAGACCGTTTTTTAACGTCAGTCGTTTTTACAAGAGTTGATAATTTAAGCGTTGCCAATTATTGCGAGAAGGAGCCAAGCACTTTCTTGCGATGCAAGCGTATCTAGCGATGGCGTAACCCTCGTCTCGTTGCGACGTTACTCAGTCGGTCTCATAAATATTTGAACTCTTACTACTTACTCACCAGAGAAATGACGTGAGAAACTGCATTTGCTAGAGCGAACTAACTGTTAATAGATTTTACTTCCTCGTTGTGTTGCATCTAATGCAGAGAAAATCAAACCAAGTCTTTTTTAGACATCATGCTGATTCCAAATTTGAACATCGAAATCAACACTAACTAATTCTAGAAATATTCAGATTTTTTTTTTAGTGCTTAAATAAACAAGCTATGAAAAAATTGAAAAACATTATTTAAGATATCGACTGAGGGTGGTTGACGGATTTTCAATACCAAATTTGAATCGTTCAGATTTTGTACATTTTCATGTATTTCGTCATTAACGACTGAGGTTTTGCCTTTCGGCATCTTCATGCATTCGAATTGCATTTAAAATCCTACATTCCACCCACAATGCGTTTGTTTTCCCAACTGGGATTGGGGGCCATTGTTGTGAAAAATTCAGATTTCAATCTAGTTCCTAGACTTAGTGATAAGAGGTATCGTATTTTATCTTGTATATATAAGCGATGTAAACAGTTTACTGTCAGTTCGACTTCATTCGTGTGCTTGAATGGCTGAAGATGCTGAAAGGCGCAACCCGGATCGTTAGAGACGAAATATAATGGAAATGTACAAAATCTCAACAATTCAAATATAAAAAATAAGTATAAATTCTTGAGGAAATTAATCGATTCATTATACAGACGTGAGCTAATGGGGCTCCCAGTAATAGGTATGTTCTTTCCCCATTTTACTTGAATTTACTTCTATAAATGTTGCAAGTTTGTTGCAAAATGTTGTAACAAGTTTTACACCAACGTGAGAACGTAACTATGGTGTGGCTTATTATATATATGAAAATCTAAGAATGTAGCTTTCGTTGATCTTATCTATGTCCATCCCTGGTATAGTACATACCACAGCAACTGGCTGAATGATATCACTAAAACTCTCTCTTTGAAAGAGTATCGCAGCAAATTAGGTGGACGAAGTCTTTGCGAGCGTGAGGCGGCGCGGCTATGGCGCGCTTACCGTCATATGGGCGCGCCTTATTTTTTCGTCACTCTCATGTAGGACACTCCCATTGGCGGAGAACGATTGATATTTTAGAGCTACGACCCGTAAGGAAAGGACAAACCGTTGGATAATCGCTTTCTGTACTTACCGATTTTAAGATCGGGAGTAGTTTGGGCGGAGAGGAATCAAAATACTACAGTAATCCGTGTCTTTGGATGCAAATTTGATTGCCGAATAAACAATTAAGTACCTACATACGATAAAATTAATCAAATTCGTAGCAATTGCTTTTTTTCAGGGGACGCCGTATTTAAAATGAATGTAAAGATAGAAAAGTGGCAGCAAGAGGGCTCGCGGGGCGTGTCTTGGCGACGCATGTTCTAATGTACAGTGCAACCGATTCTTGGAGTTTTTCGCAAACGCGGAAGGCACGAGATGAACTCGAGGATCGACGGCGGCCCAGCTCTCCACCAGAAGCGTCACGAGCGGTGACCGCTCTCGTTTCCAATACGTACTCGCTTAATTCGAACGAGAGCGGAATGCCAGCCGGCCATCACGCCGCAGACGATAGCATCTCGGCGCTCCGTTACACGCATCGCAGCCTCGGTACCATTGCGAAACGCAGTAATTCCGACACTATTTTCGGTTACTTCTTGTTCTTAGGTACCACATTCTAAAACAATTAAATAACTATGTGCGTATTGTAGAAGATTATTGAAAATGTAGCATGCATCGAATAACAAACAATCAGTCCTGTATTACTCTTATGGAACTGTAACAATAGGTAAGTAACTGTATTAAAGTAATTTTATTAAGGATTTCTAAAATGCATCTTGGAATTATGTATATCCGATGTCGGCAAGTTCCCAAATAACACGAATCCCATGCCTGCAAGTTTTCCCGGGAGAATAGAATCAGGCAGTGATAGCGGTTCCGGTGTCAGGGCGGTTGGGGGGAGGGCGGCGTGCCGTAAAGACGGCGACCCGGCGCGCAGGAACGCGTAAGATATTTTGCAGTAGGTCAACGAACCAGAGGCTTCTATTTACCCACATAGACCGCGCAGCGATCTATTTGCGGAACCTCGCGAGCCTGCCTGAGCGATATGCAGTTAGCCGGGCCCGGTGTGTTGGTGCGAACGAGCGAGTGTGCTGTACGTGTGTGCGTGACACACTACCTACTGTGTCGTCATACGCTTTCCAGGTAATCCGATTGCAAACATGCCGTACCTATTTTGATATAAATACAATACTGAGCGAACGGTAAAAAGCGCTGGATTCCAGAAAATATGTTTCCTCGAATAGAAATGTAAACATGTTTTACCTGGTCGGGTCGTTGACTTGCGGAGCGATGACATCATGTACGAAATACCCCCGAATGAATGGAAAACGTTGTAAATTAACAATCCAAACAATACTACGAAGGTTGAACATTTAATTTCTAGAATTCTACATAATAGCTGTTATGTCCATAAAATGCTATTTAAACCATTTCAATTTTGTAACAGGATAATTAATTATGTCGTAAGCCATAATAGAACTTGATTAAAAAAATTACTGTGAATACATTTGACTCATATAGCTAAATATTAATTAAAAATGTCATTTTAAAGACGACAGAGCAGTTCTCAGCCAAATGACCACATTTTCGAAAGGAAACATCATTTTACATTGGTTTTAGATTTAAAAATTCTGCCACTAGGTGTAAGCCACTATTCTATCGACATTCCCTACGTATAATCCCGTATCTGCAAACACGACAATTTACAGGAGTGCATTTCAATGATTCATAACGCAACTCACCATAGCTATAATGTTTTCGATAAAAAAAGGGTTACATCAATTAGCTAAAACACTGTCGATATAAAGATGTTAATACGTGAATTTTAGGTAATTTATTCAAGTTGATATTTTGTATGCGAAAGTATTATTACATTGATATTTATACATTTTTTTATGTTTGGCTGTTTTAGGTGGATTCAAATAGAACCATAAATTTGAAGTATGTCACAAAGTTCGAATATCTATCGAAATCCGTGATTTACGTTTTAAATAACAGTAAAATGATATAGTCGTAAAGTTTGGAGCGGTTAGCCGAGCAAAATTAAATTTGATCTTCTAGGTGTGCAGCGCTATGCGATGCAAGGAAGCGCGGCCGAGCGGTGGCGGCGAGTTCGCCCGCCCCGCTGATCGCGAGGGGTCGGCGAACCCGGCCGACCTTCCGGCGCGCCGGGGCGAGGGGCGAGGGGAGCGGGCGGTCGAAGGAGTCAACGACCCGCCTACTCCTGACTACACCGCCGCCCCGAGCGTATATAGGTCACGGCGGCTGCAGGCCGTGGGCGGACCGCCCGCTACACTTCCACCGGCGCGGTTTCGGTTTACCTACTCAGCTCCACATGTTCTCATCTGCAAATTACAACTGCTGTCTTTCTTCATTCGGAATTGTTGCTACTAGGGTGTTTATTCTCCAATAAAGCAGTCTGCTTAACAATGAATTTTATACGGTTAAATTATTGATTTTATTATCAATTAATAACAGTTAAATTGAAAACAGTCGTTTCATTTTAAACATATTTTTTTGAAAGCACAATGTTCAAAATTTGATCAAAAAAATTAAGTATTGACAGAAACTTTATTATAGGATCATTTTCTAGTTTAGAATGCTGAAACTGTTTTATATAAAGCGTTTTGTAGTAAAATATGTCAAAATTCATCAACCGTGTTATACGAGTCCCAAGTGTAATAGGAATCTAAGCACAAAGAAGGAAAGTATTAGATTTAATAAATTCATTTTTAGTGGTATACCTAACTACCTGGGTTTCGCCGTTTTCCTTAAGCAATCATTGTAAAATTCTATAGAAATTCCGCAACCAGTTCAAATTTTAAATAAAATTCCACCGACCGCCCTACGTCACTGGTTTCAAATATTAATCGGTGTAAATTGGTTTCTTACTATCGCGTGGTTACAAAGCCAAATAATAATAATTATTGAAAAAAAAATTGTCAAAACCACATGTTTAAGTTAAGTAGTTATACAATAACACATTTCGGTCGGGTTCAATATCCGCAATCAATACAAAAACGCGTTAATTGCAATAATTAGGTAAATCCAGTCTTTTGTTTGAAGTGAACATGTGCGTCTTTTGGAGCACGTTGTTATTGGTTGGCATTATCTTTGAGATCCCATTTAGAGTCACCCGACTCTTGAGTCATAGGAATGTGTTACCCATTAGAAACCAAACGGTAAATAAAACTACTAAATGGTTTGTTAAAAGTGTCGTAAATTAGTCTAGCACCGTTAAAAGGAAAGAAGCGAGGATAAATAATAAAAAAATATGCGGTAGCGTTTTAATCAAATAGTCAATAGTGTTTGTCCTAGCACTTTAAGTAGTCCCCAATCGACAATATAACGGTTCAATTGGTTATTGATAATATAATATATTACGTTCCGAGCCTAATTACTATTCATGTAAAACACACTTTAAAAATTGTTTACTAATATTCTGTTTAGTCTTTCTGGGATAAAAAGCGATTACTCATTATTTGATCAGTCTTTGCTTGAATGAAATGAACACAGATGAACACAGGTATCTTCTTACATGCCGGTATTTTATTGTGCGGGTTAATAACCTCCGAATTTTTAGTAAACAAACAAATGAGTCTAGTTCGATGCACTGTTATTTCAGTTCATTATAAAGAGCATTAACTCGGGTAATTATAGTTATATTAATAAATTATTCTTGAATATTATAAAAACAAAAGAATCCAAGTATTACAATTTAAATAACTACTGTAAAGAAGATCTTTGATTGAATGTAGAATAGATATCTAGAACAGTTAGGGTAAGGAATCAATAGGTAATGCGGTATACCTAATTTGAACCGTAAATTATTCAGGTGTTGCACTAGTTAAGACACCTAAAACACGATTAAATTCCTTCCGGTGGCGTTAATAATCAATCGTCATATTCGAAGTTACAGTAATGGCGTGTTTGTAACTTCCGACTTGAAGGAGAACTGAAGTACTAATCTAAATACATTAATGCAATTACTGTTCTATATTATATGAAACATGAATAACTTTAAAGATGAAGTAATGCAATTCTGATAATGTTTTGATAAGAAGAATATTTGATAGCTTATTTTCAGCACTTTATTAAAATGGAAGATTAGTTTGTATGTTTTATTACAACGTGATAGGTATATATTTGACAGTGGCGACCGAGTCAAGTTGAGTAAGTACGAATGATTCAGTTTGCGAGGTTTGTTGAGGTCGATGAACTGCGCTGCCTATTGACCTAGCGCAAGACTTTTTCACGCTGAAATACAAGTCAACACTATGAGACACGGACTATTTCATCAAACAACAAATCAATTCCCAATATTACTTTATGCTATAACTAAAACGTTAATAATTGGACGGTATTTATAATATTTAGGAAGTTTATTTCGAACTCAGTAACATTCAGAACGAACGATATTGGAGCAATGTTATCAAACCTTTTTTTTTATTTGTACATACCTATTAATCACCCGAATATAATGATGGAATTATATTTAATTTAATATAGATTAATGGATGCAATGACACTAGGAAGTGATATTGAATCTAAAATAATCAAGAACGTTACTTCTACTATACAAATCCAAACCAATACAAAAACTCTATGATGAAACGAGTCAACAATTAAACACAAAATTTTAAAATAAGCCAAATTTAAATAAGTAACTCCGTTATATAGGTATGTATTTTAGGTATCCCATACCTAAGTGTTTTGTGTCATTGTGTGCACACACATTTATGATGATTAGGTCTCTTTTGAAGCCAACGACCGAATCGTTTTTTTTCCGCACAACGAGTGCTGTTATACAGAAAACCTGTGTTTAAAAATGAATTTAGCTTTTTGGCATTTTAGCCTTGGAGGTAATGGTGTGAATTTGCATACAGATGTGTGGTGCGTGATCTGAAAATTGTCTCCGCGATTCAACGAGAAAATTATAGACCATTATAACATGCCTAGGTATAATATGCGAGATCAAAATTTAACCAAGATTTTAAGTCCACTATGAAACGTTAAATATTCTCAAACAAAGCAATTGATTTTTTGCTATTTTGAATAAATAATTACATCTAATATAATACAAACAATTCGAAATTATTCATTGTTGCAAATCAATTTTATTTGCAGGAGCGAATAGGTGATCAAGATTGCATAAAAATTACCTTTGGAATAATAAATACTGTAATAATTATTAATTCATAATACCTAATATTCATTTAAGATTCAAACCTGTAAATGACGTGTGAATAATTTAAAAATTAGCATCTTACGGATTTTTTTAAAATTTTGATTTATTGTCAGTATTGTATTGCAAATATAATCATTATATTTACGTTATAAATATGTATGAGTTTTAGGCTATTATTTTTTAATTATTATTAGAAATAAAGCCGCAGAGGAAAAACTCCAACTTTTTGAGGAAAATATACTGCGAAATCCCATTTTTTTTAGTTCCGTGGATGCGGTATTAATAACCGAACTATTCGGTGTTTGTTAAAAGTTTTGCAGCGGGTCAATGAACTGACATGTCGAGTAAACATACACTGACAATATTTGCGGTCAATAAAAAAAATGTGTAAAAATTCTACACAGGTTTTAACTATTCGTATAAAATAAAACTAACAAACAGAAATTAACATAAACATTTTTTATAATTCTTAAAAACACTCATATTTTATTATTATCATATTTTAGTTTTAATACATCTAAAAAATACAATTCGGTGTGTTGAATTAATTGACATAAATTCCGTTGTTTAAATAATATACTTCTTTTAGTTTAAAAAATAATTTAAAGTTTGTTAAAGTCTAAATCACTAGGGAACTTGATCTCTGTCCGATATTTTATTGTATGTTGTGAGATAAAATTTCCATGGAGTCCACTGCAATAAATTAGAAATCTGCTCTAATACGATGGCGAGTGACACCTGTCTCCAGGTCAAGATATAAATAATATTACATCGACATATTGCGCAATGAGTCGCTTAGTATATCAATAATGTTTTCACAAATAATTAAGTCTAATAAAGTTCTACATACGTAAAATAATAATCGTTTTTCATAAGATTTACACATTATAAGTAATTTCAATGAGAGGTTATTTGAATATACCTAGGTACTTTTAATTTGTTAACACCGGGGAACGTGGAATCCACGTCGCGGAGATTTTTGTGTTGGCGGGGAACGCGTATTCCGCATCCTTCGATATAGAAGACATTAATCGCTTATGGCTCTTAAATGTATTATTTTTTTATTTTTTTAACACTAGTTGTTCACAAGCCATGCGTTAATGATGTACTCATTTCTTTACCGCCACTGTGGGTATTTTAGTCATATTTATCCCGGTGCGAATGTGTTAATAGTAAAAGTACATCATTATTGAGAAAAACTCCTTCCCACCCATGCGATTCTCAAAAACGGGGCGTAGCGAGAGTGATCAGCTAACTGCTAGTCCTGTACTATTAGCTACTCTATTAAAAAAAAGAGAGGTTCAGCAACAGAGTAACAAGCAGTTCTCACAGTAAATTTCTGTTGAGATACCTCCATTATTAGGCCAGATGCTCCACGTTGGGAGCGGACTTGATAAAAAAAAATGACAAAAGCAATGATATTTGCGAAAAGCTTGGTACAGAAGTAGCTAACTAATTAGTTGGCAGCTGAGGGAGGTGATTAAAGCACTGTCTAATTTAGAAAAATGTTAATGTTGAAATCTATAATGAGACGTTTGAAAAATGTCAATTAGAGCTATTCCCGTGAGTGTATTTCGGTGTCTTTTTTACTGGCGTTTATTTTTCGCGCCTGTGACGAAACGCCGAAACTTGGCTCGCTTCGTTGTTTACGACGAGATGACTATGGGGCTCTTGTGCTCGTAAATAATTGAATAGTTCAGGTATCTAATGATCGGCCTGTGATACGCGGTGACCAATGAGTATACGTCGGATGGGGGGTCAATAAACTAGGACTCGATGCGACAGCGCGCGTTAAATAATCCCTTTATATAACCAAGGAATGTTAATAAACATTCTCATTGCGTCAATAGCTTCATGCAATTTTTAATGAAAGCTGACCTGCAATAATTGCATAAATGACAGTGTAACGTTCGACAAACTGGCCGACATAAATCGTTGTAAATTTTACTGCTACAGATCAACTTTTATCTCGCGCAGTGTTACTTAAAATCCAGTAATTATTCCCATCACGCATGTATATTGGTTCGACTAATATTCAACTAATAAGAAAGACCTAAAAGTACTATTAAAAAAATTAATAATCAATGATAGACTGAATTAAATGAAATTCTGGAGAGTTGAGAAAGAACGTAGAGACAAACTTCTGCGATTTTTGTTTTTAAATATTGTTTTTGTGGACTTGTGTAGAACATTAATATAGCAGAAGTTTTGAAAGAAAATTGACCTTACTACCATTTTAAATTGTAACCCTTACAGCGCGGGCCGTTTTCACACGAATTTATTTCAGTCAATTGATCTGTTAAAACGCTCACTATGGTTGAAAATAGATCAATTTCAACAGTAAAAAATGAAAAATTATGTGAAATATATATTAGTCATCCCAAATACATCAAGAAGTAAACTAAACTCGTCACATAAGTATGTGTACTACATATGGCTAATGATTAATACTGCGTATCGGCAGTTCAAAGCTGAAATTCGAAAGACTGGATATCGAGAGCTCTTTTAGAAAATATATTTCCTTGTGTTCTACTCGACATTTTCATGATCTGTTGCCTAATTTCTCTACCTAAAGGTTTGAACTATTTTTTAAAGCATACGTCCACAAGTGTTACCTTTCAGTTTGGCCGGAAATACGAAATTAATTCTTGGAGATTTAAACATGTCCAGCGTGTTAACAGAGAGGCATTTGTAATTGTTCGTCTTTTAACAGTAGTAAAAAAGATGTTTGTTTCACCAGTGGCAATGTCAAAACAACGAATACGAATAAATGACGGCGGCTAATTTTTTATGAGGCTTCTCAGAAAAGTTTGCAAAAAAAAAAAAACAATGAAACACATGTGCTGCAAGTTATCTGATCCATGTACATTGGCATAAAGAAATTCTCCCAACACGCAGGTATATGCTTAATTTAAACGGTAAATTTTTCAAACAATGCACTTTATTGTGTGCAGTCGATAATATTGCCGGCCAGCGATTATCGCTCTTGGCCCAAAAAACTCTCTTTGTCCGTCGATTAAAAAAATAAAAACAAAGAGAGGGGACAGGCGAAACGAACAGAGAAATGAGATCGTGCATGGAACTTTATTATGGGAGGCGAAATGGACTGTTTTGTTACCCTCCCCTCCGAATCTGGCGGTGCAAAACAACGAAATCTCTTCGCATATGCCGGCTTGCTATTCTCAGTAATATAAAATGTAATATAATTCTCCTTTATTCTTTATTATTGTATCTGCATTAGGGTGAAAGCTGGTATTATTGGCCATAGGCAATTTTGACACATATAGACCCCCCGATAACACGCTGCTGCTGCTTGATTACAGGTTAAAATACTCCTGTGCCGCATGCGTATGCTCTGAATATGGTAGCCCCAATAGCCCGCTCCGAGATAGTTCGCCCTCTATCTACCGTGTTAGAAAGAAAAAAAAATCATTTGCAGCATCAAGATTTTTTGTAGTGTAAATAAAACACTTAGATTTCATTGTTCAGAACAAGAGTGACGAATCTTTTCTTGTCGGAAGGCCACATTCATTTATTTAAAAATCAAAAATACCGCATTTAAGAAACATTCATAAAAATTATGTACATTATTTAGTAAATGAGGGAAAAGAATAAAAAAATATTAATTCAAGTATGTTTATTTCAGTCGAAAGGCCGCACTTGAGACCCTATAAGGTCGCATGTGGCCTTAAGGCCACAGGTTTGTCACACCTAGTTCAGTAAATACGTGGCCAAAAAAAAACATTTAAAAAAGATAAAAGAAGACAATCAAAATCAAGTACATACATACTAAAAAAATTTGCTGAGACTTGTAAACAAAATAGTTTTTTATTGAGATATTTTTCAACTATTACAAAAATAATCCTAGCATTTTTACGATAAACATCAAAAACAGGTAAGTGGATTTACTTCTGATGTAAATACAGATTAAATTAAGTATCAATTGAAAACGATGACTATTATTGTGTTAATTTAGAATTTACTTGGTCTATCTCTTCTTAACAGTATATATAGCTAATCTAAAATAAGTATAGTTCTGACGATGGCGTTAAGCCTAAATACCCATCAACTACCTGATAACATTTTGTAGAACTAAATACTGATATTTTATCCTACTATTATTGTTCGTGGCCAAACTTCGTATACGTCACCAGCGATTTTTAATACCGCCCACTTTCTCGGTAAAGAAAGCGATATGATATATTTTTTAGCGTTTATTGTTTGGCTGCAAGTATGTATATCTTGGTGGTGCACGGTACAAGACCGACTAGTTGCTGTGTCGGTGAAGCTGTTAAAATTTCTCTTTTATAAACAATGAAAAGAAAACCGATCGTTTAAATCACTGAATTCATTATTATACATCGAAAAAGAAAATACCTATGTGAATATTCGTCGATACGTCTGAGTAAATCTCTTGTTCTTTTTAAGAATCATGATGACTTTATTATATAACTCTAAAGCATTTCAACATTTCTGTAAGTAGGTAAATAATATATTAATTATATTATGACGCAACCACGCAACCAATTTAAAATATTAATACTCTGTATTGGTTGCGATACGTTCATATTAAGAAATCACTGACGATATAATAATATTTTTCACCTACTTATCTACTTCGACAATTTTTAATTTGTTATTCAACAGCGAAATCGATTCATAAAAAAATCCTTCGATTTAGTTTACTGTGAAAATGATTATTCCATACTCTATTACAGGGGTGACGAACCTGCGGCCTTAGAGTATGGGAAATTATTTGATTGTTAGTTTTTCTAAGAAAACTGCTTGTTACTCAGTTGCTCAACCTCTCGTTTTCGGAGATAGTAGGGATAGAATTATAGGGCTTGAACAAGACAAGTGGTTAGCAAATCGCTCTCACTACGCCCCGTTTTTGACTAGGAGCAGAAATTCACAAATCGATTCAAAAATCAATTTATGAAACTGTCCGTACCGGGACTTAACCAACGACGTTAACTACTACACCACGGAGCCGAATAATATGCTTTAACTTATATATCTCACCGATAATGATTTTTAAAAATGCAATGAAATAAATTTCATTCCCATGGCTTATATCGTCGTTGTTCTGGAAGAAGACACTAAATGAAAAATTCTTGGGATTCGAAGTTTGTCAAATGTTCATTTTGTTTGTTTGTACGAAACTGTTTTTGAGTAAAAGTATAATTTATAAAAATAAGTGTGTTCTTTCATATGGTAGAGTTTGAAATAAGGAACATTTTGGTATAACTAACTCAATATGTCATTTTTCGATTTAGTGTTTTCTTCCAGAACAGCGACGATATAATAAAATTATGCCTGGAATAAATTCGATTCCTTTTGTTTTGTCTCGTAATTTTATTATAATAGGCAATTAATTTATTTATGTAGTTAAAAAACCGAATAACACTCGTTTCGTAAGACGGCAATACGTTAAATTTATTTACTCATATTAGCGATTTTTTCGTAATTCTTTACGAAAAGTATATTTTACCATAACAATGTATGGATTATGTGGCGATTTCTTTTTTGTCCCGTTCGAATCAATGGACTCGTACTATGTCATATAAATAACATAGTTATTCTGGAATTATAATGATTACAATTGGTTAGTATTTCGCATGCGTATCAATCAATGCGCAGATCTGTTATCACTGTAAGAAGTACGTATTGCATGATAGTAAAAATCTTATTGATTCCGACAATAGAGAGATTCTCCTGTCTACCAGCCGATTGATTAATTAGTTAAAAAGTATTGCTGTTATTTACAACAAAGTATTGAAGTCCTTCCATTACTCAGAGAAGATGAAATTAATCGTATGTGGATAAAAAAATATGAATTATCATTCTTTATTCTGAAGTAAACTGCAGTGCATTGATTATTGTTTTACTAACTACCATCAATTTGGGTAAGTTTGCCCATCGGTCTAAGATTGGCCCACTATATGGATAAAAGATGCTGTTATAATACCATGATAATCCTTATGCCATTTGAATATTTTTTGGTTAAACAAAGGTATTATTAAGTAGACCCTGGTGGTAAAAATACTAATTAATATGCAACACAATTTGTTTTATTGCTGAATTTGTAAGCTGTCAGTTTGGATGATAAAATACAATTTAAATATTTATCTTGAAATAAATTGTATATTTATTCCCATCTCAATTATGTACAGAATACATTTATGAAAGCATAAAGAAAAGTTGCCAAGACTGTTTTTCACAGAATTTACAGTAATTACAGTGATTATTTGTATCGTGGGCCCAAGTTATCCGATTTGGATGCAAACTTTAGCCCATATAGTTTTATCTATAT